>OX421971.1:59148193-59748193 GCA_949128135.1 Parasteatoda lunata | reverse complement strand
GGAATTTAATTTATTTCTCATAATATAACTGTCAAAAAGCTTGAAGATTTTATAAAAAGAAAATTTTGATTTTACTAAAAATATTTCTGTTCAGAAGCAGTCAGCCATACACGAATAAAAAAAAACTCTTTACAATGATATACAACTTTATACATCAAAATAATTTTCAACTCGTTTATGAAAACACGTATTTATTTCTATCGTTAAAAAAAGCACTCCGGTGGAGCAGTTGGTTAAAGCGTCAGTGACATCCGGTTGAAGAGCTGGAGGTAGTGAGTTCGACCCTCACAACTAACAAAACAACCGGCATGTAAGTGCAACAAGGTTCACGTTAAATCTGTCTTGGATGAAAGTCCTCTCGTTGGTTGTGGTGATCAAGTTTGGAGAGATGGGTGCTGCCCAGGCATCGTCCACGTCATCTGACCAAAGTCAAAATTATATGGCATTCCTACTATGGCAGTTAAAAAATAGGTTTCTAAAAATTGGGAGAACTGCTTGGCCATGGTTGAGGGGTGATGATGTATCATTGGAAATGCTTTGCATGCACAGCATTTATAAATTAATAACGAAATTCCTTTAAATTATAATTTTGTGATAAAAATATTTTAGATTGATAAATTAGAATTAAAAACTATTTTTTTCAATCAAAATTTTGTCCTATACGAAATAACACTCTGCTATAAGCTCATAGTGGGCCGGGAGAGTTCATTGAGATTAAGGCTACATAATTACATAAACGATGACATGTTTGTGGTATTGTGCACAATGCCACCTTTACTTCGCTGATTAGCTGGCACTCATCAGCAAAATGTAATCCAGCCGGTACTTATAATAAAGCATATCGGGTAAACAAGTCAGATCCTGTTAAGAACGATAGTAAAAATTCTTATTTATTATTAACTAATTATTTCACTTATTAACCATTTGTTGCAGATTTATCCTTTTTACATATATTTACCTAACGCTCTAATTACAAAAAAAGTATATTGCCATATTTTTAAATTGTAGAAAATAGTCTAATAATTGCTAAAACATTTCTGTTGGATTAGCGGAATTACATTTGTAACAAAATATAAATAAATAAAAAAAAAGTTTTTTTAATTTTTTTCATTCATATTAAAAATTGGTTTCGTTAATTAAAGAAATTTCAGTAATGAATAATTGCATCTCTTAGATTTGAATAACTACAAATAAATGCAAATTTTTAAAAAATATTGTTTTGAAGTGAACCGTGTATGGAAGATTTTACCTGTAACGCGAAAAAAGTCACCGGTGTTTCATGCTGTTTTTTGTATTAAAATGCTTCACTTACTTTGACCTAAATTAATACAAAAAAATATATTAAATAAAAATTTCGCATCAAAAAGTAAATCAACAAATTAAATTAAACTATATATTAAGATACAAAATAATGTTTTCTGCTATATAATTTTTAAAAATTTTACTATAGCCTTCTAAATCCAAATAGTACTATGAATAATTTTATTATTGCATTTTTGAAAGAATATTTTATTGAGTTTTTTTTAGATATTTTTTATTTTAAATCAGTATTACAAAGTTTTTTTTTATAAAAATTGGGGATTTCATTTTCGATATTTAAAAATTTGAATAATAATGAAAAATCTTTTTTTTTTTAAAGTGTTTTGTTTGTTCTGTAATAAAAAAATCTATTTAGATTGCCGTTATTCACGTAATCTAGAATTATTTTTTCATTTTTATAGTAGGTACTTAAGTATAGCAAAAGAATATTGTATTTTCAAAGGAAAAAAATGTTTGATTTTTCCATCAAAAGCTTCAGATATTTATTCTAGCAATCTGCAAGTGGATAAAAATTGATTTCTTTTATAAATCTATGAATATCTCGAAATACACATAAAGATTTATTCGTCTCTTTTTTCCCCCCTTAAGCTGTTAGGTTGATTCTTTTTATAACATCGATGTTGCTGCGCGCTTTCTGAAAATAAACATGCTATAAAAAAGGAAATTTCCCAATCCTGACTTCAGGAAGAAGCAATGAATTATTTTATCTATCTTAGCTAAGAAGTTTTCAAATAAAATGTGATCCAGCCGGGACTCATCTGAAAGTGTATCGGACAAATAAGTCAGCTTCTGCAAACGACGATGAAAAAAATTCTTATGTCTGTTATCTAATTACGTTAAAGATAAATACCTTATGCAAAGAAAGAAAACTCTCGTCCCTTTCTAGGGAACTTTATTGATTGGAAAAGGAAGCAAAAATAATTTTTTTCCTTCGTTTTCGATTTGTAGAATGTTATTTGAAATGAAGCTAATTTTAAATAGCTTCTTGACGTAGTTGGTTAAATTAGTTTAGTTTGTATGTGTTCTTTATGACGTACGTAAAAGTTTCAACCGTTAGCCTTTTTTTTTGCTGAAAAATAATTACATTTACTAGTTATTAATTAAGCGTATGTTTTTAAATTTGAGTTAAGAAATGATTTCGCATGGATTTTGAAAATTGTTTTTGACAAATGTCTGAAAAGAGTAAATATAAATAGGGATAAAAAAATTTGACTTGTAAAACTAAAAAATTGCCTTTTTTTAGTAATGCTGTTTTAAATTAAAAGCTTTCAGCCTTATCAATTTTTGGTTCTTTTTAGGGAAATTTCGAATTTGAGTTTTTATTACTTTTTTTCAGTTCTATTTTGTGCTCAATAAACGTTGTTATAAGTACACTGAACATTTATGAAAAAAAAAAACATTTCGCATATAGTAATTAGTTTTGCTTCATTTTTGTTAATTGTGGTACGAAATTCTATAATTAATATTTAGTCCAAAAACAGTAAGGGATAAGATTAAAATTTTAATTATAAATCAATTGAGTTATTTTTCAAATATGTAAGAAAATAAGGACGAAAATAGTGAAAAAAATTCTGCTAACTTAAAAAGAAAAACACAACATGTATTAATATTCATTGCCTGACAAAGTAAAGGTAATAATTTAAAATGAAGCAGAGATAGCAATAATTATCATTTATATTTAAACGAAGTTAATAACAAAAATTCTCTATACCAGTGAGCATGGAAGAAATATTTAAACAATAAATCTTAAAATTTAAAGTATTTATAAGAGTTTGAAATATTGTATTATGACAAACATTGGCGTACTTTGTGTCAGAAGTTGTTACGATCCGAGTTATTGAAATTTTATTTCCAACATTAAGCATTCCTGATATTAATTTTTATATAAATTTATTTTGATAAATTTATTTGATAAAAGTAAGGGCAACTGAAACTTTGTTTCAGATGTTAAGCATGCCTTATCAGATGTTAAGCCTAAATTTCTGTTATGTAATATATCTATTCCAGGTTGCGCCATGCCAGAATACAAGAGTGGTATTTAACAAGGAATATACTTGATAAGTCTTTGACTAATAAAGATACATTGTTTATTCAGTTAAATATTAGTTTAATTCGCTTTTTTCGCAGAAATATAAATGATTGATATTAAAAGATATGTAAGAAATTATAAAGATTGCAGAAGTTTCGTCAAACGGGCGACAAATAAAATAGTTAGAAAAATCACGCTGAAATATATTAATAATGCATAATATTGAAAAGTTTTTTTCTTTAGTATTATGTAATTCTATGATATTACCTTATTATGCTACATTTTAAGATAAACTTACTTTATGTTATTTAACTGTAAAAAGTTTCGAAATTATTTTTAATGCAAATTAAATTAATATACTATTATAAATTACAGTTAAAGAGACTCATTTGGATGAATAAAAACTCAATGATAAGCTTCATGTACACTGCGGGAAAAAAAACGGACAACTCTGAATAACATTTGATTTTGAATGATCATATCTTCAAGCTTTAGGACTTAACCTTAATGTTTCGAAGGGGTGACCTAATTAATTAGTGGAGAAAAGTAATAAGTAATGAAATCAGACACTTAACCTTAATGTTTTGAAGGGGTGACCAAATTAATTAGTGGAGAAAAGTATTAAGTAATGAAATCAGACACTTAACCTTAATATTTCGAAGGGGTGACCTAATTAATTAGTGGAGAAAAGTATTAGGTAACGAAATGAGACACTTAACCTTAATGTTTCGAAAGGGTGACCTAACTAATTAGTGGAAAAAAGTATTCAGTAACGAAATCAGACACTTAACCTTAATGTTTCGAAAGGGTGACCTAATTAATTAGTGGAGAAAAGTATTCAGTAACGAAATCAGACACAAAAATGTTCTTTCTATGAACATATCTTTTTTTCAACGGTTTCTGATTTCTGACCTCCAAAATATAGGGAGTAGCCGCAATCTGGGAAATATGGTCTCATAGTTTGGTCAAGAGAGCGATTCGAAATTCGAACAAAATGTTAATTTTACTTTTTGCGCATTTCGTCATGTTTCAAAAACTTTGTAAGAAAATGGAAAATTTTCTGCACACAATTATGAAATTCGTTTATCTAAAGACAATTTCATGCAAAAATAATTTTTTGTAAATATTTATTACTTTTTATTATTTTATTTAATAATAGTTGAAAAAAATTGAATTTTGAAAGGTACACGAATTCTCGAATAATTTTAAAGTATATAAATTTACATGGCAAAATACAAAATTTTAGTGAAACTGATCAAATAGTTCCTGACAAATTGAATTTTAAAAAGCCGTATATTTAAAATTAAATTTCTCAGGAACTATTGAACTGATTTCACTCAAATTTTGTATTTTCACATGCAAAAATTCATCAAGAAAACGGTCATAAAAGTGTCTATTATTTTTATTCCTGAAAATTAAATGAAACTATGTGTATGAACAATATATACATATTCATTCTTAATTTTTAATTTGTTTTTAGCTTGAAATTTTTAAAATTTAATTTTTTGGAAAAGCCAGCATTTAGTGTTACTATGACTTAATGTTGGTTTTCCAGCAAGCAAGGAAAATTTTTATAATATCCTGGTACTGCTATCTGGTGTGTAAAATGTGAAATAAAATGCTTTCCGGGCAAAAAAAACAAAACAAAAAAAAAAAAAAAAAAAAAAAGAACAGGCTGGACAGGCTGGAAACTTAGTTTCCAGCCTGTCATTTTCACGGGAGCGAGAAGGAAGGGGTTAAAAAAATAAATTTTATCTTGAGCACAAACCAGGTGTATTCACAAAGAGCTTAAATAGGTAACTTTGTTAAGATTACAAATAACATATCAGAAATACACGCATTTGATTAGTGCTGATTAGCTGACTTTAGTGCAGGCATCTGGTTTAAAATAAACTAACTATCTACAATTACCTTAAAAATATCCTGGTACTGCTACCTGGTGTGTAAAATGAGTAATAAAATGTTTTCCGGGCAAAAAAAAAAAAAAAATAGTTTCTAGCCCGTCAATATCACGAGGGCGAGAAATAACGAACGAAATCTCAACCCGTCATTTTCACGGGAGCGAAAAGGAAGGGGTTAAAATGATGTAAAAATTTGTATACCTTATAATTCAAAATTGTTTGAACTACTAAGTAAAATAATAATAAATATTTAATAAAATTTATTTTTTGAATGGAATTTTTTTTACACATTTTAATTATACAATTAAAATGTGTTAGGAGATATAAATGATAAAGGAATTTTACAATTGTGCGAAATTTTTTTTAATTAGCGTAAGAAGTTTTTGAGATATGGAAAAATACACAAAAAGTAAAATTAACAGTATAGTGTGTTCAAACTTCAGGTTGCTTTCTTCACCAAACAATGGGGACCATATTTCCCATATAGTAGCTATTTTGGAGGTCAGAAATCCAAATCTATCGAAAAAAGGGTACGTTTATTCGGAGAAAGTGCTTTTTTGTGTCTGATTTCGTAACCTAAAAACATCATCTGCACTATTTAATTAGCAGAGTTGAGGCCACGCTTTTGAACAATTAAGATTGTGCACTAAAACATGGAGATAAGATCATTAGATTAAAAGTTATTCAGGGCTATCCGTTTTTGAGAGGGGGGCGCAGTGTACTAAGTGTATTAAAAAGAGTAGCTTGTTTTATAAGTGTAAAAACATTAAATTACAGTTGTGAACTCACCAGTTTTTTGATAACAATATACCTTTAATTTAAATGTAATTAAAAAAAATTACTTAATAAAATTATTTATGTTCACAAAAAGATCTTAATAGAAATATACAGGAAATTCATGGACGTGTTGAGTGGGGGCACAAGTATAAGCAAACAAGATTATTTTTTAGTGTACTTAACTAAAACTTTCTAAATTTAGTAAACATTCAAATTTAAAAACTTAATAATAGCATAGTAGAATAATAAGAATGAATATTACTAGCAAATACCTTAAAATTTGGAATATAAAATTATTTTACAGAAAATCAATACTTTTATGACTTTTATTAATTTTATGCTGAAATGGAAATTAAGATGGGAAAACTGAATCTTATGATGTGATTTTCTGCCCAATAATAATGTACCAAAACTATGAAAAACAGCGACATCATCATTACACTTTGATATTTCATTAGAAACTTTTAAAGTTAACCTTTTGAAACTCAAATATTAATGTTTTCGATTAAGGAGAAAAGTCTTAAAGTAAAATTTTAGAGCCAACAAAACTTTTCTTCTGCGAAATGAACTAAAGTTGATGGCATGATGCATTCACGTAAAAAATTGTGACTTCAGATAATTTATAACTAAGTAAATAATTTAAAATTTTAGAAATAAATTTGTGATATGATTTCAAAATTTAAAAGAACTATCAGTGAAAAAATTTCAGCCTGATGGGTAAATGACACTTTGGGTGCCTTCAATGTTAGTCTCTGATTTTTTGTTTGCTTTTGTTTTGGTACAATAAAAGAGATATTTATATATATATATATATATATATATATATATATATATATATATATATATATATATATATATATATATATATAATACATATGGGATACATAGGATAGTAAAATGGGTTAAATTTATATATTTATTTATTATATTATGAATTTACATATTATGACACAGAAAATCTCATTAACTCAAAATATATCGATTGAAGACATTTTCAATGATTTCATATTTTTCTATAAAATGAGGATTGTATTTTAATTTCAAAATATTTTGGAAAAATACTTGCATAAATAGATTTTCAATTCTATATTTGATAAAATGCTATTTTTTTAGTATAATTACTTTAAGACACCATTGTTTAAAAGTAACATCGTAACTCGTGTATTGAAGTATTTAAACATAAGTTATTTAGAGCAAACCTATACAATTTTGTTTACATTGAATGTAATGATTTAGTATATATGTATACAATTCACAATAGTTTAACTGTTAATTGTACTTTCTTACTTCCTTTTAAAACTATCGTATACCCTACATTTAATACTTCGATATTTTCAGTCGTTACTCACCATTCCAGCGTTTGTGTAAACTCATCGAAAGCTGCATTGTTAAAAAATAAGGCAATAAATTGCAAAAAATTCCGGATGGAATTACAGTATAAAGTTCGGACACTTTGAGTTTATCATCCGTAGAATCTATTTTACAATAAAACCCATTTTACCGTAAAATATTAGACAGTAATATTTATTTAATTAGAGGGATTCAATGATTATGATAATAATTACAGTAAAAATTACTACGGTAATTATTTAGTACGGTACAGTAAATACGGAACGGTAGCTATTACTACGTCTAAAACTACGTTTTTTTCCGTAACATGTTTCGTTAAAAATAGATTTTACGGTAAAAAGTACCGACATCTTAAGTGCTGGTATTTCTTGCTGTAATTTGACTGGAAATTTTTTACTGTGTAGATGATTTGTCGAATTTTTGAAAATTGACATATCTATGATCTTCATTTATTTAAATTTTAAAGCGCGTCTAGTTTGTCAGATGTTTCTACTTTGATTACATTGGTTCAGTTATTCCGCACATTGTTGCAACTATGGAAAGAAATTTAATTTATATAAAGATTAAATTATTTTACCCCTTTGACACCAGCTTATATTTATGTATTAGAATGTATTTATTGTCAATGTCGACACCCTTTTTAACAATACGAGTTTCTTTCTAATTTTTTGTTCACAACTTCACGTTTTCTGTTTAAAATCTTTGTTTTTCCTCATTCACGTTTGTCACTTTTTGGGTACGGGTGCCTATTTTTGAGGACTCAAAACAAGTCGGCATTAACCACTTTCATATTTTTTGAAGCAAATGAAGTTTCATATAATCAAATAGAGATATATTATGTTTTTTTCTTTCACACGAAGGTGGGCTTTAATAACCAACTAGAATTTACTGGGTGTGCGTGTGTGCGCGACTGAGAGTAAGAGGGGAGGGGGAAACATACATAGCTCTATACAGACAAGTGAGATATTTTTTTAAATTTTTTACACTGAATCAAATGAAATCAAACCTAATAATTTAATAAAATCGACAAAACTAATATTTTAGTTTCTTATAGAATTCTTTTTGTACTAAGCGGTATTTTTCATACTTTTGATTTTTTATAACTTTTGAACTGTTTGTTTTGATATTTTGCATTTTCTCTGACGCACTTTTCTTAAAATAATACCAACAGTTCTGAGGTATATACCAGGTGATATTTCAAACACTATTACCTTAGCTAATCGACATTATTTTTTTATTTTTTATCTCGATTAGATGTCACCTCGCACCGGTGGGAAAAAAAGAGAGGTTATTTTTTAACTTTATGACATAAGCTATTTATTTTAAGTTATTTACTTGTAAAGTATAATTATTGACTACAAGAATTCTTGATTTAAATATACCCGATTTTTTCTCTCCCATATCTCTCTATGAGCTGTCTTTCTTAAATTTCTCATCCCCTAGTTTGATGCTACACTCTTCTTTCTCTAATACTACAACTTCAATTTCTAATCACGCAAAATAAAGTGCCATTTTTCATTTCATTCACAAACTAAAGATTGAAAACTTTTTTTTCTCTACGAAGTTGAAAACAATTTTAATAATTTGCTCTGTTTATTCGGTTTACCTTTAGTAACAGTGCTTTAAATAGAACTCTAATAAAATGATTTATGCCTAAATAAATAGTTACGATTTAATGATGGATTATATGATTATGATTAAATGATGAATGCCCATTTCAGAGAATTTTCCATTTCAGGATTAAAACTTACTCCAAACAGTAGTTGCGGTTTTCAAAAACTAATAATATAAAAAAAAAAAATTCTTTAAAAAATAATTTTGTAAATAAAAAAGAAATAGGAATGAGCAGAACAATTTTATCATCCAGTATCATTTTTTTTTTTAAATATTAGCCAAAAACGAAAAAGTGATAGAAAGTTTTTTTTTCTATATAAAACATCTGCAAACGTTATAAATAACAATTTTTTTTCATCGTATAACTTAACTAGAAACAAATAAACTTTTCCACGGAATAAAATAGGAATTTATTAAATTAGACAAGCTCTGTTCACTTTCAGTTGAAGAGCTAAGACTTAAAATCATCTTCGTGGGGAAAGCGTAATTAAATCAAAGGGAAGTTCTTGCTCCAGTTTCTAGGATTAAATGTCCCCCCCACGCATTAACAAAGTCTTGTAGCCAGGCAGTATAATTTAATAAATATATTTTCAAATGTTTTAGCATTTCTTGGAACATGAATTTAATTGTATTTGGCTACCACAAAATCCTGTTTGCATTAATTTACATTTGATATAAGGAATAATCAACCAACCAAGGAGTTTAGAAAACGAATGTAATTTTTCGGGTATTTAAATCCAACGTTTTATGTATAATGTTCTCTCTCAAACAATAATTTGATAAAATGCATCAGGCGCTTCATTTCGAAACCAGATTGGTCTACTTTTTTCTATAGACGGGACGTTAATAAAACAAAAATTCCCAATCTTAATCTAATTCGCTTGAATATTTACCTAGCAATAATTTCAAGATAAAGTTATTTTTTAGTCAGATTTAATGCCCTACTGATCTTTATCTGAGATATAAACTGAGAGAATGTTTATTTTTTAAGTTATGTGCTTTAGTATGGACGTTTGATGTCCACCTATTTATTAATTTTAACAGAAGAGTTAATCATTTAAAATTCATTTTTCATGAATTAATAAATGAATTCGTATTCTCTAAGTCCCCATCTTGAAATCAATTTTTAATTTTCTATTATTTTTTATGACTAGTATACCTACTTTATAAACTTCGCCAAGATGAACGATAAAAACTGTATAAAAAGTTTAAAAGTTAACAAACAGTTGCAAGAGCAATTTTCATTGCTCTTATTGCAAAGGTTATGAGTGGGTTTCGTGCTCGTGCGTTGCATCCCAATCGGTTGTATATATTTCGAGTTAGATGGTATCCTTTTTGAGTCTGATTCTGATTGCCACTGAAAATATTAAGACTTGACCTCGTACATTGAATAACTTGTCCGTTGTTTCTCCTAGAGGCTGATCACCACTCTCCAAATAGGAATTGGTTTAAAAAATTAATGCATGTAAGATGTCCACTGAAAGGTCAATCGAAAATGATTCCAACAAATATCAATAATATGAAATGGAGAACGCCTAACAAAAGAACAAAAAAAAATGGAACAAATTAAACTTCAAAAAGGGATTTATGATTCACAAGAATGATATAAATACACAAGATTCACAAGAATGATATAATGATATAAAACATTTCTTTAAAATACAAGAAAACACAATAATTGAACAACACACAATATATTGAAAATTCAATATTATAACATTCCTTAAAAATTATTTTTAATGGCATTTATGATGTGTTATGTTTAAACATTTTTAAAATTGAAAACCCATAATTTAAATTAAAAAAAATATTAAAAGACAAATGTTCCTCCCCTGTGTTAACCTTTTAACTTAACAGTTATTTCGGGATGAGTTATATCGGCCAGAGTTACCTTATACTTTAAGTTGAGGGATTAAGTCATTTCGAAATGCTGTTGAAAAGCATCAAAAGTCTAAAAAATTGAATGAATATTAGGTTTGTTTTAAAAGACAACATAATATAAGACAAGAAATAAAGAGCAAACTAAAACTTTCAAAATAAATTCGAAATACTAAAACACTAAAGGTGTGCTACTCAGAACTTAAGATCTTAAATAATTTGTAAATTCCGGTAAAGAACTATCCTGTAAACGTAAATTAAAGTCCTCATGGTAAGTGTGAAAATTCATAATTTTCCAAAAGACACCACCTTTTACGCCAAACTGTTCCTTAGTATGGTTTCTTAGGAAGTTATTTTGTAATTATCAGCAGATATGTGCAATCTCAAGACAGCTCAATTTGCAGAAAGTTTTTATTGCTTACTTTGAGATAGTGGTTTGCAAATAATGTTTTAATATATTTTAAAATAGTGACTTACCATTGAATTGCCATAATCTCTTCAAAACATTATGGCATAACATTTATATTCCGACTTACTATAAGTTTAAAATGAACCTTTCAAGTTAATATTTCTGAATTGAAAATGTTTTTAAAAATACATTGCATAAAATCGTTGAAGTAATTTATCTTCGAAATTAAAAACTCTCTGCAAATGTCAAAAACTTTAAAAATTGTTTGATTTTTAACTTAAATATTCTTCAAAAAATTAAAAGTCATTCGATGGCTTATTTTGCTGTGCATTAGTCATTAATTATTCCACATTTTTATAAGAAAAAACAATGCTTAAATCTGTAAAAAAATGCCTTATTAAATCTTAGAAATTTAGGACAGTAAATTATGTAATTAAAAGAGGAATTTATTTTCCTCTTACGACATTTTACGACTCAATTATGTTTGAGGTGTAGTTAGTTAGATGATAATTGATTTTAAAGTTATACTGTTTATTTAAATATTAAAACTTTTGTTATTTATGTATGTAGAGTTAAAGGCGTAATGGAAAATATTAAGCATATGATATTGAAAAGTCATCTTTCAATTTAAAAAAACGTTTTTGAGGCAAGAAAAAATATTACAACAACACGTAACACACATCAATTTCAAAAAACCATCGTGAACAATTACACTCTGCTTATCAACTCAACTTCACTGAAATCTGTTTGCACACTTATATATTGGTCTGTCTAATATATGCAAGTATATAGTAACTAAGTAATAAAAAAACACGACAAATGAAAGAAAGATAAACCGAAAAATAATACATTAATTGATACTTAATTATTTATTTTTAACGTCTAAATAAACTTGAAATTAAAGAAATAATCAGGTGAGAAAAGAGAAAAAGGCCACCTCGTTTTTTTAAAAGCATAAAAACTTCAACAATTCCTTCTGAATAACTTTTGTCTTTCCTATTTCAGTGGTTTTTATAACTCGTGATTTCTGATTCACTGTTCTTCCTTCTCGCTCTTTAGTCCATTCGAGTTTGCAATTTCTCAATTCATTTTTTTATAATACCTGTAAGTTAGGTACTTAGCTAAATGTCTATTTCTAAAAATAGAATTTGAAATATCGTGATAAATTGCATTACAAATAATTAACGGTTTTTTTTAACCAAAGTTACTGTTATCATTTCACTTTTTGAGATAGTTTCAATTAATTTAAAACACGTTATTTTTACCAGTTACTCTTGGAACAAAATAAAGTAAATTTTACAGTCGTGAAAAAGTAAAAATAATTTTTCGTCAATTTTTTAAAAAAAAGAAAATTAATTTCCTAATTTTTTATGTAAGTTGCTTATTAAATAAATAATCCCAAGACAACTGAAGAGGTATGGCATTAGTAAAAAAATTAATTAATAAATTAGTTAATTAGGTAATCAATAATTGATTAAAAATATTGTTATAAAACTTTAAAAAATACCACAATAAAAGATTTGTTATTAATAATATTACAGCTACATAAGTTACATTATAGTTATATATAGTTTCCCATACTTTAATTTTCATAAAATTTCCTATACGTCAATCATTTTAATCTGTAATTTTAACATTACTATTAAAATTATGTATCAAGGTTTTCTTTTATACGTAAATCGAGACAATTATTAATTACTTCCTAAAACCAGTCAAATAGAAAGATTCACTATTTTAGAAAATACTTAAATTTTATTTCTTTTAAAAGCATCAAAAATCTATTTTTTTAATCTAAGAAAGCTTATTTTCTATTTAAAAGAGACAAAAAAAAAACTGATTTTACCGAAAGAAAATATTAATTTTCTTCTAAAAATATAAACCTGCCACAAACTTTAAAAAACGATGGTAATATTAAAAAAAGATACTTTATTCTGTCAGATATTGTCAAAATACTTCAATAATAGTGAAATAGAAAAGCATATTTCGACAAATAATTGATTTAGAAAATGAAACGTGATTTAATTTTGCATGCCAAACTTTTTGTCAAATTATTTATTTTACTTAATATCAAATAACCTATTAATAGTGTGTAAAGTTTATGATAAGAAATTTGAAAGCAAATATTTTTACCTTAATTACTTTATGTGATTAATAGTAAAAAATAGATATTTACTTTTTTGAAAGGATATTATCGTTATTTTATCACCAATAACTAAGATAAACATTCTAAACTTAACTTATTTCTCAATCACATTTTAGAAACATATATTTAGTGATAAACTACGCCAAATAGTAAATACTAATTAACTTTAAATTTCGTTTTGCTTTTATCTGTTTTTACAATTATTTACATGAACTTATTATAAGTAGGTAAATATACAAATGCAAATAGTAAAATGACATACAATTTAAGAGACCACTTCACTTTTTTTGGTCAAAAAAAGCACAAATTTTAAATTTATTTCACATTATTTTTTAGTTCAAATCTCTATTATTTTAAAACAATTTGTATTTTTTTCTATCTGTTTTCTAAGTATGTTTATTATGATTGTTTTAAAAAATATTTGTTTCACGAGTTAACTTCGTTATTAGTTCTTTTGGAAGCCTTTTTTTTCTAACCAAAAGGAACATTTTCTTTAAAAAAATACTGCTGTTGTGTGCATCTTTGACGATGTATCCCCATGAAGAACCATGATAACTCAAAGTATATTTCATAAACCTACAAAAACACATATGTATAACAAAATGACATGCTAGCAATTATGTAACAGAAGATTAGCAATAAATATCAAATAATGAAGTCCTTATATACTCTCTAGTTCGAGAAGCAGCGCCGCTTTTCCGTCACTAAAGACAGTCGTCATTGATTTATTAATGATGATGGAAAGTGACGTTTACAGACATCACATTATTTAGATTACTTTGATTCTCAGAAATTAATCTTAGAGAAATTAATCCTCAGAAATTAATCTTAATGAGAGAGTTTGCTAAATTGTTTCTGCAAAATGTTTTTTAATCAATCTATTTGAGATGCTCTTTTTAGGTGTTTATGTATATTACATTTTATATATATATATATATATATATATATATATATATATATATATATATATATAGCAGTAATATTTATAGAAGAAGTTCAAAAGCTCGTAAATTATTTTTTTGATTTTATGTGAAAAAACTCTTTATGGAAAATATATGCTAGAACATTGTCAAAGCAAAACTTTTAAAATATATTTCAATCACTATAATTTTTTGAAATAATATTATTTTTTTATTCCAAAAAATTCAAAAATTATCTTGACTAGTTAATGATAAATTTCTTTATAAACATATTTGGCATTCGACTAAAATATTTAAAAATTTACAGCGAATCATCCTATTGTATCTTATGTACCCCCTTCTGAATACTATTTTAAAAACTTCGAATGTCTTAAATTGTAAAACGAAAACTATTTTTTTAAACTCATAACTATTTTTTAAATTATCTGTAATTTTGTTATAAAATATTTGGTTTATACGTATAGTAAAAAATATTGAACTATACACCGAAAAACTAATTTAGTGTAAAAAGCTACTTATTATCCGGATAAGTAATTTCTAGCGAGCTTAATTTCTTGACAAATGAACTATTAGCCCTTTTTTTCATTCTTAACCTAAATTATGCAACATCTTTATTAACGAGGTATGTTAGGGCTTCATGCCATTTCTGGTTTTCCTTTCCAAGACGATATATTTGAAATTAATGATCCAAAGGCGTTATATTGGCACGACGTTATTTCGCCAAAAGGCCATCAACCACAAGAAATGAAACAATTAAGACGATGATTCAATTCTGGAGTGAAATGGGTTTTGACATCTAAGTTCCATTTTGACAAAGTTCTAAATGTAGTCTGTCAGCTTATTTTCTGCCTAAATGGGAGCATTAAAAAGACGGTTGAAAATTAATTTTTTTTGCTTAAGATTTCATTTAGAGCAAGAGCGAAAAAAAAAATGATCACTAGCAAATAGTTTCACTCGTCTGAAATTTATGACGGTTTAAGAGTAAATATTTTCAGTAAGAGTTTGTGGAATTATTTATTGAACAAAATGTATTTATTTTTTGTGAAACTAGGTGTAATTTTGGAGTATCAGAAGGATTATTTTATTCTATTGCTTATTACGCAAATAAATAAAAGTGACGAAATTACTTAAATATTAATTTTTTCTCGACAAATTTTTTATCTTGATCTTTATATTGTTTTGTATACTGACTATACGCAGTTTCAGTGCTTTTCTACAGGATGGATACGATTAAATCATGATGGTACTCATGATGGTACTCAAACCCATGTAATCTAGGTTTGAGTGTACGGATCAAAACGATACGGACTTCGATCATCAGCAATTGTGAAAATATAAGCCAAAAAAAGAATACCAATTATTGGAAATTTTAAAAATATAGAACTCATAAAATAAGTTAAAAATTTATTGAGAAAACATTGGAAATAATAAAGATCAATGAAAAGAAAAGAAGAAAAATTATTAAAATGAAATATTTTTAAAAAATATTAAAATGTCGAAAAACGAATTAATGAAAAGATATAATCTCTTCATCAGGTCACATGATTATATCCACAAAAAAGAGTGGATATGGGGTAAACTAACCAGTGAAGGAACACTTAAGCTTCACTTGCCTTTGAAAAAAAATCATCTTAATTTCAAAATTCGTAATTTTAGTTAAATGACAATGTCAACATATTTGTTACTAATTGCAAATTATGTAAAAAAATTGTAGAGAACTTACATAATATTGTTTTAAAGTTTTGAAGGTTCAAATAACAAGTAGTAAGAAGACCAAGTGAAGGAACAGCTCTTACCAGTGAATGAACACCCAGTGAAGGAACACTTAATTTTGGGTATTTTTTAATGCTCTTTATGAATTTATAAGCCATACACATATTTAAAAACATGCCTATTCTTGAAATTATAACATATAAATACTTGGAAAATGTTAACTTTTTTTGTAATCGTGAATTGAAAATTAAAGTGTCAACATATTAACACATTCTGTTCATTCACTGGGAAATCTATTCCCAGTAAAGGAACATGCCTGTTTCCTCACTGGTTAGAAGTTGTTTTTCGTATTTTTAACATACTTTTGATGCGGAACATCACTAAAGGTACAAGAAAATTAAAGTTTATCTTTTATTTTCATTAACTTAGAAAAAAACCCAGTATAGGAACACTTGTTCCTTCACTGGTTTTTCCTCGTTTGGTGATCCAGTGAATAAACATCCCTTATCTCTGTACTTTATAATGGTATGATGCTTAAAAAAAATAAAACGTAACTCCAATGACTATATTTTGAATTCTCTTTTTCACAGTGAGAAAAATAAAACTATTACATGCAATTAATTCCACTTCAAACATATAAATACAAACACTCACCTTATAATTTTTTCAAAGAAACAAGGTGTTGAAGAGATAATAACAAATTTAAAATTTTTTCCAGAGAAGTCTATTTGACCAGGTAATCCAAATCATTGCTAGATGACTTCCTATTGTTTGGTAGTAAGCTATTGTTACCAATCAATCTAAAGAAAAACTTTCTAATTCTTATTTTAATCAGTATATATGAAATGTTCCTTCACTGGGTAGTGTTCCTTCACTGGTTGGTTTACCCTAACCGTGTGAGCTAATGAAGAGATTATACATTTTCATTATTGTGTTGTCCGCCTTTTTAAACTATGTATTTTTTTAAATATTTTTTTTAGTGTTTTAAAAATATTTTATTTTATAAATTTTTCTTCTTTTCTTTTAATTTATCTTTATTATATTCCTTGTTCTCTCTATATTTTTTAACTTATTTATGAATTCTACGAGTATATACTAGCAGCTTATGCGCAGTAAATAAAATTTTCTTAATGTTTCGCTTTTTTCTTTTATATTATAAAAAATATTTTATATATATATATATATATATATATATATATATATAATATTTTTTTTAAAGTTTTGTTAAAGTAGAAAATGATTTAAATTCAAATTCAAAGCAAAAAAAAAAAAAAAATGTTTTAAATCTTAATCTTTTGTTAGTCTATAAAAAACATATTTTTCCTTATTTAGAAAATATGATCTTGTTAACAATAAGCAATAAGACAGAAATTGAAAGATTTATGAATGATTCACAAATTATCAAGACTATTTTAATGTCACATTACTAAGAATACGATAGCTATTTACAAAATTTTCTTCTGTTTAGCCAGACTCCAGATGGCGCCTTCTTTTCGCTGCATTGAACATAACTTAAAAATATGGTCAACTCAGACAGAAAACGCACTCGGATAAATCTATTTTAGTTTGGTTTTATGTCATCAATTGAAAAATATTTCTGCTCAATAATCTTTGGACATAAACCATTGTTCACTAACTACATTTATATTGATTTACTACCTTTTAAATCTTTTTATGCATTAGTAATTTTTTTATACTAAAATTTATTCAGTTTTCATAATTGGTATTCGTGTCATTATTTTTATATTATTTTTGAATTTCATGTTACAATTTTTTTTTTTTTTGCACAGAGTTATCTTTAAATAAAAGGCATTTTATAAATGTGTGCAAAATTTTCTAAATTATCTTAAAATGCACGCAAAAATTAATATATATATATATATATATATGTGTGTAAACCCTATTCATACTGTAATCACAATTCAATAATTGTAATCGTAATTACTTTTAACTACAAGCAATCACAATTACTTATAATCACGGTTACATGCAATCATGATTACATGTAATAAAAATATAATGTATATTTATTCATATATTTTGATTGCTATTAATCATAATTACTTTTTATCTTCTGTCTCTAACAGAAGAATTCTTGAAGCTCAACAGAGGGCTTAGCTGCGAATTTGCTTAACCGTTCTTTTCCCAACGGAAACCTTTTATTCGTCAGTGTATTTTTTTAGATTTTAAATTTGGCACAACGTAAGATTTAAGAAAGTTTGTTTCGTGTATTATAAAAGTTTACAATAGTGATTTTGAGCTGCAATCAAGAGAGAACGAGTTTGTTTTAAACGTTGTTATTTGTTTTCTGAAAACATCGATCAATCTTCTGTCTCAAACAGAAGAATTCCTGAAGCTCAACAGAGGGCTTAGCTGCGAATTTGCTTAACCGTGCTTTTCCCAACGGAAACCTTTTATTCGTCAGTGTATTTTTTTAGATTTTAAATTTGACACAACGTAAGATTTAAGAAAGTTTGTTTCGTGTATTATAAAAGTTTACAATAGTGATTTTGAGCAGCAATCAAGAGAGAACGAGTTTGTTTTAAACGTTGTTATTTGTTTTCTGAAAACATCGATCAATCTTCTGTCTCAAACAGAAGAATTCCTGAAGCTCAACAGAGGGCTTAGCTGCGAATTTGCTTAACCGTGCTTTTCCCAACGGAAACTTTTTATTCGTCAGTGTATTTTTTTAGATTTTAAATTTGGCACAACGTAAGATTTTATAAAGATTGTTTCGTGTAACATAAGAGTTTACAATAGAGAGTTTGAGTGGCAATCAAGAGAGAACGAGTTTGTTTTAAACGTTGTTATTTGCTTTCTAAAAGCATCGACCAATCTTATGTCTCTAACAGAAGAATTCTTGAAGCTCAACAGAGGGCTTAGCTGCGAATTTGCTTAACCGTGCTTTTCCCAACAAAAACCTGTTATTTCGTGAGTGTAACTTTTTAGGTTTTAAATTTGGCACAACGTAAGATTTTAGAAAGATTGTTTCGTGTAACATAAGAGTTTACAATAGAGAGTTTGAGTGGCAATCAAGAGAGAACGAGTTTGTTTTAAACGTTGTTATTTGCTTTCTAAAAGCATCGACCAATCTTATGTCTCTAACAGAAGAATTCTTGAAGCTCAACAGAGGGCTTAGCTGCGAATTTGCTTAACCGTGCTTTTCCCAACAAAAACCTGTTATTTCGTGAGTGTAACTTTTTAGGTTTTAAATTTGGCACAACGTAAGATTTTAGAAAGATTGTTTCGTGTAACATACGAGTTTACAATAGTGAGTTCGAGTGACAATCAAGAAAGAACGAGTTTGTGTTAAACATTGTTATTGCTTTCTGAAAGCATTGAACAATCTTCTGTCTCAAACAGAAGAATTCCTGAAGCTCAACAGAGGGCTTAGCTGCGAATTTGCTTAACCGTGCTTTTCCCAACGGAAACCTTTTATTCGTCAGTGTATTTTTTTAGATTTTAAATTTGGCACAACGTAAGATTTTATAAAGATTGTTTCGTGTAACATAAGAGTTTACAATAGAGAGTTTGAGTGGCAATCAAGAGAGAACGAGTTTGTTTTAAACGTTGTTATTTGCTTTCTAAAAGCATCGACCAATCTTATGTCTGTAACAGAAGAATTCTTGAAGCTCAACAGAGGGCTTAGCTGCGAATTTGCTTAACCGTGCTTTTCCCAACGGAAACCTTTTATTCGTCAGTGTATTTTTTTAGATATTAAATTTGGCACAACGTAAGATTTTAGAAAGATTGTTTCGTGTAACATAAGAGTTTACAATAGTGAGTTCGAGTGACAATCAAGAAAGAACGAGTTTGTGTTAAACATTGTCATTGCTTTCTGAAAGCATTGACCAATCTTCTTTCTCTAACAGAATTCTTGCAGCTCAGCAGACGGCTTACCTGCGAATAATGGCATGGATTTTACCAAGTCTAAGCTTGGGTCTCACGATCTTAATAAATAGGAAGGACCTGATTGAAAAATAGATTTTTTTTAAAAAAAGTACTTGTGTTGTGCATTGCATTTGAGGAAATCTACCAAAGTAATTTTTAATAATTATACCGGTATTTATTTATTCTTTACATTGAGTATTTGTTGGGCTCTGTAGTAGGAAGAATTCAATAAGAGTCAATTGTTTAGCTTTTAACCAGTTTTTCTTACTTCAAACTTAGCGTCTGTTAAAATTGTCATTGTGGTCGTATATTTTTAATTTACAATCTATACTGAAAAGTTAAAAGTTTCGTTAAAAATTACATAAGTAAATTTGAAAATACACAAGAAAGTATAAGATTTTAGAAAGTAAATCTTGCATTTTTCAAGTAATTCCAGTATTTTCTTGGCACCATTTGTTCTATCTTAAACTAATTCTGTAATTATTAATATCAGTTTATTGCTTTTAAGGAACATATCTACAATGCCATTTAGTTTTTTTGACATGTACACTGGAATTATAATCATTCAATTGAAGTAAACTTTGAATTCAACTCTGTGAAGCTGTTTAAATAATTAGCTTCTAAAATGTGCTTAAATTAGTATTATTTAATTAATAAGTTTATTTCTAGAGCACGAAAATGTACAGTGCATGAAAAAGTTTAATTGGAAGAAAACTAAAAATTTTTCTTTGTTTCTTTTAAATAGAGAGAAGTTCTTTTAAATGAAAAAATCTAATATTTTTATTTGTGTTTAAAAGTAAATTATTTAAATCTATCTATGGAGTTTAAAAGCATAAAAAATGTTTTTCTTATCCTTAAGCTTTCAAACAATGAAAAATAACCAAATTTAAGAAAAATATGGTTTTCCACAAAAATCCCTAGACAGTCATTCAAGTTATCTTCAAGTAAATAAAATATTTTTTTTCCCGTTTGTATAGCTCAATATGCATTTATAGAAAAATACTGTCTTCTTTTTTTTATCCATTATTCAATCGCTTTATGTCATTGTCTGCGTTGTGCAGCTTAAAAGCATAAAGAAGCTTCATAAAATATTCTACCATCGAGTTTTTTATCAGAAAAAGAAACTGTGAATAATTTTATCCTTCTTTTCTAAGCATTCTTCTAATAAAATGCGATCCAGTATGAAGCCGTTTCGAACAAATAAAGATACCGCAATAAACAATGGAGAAAAAAATTGGCACATGTCTGCTTATTTAATTAAGTTATAGGTAGAAATCTTCTGCAAATAAAGAAGTTTCACACTTTTGAGATAATTTATTAGACAGCAATGCTTGCATAAATGTTTCTATCTCATAAATTTTAATTGCTTATTATTTTAATTCTTTGTAATTATAAATGGTCTTATTTGCTATTCTCTTCTATGAACTTTGTCTAAATTTATAAAGAATGTTATATTTTTCAAATAAAATAATTTATTAATTACTTCTTTTTAATATTTTCAAGAAAAAAAATTCTTTTGTACTAAAAAAATTCCAACTTACTCTAATCCTTATTAAATATAAATAAAACTGTTGATTTCTTTTTTATAATATATCTTATTGTTATGAATGCATCAAATTGCTGAAATAAACATTTATATTAAAAAATTAGTTTCATTTCCTAATATGGTGAAACTAAAGCTATTTAATCAACTCTCTAATTTTTATATGCATGTACTCTTTCTGCGCTGTAGGAAATATGCTGTAAGAAATATGTGATGTAAGAAAACACTCATTTATGTGAAGTAAGAAAACATTCATATATGTGAAGTAAGCAACACTCATGTATGTGAAGTAAGAAAACACTCATATATGTGATGTAAGAAAACACTCATATATGTGAAGTAAGAAAACCCTCATATATGTGAAGTAAGAAAACACTCATGTATGTGAAGTAAGAAAACACTCATATATGTGAAGTAAGAAAACACTCATGTATGTGAAGTAAGAAAACAGTCATATAGGTAAAGTAAGAAAACACTCATGAATGTGAAGTAAGAAAACACTCATATATGTGAAGTAAGAAAACACTCATGTATGTGAAGTAAGAAAACACTCATATATGTGAAGTAAGAAAACACTCATGTATGTGAAGTAAGAAAACACTCATATATGTGAAGTAAGAAAACACTCATGTATGTGAAGTAAGAAATCACTCATGTATGTGAAGTAAGAAAACACTCATGTATGTGAAGTAAGAAAACAGTCATATATGTAAAGTAAGAAAACACTCATGTATGTGAAGTAAGAAAACACTCATATATGTGAAGTAAGAAAACACTCATGTATGTGAAGTAAGAAAACACTCATATATGTGAAGTAAGAAAACACTCATGTATGTGAAGTAAGAAAACACTCATATATGTGCTGTAAAAAACATTAATTCATGTACTGAAAGAACATTTTAATACCATAAATTAATTTAGGTCTAATGTCGAAAATTTATACATTACATTGAGAGCTACATATTTCGTAGATTCATGCTAAATATTCTAAAGATACAGCCATTAACTTTCTATTATGTTACGAAGTCAAACCCAAAATCTAGTTTTTCTATACTTGTAAAGTTTTATTATATCATATTCTAGTAAAATAATTTTACTTTTATGGTTAGAAAAATCATAGGAGCAAAAGTTAGAATTTCTAAATTGTATAAAATGACATCAATAACTTATTCACAAGTTATATCGAAAGCAAAATCCTCCATGAAAATATTTTTTTTGCATTGCATTTTTGTTTAAATCTCCATAATTATATTTGAGACTTGTAGAAATCAGATTCATGCTTTTGAGAATCAATATGTTTCTTTCTCATATTTTTCAGATTTTAATATTTTTAAAGTAGGTGGCAAAATAAAATCTGAAAAAAAAATGGCAAAATTTATCAATTAATCCTTATTATCAAAACTCAATAAAAATGATGATAACACTTAAAAACAATTTTTATTTGTTTTCTGTTGTGTGAGAATTTTTACAGATCTGAGATACTTTCGTATCTCTGGTTTAAAATCCACAATCTGTTTCTTTTTTTTTAAGCTGCAGTTTTTTTTAAATTATATTTTTTGTCTAAGATGTGTTGAAAACGTTATACATTACAAAGGATCGCATAAAGGTTGCGACAAATTTATAAGATATATCATCAGGATTAAAACTGCATAAAAACTTATGCTCGAAAATGTCGTCCTACGCCGCTAGGGGCACTTTTTTTATTATATATTTTTTTTCTTCTTATGCATCTGAAAAGGTTATACTGGGAAAGCACACCTTGCCGTGTGCGATGATGTTTCCGGGCATGGGTTCCTATGCATTTTCAATCCTGATGACGCGCCCTAACTTTCCTAAAGTTTGTCGCAACATTTACGTCATCCCCTGTTATATATAACGTTTTTAAATTTGTACATTTCAGCAAAAATAGATTAAAAAGGTCCTTTTTTTTTTTTTTTTTTTTTTTTTTAAATACATGCAAATCTCATTTTATATTTAGAATCCCTACACCCGAGAAGTAGGGAAGATCAAGTATTTGTATGAATGTAACAAAAAATTTCTCTCCTGAGAAATAAGATAGATCTCCGTAACAATTATCTTTTTTTTATTATGTTCCTTTTCCTTTAAAAATAATCGGGAATTATTTGTTTTGTATAAAAATTAATGCCTTATTTAATGATAAAAGATTTTGACAAATCGTTAATTGTTAGAAATTCCATTAATTGATTTATTCTTAGACAGACTGCTACAAAGTTATTATTTCACTTACAATTGCTTTAAAAATTTAAATTTAAAAAAAAAAAATACAATAAATAATTGTGACAATTCCAGCAGAAAGCTGATATTGTTTATTAATTATCAGAATCTTAAAGCATTAAATACTAAGTTATTTGATAACTTTTCATCAAAAATAATAAAGGGATATGACAATTGCTATGCATTTTTTTTTCTGTACAGTGAATGGATAGAGGACTCAATGATCCAAGAAAAATCTATTGTATTTAAAAGAGGGCATTCAATCTACGAAATTGTGCTTCACTAATTTGGCATAAAATATCAAGATAATTTTTCTTCAAGTTTAATGGTAATTAGTGTTTGTAACTCTCATTAGTAATACTAAATGAGGTAATTATCACAGAACTTCACTTTTAAAAGATGAAAAGTTCTTTCATGGAAACTTTGTACTGAGTTTTGACTTAATTGCATTTTAAAGTGGGAAAAGTATTTTTTAATGTTCAATTATTCAGTGTTTAAAGTATATCATTTCAAGAAATAAATATAAATTTATTTCTTCTTCTGATCAAGTAGGGCTGTAAACAATGATTCATTATTCGAATTTAAAGTGCTAACTTGAAATGTTTTAATCAAAGACTGTCATTAATAATGCTGCTAGAGATGAATGCGCTTCAATTCAACATTTTAAGTAGTCGAAAGTATCAGAGCTAATCAACTCGCTTTATAATTGGTAGATAACAAGTGCATTTGAATGCGTATTTTGTTGGAATGGAAAAATGATTGAGATTATATCAGTACTGAAATCATGTATGTAGGGTTATGGCAGTTTTTAGAACATTTGAAATTCTTCTATATTAAAGCGTTTCTGAAGTATTTTCTTGGAATTTTCAAATATGTTTTACTGACTAGATCTCGACCTTTTGCATTCGTCGTATGGTGATCCAAATTTTTAAGAATTTTTTAAAAATGATTTTTGTTTCTCAACAGAAAGCAGGCGTTCCTCTCAAAATATGAACTTATTAAATACTTTTTTTTTCAAACGGCAGGCACTGAATTTTCGTTCTTCATCTCAGACGGTTTTTTTAGCATTACCCAGTGGGCAATTGTGAATCTGAGTCATGGAGACGAGAAATATTACCCTCGCCACACTGCCACAAATACCCGTTTATAGAGTGGGCCACATTCACACAACAGAGAACAATATCCAGAGATAAACATCCATGCCCTGAGCAGGATTCGACCCTGTGACCATTGGCTTCATAGTCAAACACGCTGACAGCTCGGCCACCTGGCCGGCACTTATTAAATATGAAAATATCGAAGAGTTTTATTTTAACTATTCAGGCATCGCTTTGTCGAATAAATTTTTTTTTTAAATTTTAAGAAGTATCGCATTTAATAATGAACACGTAAAGCACATTGAAAGACTTCGAACGAAAAAATTACTTAGTTTTATTTTTATTGCTTGATCTCTATACTCAAAACTCCAATATCAGGAATGATGAACTGGGAGGTTGTAATTAACTACTTATCATAAATTTTTGAACCAGTTTTTGAGAGGTATTGACCATGAATTTATTCTAAAGATTTTCGGTAATAACAGTGAAAACTATTTTTGAGGATTGTGTTAAAAAAAGCGAATAGAAAAAAAAAAAAAAAAAAAAAAAAAGCCGAAATTTTCTCATTCTGCCTTTTTTTCATTTAAAAACTACATACTTAATAAATATTTTGTATCTTCATAAAAATAAGTATAAAATTATCTTATTTTATATTTACTGATAGATTAATAAAATTTAAATCTATGATCGGAAAATAAGAAAAAAATAAAATAAAAAATAGCTGTTCCCATAGCGGGGCAGTTGACGTCTAATAGCTAAAAAATTCTTCTGAAAGATTTCATTTAAGCTTACTTTAACTGCACATTTATTTTGAGATTTCATTGGAATCATTGTGAGAAATCTAATCACTTTGAGAAGTTATCATTTTTAAGGTTGCTGATTGAGCACTCTGTCGTTGCTTGAGACTTCGTTTTTGTAAGTTTATAAAAGTTATTTATATCTTTTGATTTATTACAATTGTTATGAGTTTATTACAGTTACTTAGGGCAATAAGGTAAAATTTTACTTTCCTTTATGCAAACTATGACAACTATGAAAAATGTCAATACGAAAAATATTCACGTTATTGTAAAAATCAAATACTTTTGAATTTTAATTTTTCAATATGAGAAAATCTAATGCAACATTGCATGGTCTGGGTTGATAAAAAAATTTCAAAATTGAGAATTGTTTACTGATTTTAATGATATTCATCTAGGTGTAAGAATCTCTCCAAATCAGCAATTTTCTTAAAATTCAAAACTAATAATTTTTTAAATAGATAACCTACTTATTCGTACTAAATTCATAATAAAATAAATAAAATAATTTTTTACTGCAAGATAGTATGCATATTTTAAAATTATAACTTCGAATTAAAAAAACATTTAAAGTATTGCTTGTTTTAATTTCTTGGATGAAAAAGAATAACTTTCCCCCCTATATTATTATTTTTTCACCATGGAATTCCTTAGTGAATTCAACCGTGGTTTAATAGTTTTGTTTATCAAATAGGCTAAATAAATCAAATGATTTTTCTATGACACATACTACTACACGCATGAAGCTATTCGTTAAACTATTAAACTTTTTGTTTATTTAAAAAAAAGTTTCAATATTTTTCGCCCAAAATATAGTCAATATGCACTAAATATAATGTTGTGTAATAAGGCTAGTTTCTTCCTAATCTTTATTAATTTATATGACTTGTATAGAGCTATTAATTTGCATGACTAGCATATATAGTTTTTTTGTAACCTTTAAAAGCGTTTAAATAAGGACGAAATTGTTATATTAAATAAATGTAAAAAGTTCAAACTTTTATTATCTAGATCATTTGAGTTATCTAACTGTAAATTCAAAGAACTACAGTTTTTCAAAAATCAAATGGTTTGAATACATTTTAATAATAAAAATTTTCTAAGCTCTAGTTTAAATTCTTTTTACCTTAATATTTCAATTTAAAAAAAAAAAAATCTTAATTAAAATTAGAGTTAAGCTAAAAATGTGTGTTATTTTTAATCAAAAGAGGGAAGTTTCCATTAGTTGTTCTATGTGCTTAAGAACTCCATAAAAAAACTTAGTCCAAAAAATAACATATAACAGAAAGCACAAAAAGCATATAAATGTGATTTTTTTTTGAAAAAAAAAATAAATAAAGGGGAAAGCTTTTTAACACTTAACATGAGGGGAATTTTTCAAAAAGTGTATTCCAGTTGTTTTTGTTTAAAATTCTAAAAGATTTTTTAAGAGTTGGAGCAAACTTGTCACTATAGTTGCAGCTTCAATTTTTAAAAAAAAAAAAATATATAACGAACGTTTGTTGTACTGATTACATAAATACTGAATCATTTATGTTTGTGGCAATCACGAAATAGATAATTTCTTTGAAAAACAGAGTGGAAGCGAAGTAGTTTTGCTACCACTTTTTAAACTTTTGTATGGATCGCAAATTTCAAAAACTTTTTTTTACGTGTTTAAACGTGTTTAAACATCTTTTTTTAAATAATACTCTACAAAGTTCGGGTAGTTCTGAAAAAAATAGGATAATTATTAAAAAATTTATTGAGTTAAATATGGGAAACAAAAAGCAGCTTCTTTTGTAAAAGCAATAAAAGGCACATTTACTTTTTTAAAAGTCTAAATTATTATTATAAACCAATTTCTAAGTCGTTGAATTAGAGGAATGAACTGGAGATGCTATTTAAATTACTATATGATCATCCATTAATTTTGATTCTTCCTTGAAAATCTATCATCTTACATTGTGCATAATTTATTTATTGGGTACTAAGATACTTATCTGTAAAGATACTAATAGACTTTTTCCTTTTTAAAACTAGATTTTTCTCTAGTTTTAAGTCTAAATAAAAAGAAATAACCGAACCGCTCTTAACTAAAAGTTTCGCCGAAGATTTTTACTTTTCTTCTCCTAATAACCTCACTAAAATTGCTCAAGAATAATTACGGACCTACTTTAGAAGAGAAGCAATTAAAGATCGCCAAACAAGGGTATAACATTTCATGAAATATTGCTCTTCAGTAGATATTAAGTTTAGTCTTAACAGAGTGAAAACAAAACCAACTCTATTATCAAGGATATTTCACTTAAGATCATAGAATGCTCATGTTGAGATGTTCTTTCCTTTTTAACTGCTTTTGGCTCGGATAGCAACGTTTAAATAATTTTTGTAATAAATCATGAACCATAGCCTGTTATTGCTAATTAGTTTGTAACCTTTTCTTTGGGAATATTTATAACCAAGGCTTCCGAAAATTTTATTATTTTTTTTTGTTTTTAACGTAAATTTAATGAAATTTGTCAGCTATTTCTATTGAGATGGGATGGCTTCAGATCAAAATTATGTTATAGCGTCTCTAATCATCATGTCATTTTTTAAAAAAAAATATCTATTTTAAAAAATAGATAATTTTATATATTAAGCAAAATTATTAGTTTTTGTTATTATTGTAAATAAACCAGAAAAGTTATGAATCTTAGTATACATATAATGAATAAATATAATTTGGGATGCTACGGATTTCCACTTTTACTCGCATCACTTTGCAAAAATGTTTTTCATCCCTTAAAACAAATTGTTACATCAAAATTGAAAAATATTCAGTTAAAAGATCCAAAATTTCTATTTTATTTTATTAGTAGAAAATTGGTTCCACAGATTTAGTTTTCAATCTTATTGAGATAAAATTTGTTTCCATTACTTTATCGTAAATTTAAATACTTATTTTTGAAATTTCTATTAAAAGTTCGGTAATTATAAAATAAATCTCATTCAACATTTTCCCCATAAAGTAAAGAGTTAACTCTAATATTGTTTTAGAATTTTTAATAGTTATTTCGCATTCATTACTTTAATTGCAGACGTTTATTGACTGTAGTTTTCCACAAAACTTATTTTAAAAGTAATTATAATTAATTGAAAATAAAAAGCTAGTTTATATAACGTTTAGCAGTCGTAAATTGGTGACTAAATAACTTCACTGTAAAATAATGCATTATAAGGCAGCATTATGTATTTAATAGTATAATTATTGAATGGTATTTTTACTTTTTGATACTTAATTTTAAATAGTTTTAAAAAAAGGTAATGATAGTAGAGAGTAATATTTATAAGGGTTTATAAATAAACATTGCTAGTAAATACCACTTATTGAGGAAGAAATAAATAATCTAGAAAATACAGTTACTGTGCCCGTAAAAATCACGTTCGTTCTAAAAACACATTTTATTTAGTGGCTGATTTTATTCACTGAGACATTTACATTTAAGGAAGAAATGTTTCAAACTTAATTGTTTGCTACATTTGTATTTTATTTCTACTGAATTTATTACAGACATTTTAATTAAACATGAGGTACGATTCTACTGCGATCTCCCACTCACAGAATGGCTTTCCATATTTACCTGATTCGAAATTGGAAGTTAAAGAGGCAATGTAGTTTTAAGTTTTTAAAAGTTTTTTTTCAACTTTAGATAATTTTTTTCTTTGTTACATAGTTATTTTAAAATAAAGCACTTTTCAAACGTCTGTTAAAGATAGATTTATTTAATTGAATGAGTGATGATCTTGACATTTAATGATGATATGCATTCCCTAAACTTTCCCTATTCGTAAACAGTTTCCATCTGGACTTTATAACACTCCCCTTCCAGAATTGTTTTAACTCTCGCCCTTCCCAAAAAAGTATAAACCACGGCTGCAAATTTGTTCTTTTTGATCTTGGAGAGAAGAATGGAATTTGTAACTAAGTTTCCACGAATCTTTTAAAACTTGAAACACTAGAAAATTTTAATTCTTCACACTAGAAAAGGAAGATTTTTTTTAATTTTTAAAACACGTGCTTTACAAAAATGGTAAAATGGTAAAAAGCATTAATGATGATTTTAAAATACGTTATTCAGAATTTTATTAGAGGATGGTTTCAAAATGTTTTGATATTGTAATGATTCAGGTCTTGCGATTCGATTTTACAAAAAACGTCTGATTTTATGATCCATTGACTTTATTGGTGGTGGTCATTGAATTATTTCATAACTTATGATGGCCAAATATATCTAGATCTTTTTTTGTGTAGTGAAGATCATACTATGTGATTTTTATATTCTATAAGAATGTACAAAATGATCATCATTTTTCTCAAATTTATTTTTATACGTAGCTTGATAAGACTAAAAAGGAGGAAAACATCTGTCAGTAAGGGAACATTTTTTCTTAAGGAAATATATATTTATTTGTAAAATATGGTCGAAACCTTTTACACTTTAATTTTGTTTTCATGTAATAATCAGTTTATAAGTAAATACGCATGTTTCTAACCAAATTCAAATTTTTATTTGAAATTAAAAGAAAGATCACATTTAATATGGCGAAAATATATTTTTCTCATTTTCAACAATGACTGGCCACGTTTCTTTTTGCGGTTAACGTCCAATCATCGTTACCCAACCATCCTAGCTTCATTTATAGTGCTCTATATTTGAAAGGCCATGGTAGAAAGGCAATGTAATTTTGTTCCTGTACAGACGACGTGGATAGCGCACGACCTTGTACTTCTCTTTGCAAACTTTCACACTACAACCAATGAGAGATTTTCAGCTAGGGCAGATTTAACGTGCACCTTGCTGCGTATACACGTCGAATGTTTTGTCAGCTACAAGGATCGAACTCACTTCCGCCAGCTCTCAAACTTGTGGTGCGAGTGTCCTTCACATTTTAGAGATGAAAAAATCAACTTCAAAAATAAGTTTTTTTAATTCATATAAAGTACTTTTTTGTTTCTGGAGCTTTTTAATTTTCACTAACTGACGCATTTTGACCAGCAATTTTCTTTTTAAAGCAAAACTAGTTTCTAATCTTATTAAATTGGGAAAAAGTTTATAAGGAAGAAAAATAGATTCAACCTATATCACGTCGTCCTGATGTTACCTACTCTGAAAATTCTTTTTCGCCATATCAGAGAATCATACCGAAGAGTTTGTTTTTCGATTAGAACTTACGCCTATTCTTTATCTTTAAATTACAAACTTCTGTACCTTACTGTTTTAATTGTGTAGTTCAGACAATTTGCAACGAGATATTATTACAACTACAACCTTTCCTAATCTTACTGTATAATCTTTTCATGACAGTGAATCGAGACATACATTTATTTACTTCTCAATTTCAAATCCGAATTTTAGTAAGATCTTATTTAAAGGATTTAATGAAATGTTTCACGGTTTGTGTAATACATTTGCTGGCATTTCGTAAACGTCTATGAATTCGTACTTATGTTATTTTAATTGCAGAACTGAATCGAAATTTCACACTGAGAAATTGAAGAGACCTACAAACAGTTCTGCCAAATAAGCAACGAAATAATGAAAATTAGTATATGAGGCGAACTCCCTTCATTCTCTTGCTGAGTGCCTTTGTGAGGAAATTTAATTAAATTCAGAGAAAATTCTTCACTGTTTTCAGCTTAGAAGTCTCTTTAATTAAATGTCTCCACACCACGCATCAAGGAAAGCAAACAGCTTGGAAATATAATTTAATAAAGACATTTTCAAATGCTTCACAAGAGCTCTACAGCATAGTTCTCATTGTGTTTAGTAATTGTTATACCCTGTTAACATTCATTTGTATTTGATCATTGAGAGGATCAGTTTTCCATAAAAACAGTAAAATCTTAATAATTGATATGTAAGCGTTTAGAAGTGGTTGTTTAACTCATTTGTGATTTGATATGCATATAGGAATAGTGACACTGAATAGTGAGAATAATTTCCAGACGAAGTGACATGTTTTTTTCAAAGAAAACTTTCTTTTGAACTTTACTCTAACAGAAAAAATGAATTTTATATTAGGAATCTATCACGTTGAAAGTTAGTTTTGCTTTTAAGTATGAAATTTTCTGTTATTTATGTTTTTTATGCATGATGTGTTTAGTAGATTCATTTTCATATGTTTTGATGTATGATGTGTTTAGTAGATCGATTAATCTTCTACAGATCATCGATTCATCAACTACAATTTCTACAGATGGGACAAAATCATTTGTCCCACAATTATTTTATTTGAATTTAGCTGAGTAGCCATTCGTCGCATGGAGTGGAAAAATCAAGCAATCAATATCAATATTAATCAATATATCATAATTGAACAACACTGTGTTTAGTAGTTGCTAAACCCTGTTAACATTCATTTGTATTCGATCACTAAGAGGATGAGTTTTTTATCTTTAGAAACAGTAAAATCTTAATAATTCCTTCTCAATTGATATGCAAGTGTTTAGAAAAGGTTCATTAACTAAATTGTAATTTTATATGTGAATAAGACTAGAGATTTAATTTTCATACAAAGAGACATTTAAAAAAAAAGAAAAAAACATTATTTTGAACTTTACTCTAACAGAAAAAATAATTTTTATATTAGAAGTATATCACGTTGGATGTTAGTTTTGCTTTTAAAATCTTTCAATGAAATTTCTGAAATCTATGTTTTTTTTATGTATGAGAAGTTTCCTCAAAATTTCTACAGAAAAGAATAAAACGTTCGTCACACAATTATTTTGCTTGAGACTAGATGAATACCCGTTCTTTGTACGAAGTGGTAAAAGTAAGCAATCAATATATCAGTATTGAACAAACAACAAAGTCACAAAACGAAATTTAAATACTTATACCAACACAATTAATGTATAAATCTGAATGCTTAAAGCTAAAATAATTCCCCTTTTTTCATTTTTTAAATTTATTATTTTGTCTTTTTCGGTGGCTTTATATTATTAATTTAAGCAAAACACGTTTTTAATAGTTCATTTCATCAAAATAAAGACTAGATGTATTTAGAATCATTTGGCATGATGCTATTGCCCGAGAACAACTCACGATAGTTAAAATTTGCAACAATCAGGCTCAATTTTCTCCAATACTTATCCTTTTAGGTACTTAAGTACCTAATAACGTAAAAAAAAACTCTTTCTACAGTATCTTTTTACAGTATCTAAAGTTTCCCAGTATTGACGCAGTATTAATAAGTATCAAATATACTAATGCAATTCATTGTACCTACATTTGTAAATTTTGTAGACATTAAAACCGCCCAATTATGATAATACTAGGAGAGCTTATTACCTATACTAATACAGCATTAATGACATTAAAAATAATATGGTGACTTATACTTTTTTTCTAAACGATTGATTTCTCTGTTAACTTTGCTCTGTAGTTCGTAAAATATAGAGTGTATTTTTTTCAATCAAAATTAATTAAGCATGATTGGTTTCAATAATAGTTGGTCACTATTTTACGCTTTCTCTTAAATGGAATCTTACCATTTTTTCCATTAACATTGCTTTTAACATAGCTTATTTTTAATTCCATTTAATAATTATTACTAAAATTACTAAAGTATCAATAGTCTCAATAATAATATGGTACGATATTTCATGGTTTCCTCAAAAGAATAAGTACCTTTTCTCCCTAATTTTGCCTTCTAGAAAATTTTTTTAAATAAATTATTACCTAATAAAATTTTAACAAAGCATTATTTGCCTCAATGAGAGCATGGCAATTTTTTAGGCTTCTCCTTTACGATATCTTATTTCTCCATTAATTTTCCTTTCCAATTGCATAATTTTGTTTAAATTACTATTGATTTTAAATTATATACTTTTATATATTCACGTTTCAACTTTAAACAAAATATACAAAAGCTTTAAAATAACTTTAGGAATACTCATTTGGTGAAGTAGTAAACCAATGCTATCATGTTAATCCTTATTACTGCGTTTAACTGGCATAACGAATAAAAAATAATTAAACATTAATGAGCGTGCAACAAAAGTTCATTTTTTAATAGGAGCAATAAGCTAGCAAATATCATTGATGCAATCTTTAAAATATTTGATAGAAAGAAAATCGTCTACAGTCTGTCATTTTTATCGATGGCGAGCTCTAAGGCACTGAAAAAAAATCCCTTTTTCATACTGCTTTATCGAATAAACTAATTGAATATTTCAAACGAATTATTGGATTGGGTGCTAAATTTTCCCCTAGTAGCCGCTGTCCAAATTTCAGGAATATAAATTAAATGGTTCCAGAGTTATGAGTGAGATTCCCCACGCACAAATTGTAAGATATTTGTTAATGGTGCTTTCTGGATGTAGAAAGAATCATGTTGTTGTAGAATAATTTTAAAACATAATAACTTTTTTTGACATTATTGTTATTATTTTTTGTCTATTTTATAAATCGATTCTTTACAGTGTGTTAACACTCCTTTTTTTTTCAATATTAGGAGCTAATGCAATTTTTCGAAATTGTAAATTGCTTAAAATATTTAAGATGGAACATTAAACTACCGATTACTTGGTCTAAACAAAGACTGAACCTCGTTGTAACCATTTGCTTACATGCTGGCCAATAATTAAAATTTAATCTAACGGAACAACTCAACTCTAACTATTCTAGAGTTTCTAATTATTTTGGATTGATAAACGGGCTATAGATGTCATATAACAAAATAAACTTCAACACTAAAAAGCTATGCTATAGTGCTGTAGTTGACTTGGCAATGAAAAAATAAGAGAGAACATATCTTGATTCTAAGATAAATTTGGATTTTTATGCAGAGATGAACAATGTTTTGACTGTATGTTTGAACTATCTATTAGAGTGAAAAAAGATTTGTTATTTTGTTTGAATGATGTAAAAATAATTAAGTATTCGTATCAGTCTTGGAATGGAGTTTGATGGAGTGAAGAGGGCTAGTTATATTACATTATATTTTTTCTCGAATAATGTTTGAAGTAATTGTGGTTTGAAATTTACATGAATTAGAATTTCTTTTCCGTAAAAAAAGATTTATTTAAAGTAAACTGTGATTTTTTTTAAAATAATTAATATAGTCTTAGATTTTATATAAAAACACGCATTGAAATAATTTTACCTTGGCCAAAGGATACTGTGAGAAGGCCTTTCCATTTCCCTTCTAACCTTCAGTAAGAGTTAGCCCCGAATATGGACGAAAAATATAGCACCTCCAAAACCCATTCCACTGTCTCCCCTACATTTTTGGTGGGGGTGCGCGTACTTCCTGGGGTGTTAAGTAATCTGAAACTAATCGACTAACCACTGTCACAGAAAAGGGGGAATTGCAACCTGTGGGGGTCAACTAGCTTTCAAAAGATATCAGAAGAGACTCACTCTACATTATGCTTTTTCTCCTTCTAAGAAAATAATTTTTTTAAACTCTAAAACGGCTTTATTTATTTTCAAAATGGTTTTATCATTTTATTTAACATGCACTTTTTCTAATTATATCTTGAATTATTTATTATTTTGATTTGATTATTTAGAGAACTAATAATAACCAGAGTATTTAAATTTATAAAATTTTACTATGTAGTCATATGAAAGTAATTTATATAAAGTAACTACATTAAAAATAAATTTATATTTTCTCTATAAATCAAATAAAGTTTGTTAATTTTTTTAAAAATTGATTTGCTAACTTGTAAAACTTTTTTTGTTAACCTTGAGTTCAAGATTTTATTTTTTTATTACTTTTTTTAATTTGTTTCTTTCAATTACAATTTAAATACATATATTTTTCACAACCTTTTCTTTTTTTTTAATTTTAATTAATTTTTTTCAATTTTTTTAAAGATTGTACCATTTTTCTAATAGATCATTTCGATGGATCATTAAAAACAACAAACAAAAACAATTCTATGTTATTTTACATTTTAATATATAGATTTGTGAAGCTGCTCACTGTAATTAATATAAAGATTTATCAAAAAAATCGAAATTAATTTATAAAAAAGTACGATACAGAAATTTTTGAAAGAAAAGGCATTTATTGATTTTCATTAAAACTTACAACATAATAACTGATTGAGACAAGTTTACTTTACAAAATTTTATCACTAACCCTGGGAGGTTTTCGTGTTTTTCCTCTCCATGTAATGCTAATGCGGATTTTAATTAACTATAACTACACTAATTAAAGTTTGCAGTGCATAAATTTCTACTCAGAAAACTCTTCTCCATGAATGGCAAAAGAGGGTCAGGGAAGCGAAATTAAAATAACACATTGATTACATACTTTGTTCTATCAATATAAAAGAGCAAAAAATTGTGAATAAAAATTACATTACACACTTTTAATAGGAATTCGAAAAATTTCTCGTTATTAAATACTAAGATATTGCATAATTACTAGTTTTAATATATTTTTTTAGAATATTGCTAAAAAAAGTTTTAAAAAGTGTATTAATTAGGAATTACAGATTAATGTTAAAGCAATAAAAAAAAGACTAATAGTTTCAAAATCTAGTGAATCAACTAAGGAATCAGGTCTCAAAACATCAAAACCAGTTTAACTGTCTGAAGTAACAAAGAGAAGCTTAACTCTAAGTATTACAACTTATTTTTATTTTTTAATATATCGTGAGGAAACTTCGTGGTGTTTATAATAATCACATTTCTCATTCTTTCTATTTCATCTGGCAATCAAACTGGTTTCAATATTTTCAGTGTTGCGTTCCTAAGCAGCGGTTCATTATATTTTGATACCGTTTTTATTTTTCTCTCGTGAATATTAATTATGTCCACTAATGTTCTTTTACTTCCTTTTTTTTAAGAATTTTACAATACATGGGTATATTTTCATATTTTTCTTCATTTACTGATTTAAATAAAATTTTCATAATACTTAGTGTTCTTGTGTATGTACATTAAAGCCCTAAACACAGGGCTAAGTGCTTGTTCACGTTTGGATGATGTGTGCTCTTGTGTACTAGCTATTTTTTTTTTTTTTCCTTACCGTGGAAAAACAAACTATCCCAGCTATTGGAGTAATTAAAACTATTTATGGAATGGAAAAATTGCAACCTTTTAAATTTTTATAATGTAAATGTTTTTTTAAACCTACAAATGAGTGTACGATATATATATATATATTTTTATAAAGGAAAACTGCAGTTTTGTGATGCTTTATAGTATATTGGAATATCTTTACGTCATTGTCTCGATTTTAATTAATCTCACTTTATTCAGAAGCTAATTTTTTTTTATTCTGAAACATCTTTAAAAAACAAGGAAAAAAGTTTAAAAAAAAAGGGGGAATAATGTATTTAAAAAATAAATTCCACTTTAAAAATGAATAAAAACAAGAAAAAGTATTACTACTAAATAAATAAAATGTATGTAGAATGAACGAATTATCAGCGAATATAATTTCCATAATAAATTACAAGCTTATAAAAGCTCCCCATATCAGTTCTTCAAAAGGACAGAGAGAGAAAAAGATTTTCAAAAGAGTTGACCGCAATCCTCTCTTGGAGAATGAACTTGGGGGTGGAAGTTGCCTTCCTCCCTTACTCAAAGGTAGAAAGTGACTTGAGTTTCAAAGGCAATTATTACAAAAAGTAATAAAGATAAAAAAAATTGACCTACATTTTCGTGGATAGGAAGGATTGAAAAAATTATTAGGATTTTTTTAAAATTGATCACTCCGATTCTTAAACAAGAAAAATGGATTCAAAGTATGACAAGCCCGCCATAGACTTTACATGTTAAAAGCAGAATTGAGGAGTCTGCTTGGTTCAACACTTTTCTCCCGGCAACCACGATTGGGGACCCGACCTTCTGATCATATGAGCTCGCCCCGTGCTCTTTGTTCGCCAAGAATTTTACTTACGTAAAAATGATTTGTTGGTGATCATAAAATGTACTTCAGATCTTAAAATAATCGAATAATCTATATTTCCCTTTTCAGAGACTGGTTTTGGCAAGACTGAAACAGAAATATTGAATAGACAGTTTTAACCGTTGCTTCTTAGTTTAGAAACAGTGTCTGCCGGGATAGCCTTGGTTGGTAGAATGTTGGACTCTTGTTCCTGAGAACGGGAGTTTGAATCTTGCCGGCCAAGGAAACCCCCATGTATTAAATGGTGACTGGTGCATGTTAAATATGTCGGGGTCACAAATTCCTCCAAGTTACTATATTAAATCAATACATCTGGGGGAACTGAATTGGAGGTTGATCTGGTTCAGGTCAAAACTGTAATCTTTGGATGAATGAATAGATGTTTGAATTCGTCCTCCCCGTAAAACGTGCTTTAATGAGTGTGTGGCTGATCGTATTCTTGGCCATAGATGGTGCCACTGAAAAACAGAAAAACACACTTTTAGCCTAAAATTCGCTTGATTTCCCCAGCAGGCTTGCTGGCATCTGCACGTGGCAATAGAAACAGCAACAGAAACAGTGTGGCATCAATTTGAAAGAGTTCTTTTAAAGATAGTAGGTTAGCCTGATACACATCAAAGTTAATGATCTAGTTCAACCTTGCATAACTTGTTACAACTCAGAGAACAGGTTCATTTAAATTTTGATTAATAATTTTAATGATTTTGATTAATGACTTAGATATTAAGCATCATTAACCGCCAAGGAATAGCGAGCTGGTTTTTAATGTTGTAAAGAACGGTATTGTGCCTTTGAAATTTATTCTATACGGTACAGAAATTATTTTAAATGAAATAATATTTGTTTCAAAGTGTTTTTATTATTTTAAATGCTCACATTGATTTTATTATTTCAATAGAGATGTAAGAAAAAATGAATAAAGGATTTCTAAGCACATCTCTAATTTATGAAAATATTAATAGTTTAGGATTTAAATGATACTGGGATTTTTTTACAATCTAAATTGAAAGACACGTCACTTTTTAAGCGTCATAAATCATAATTTATATTTTAAAGAAAGTATCTAATATCATAAAGTGGCTTTGCCCAAAGGTGACTTAGATTAATGCCAAAGTGTTGGTTAGATCTAACAAAGTTAGATAGAGGAATTATAGAAATGGTCTTATATGTAGCGGTGAAGTTAGTGATCTAGTTCAGATTTGCCAAGTTCTTGAAATCTTTCATGCTTTTGAAGTTTGGAACTTGCGACCCCAGGAGAAGACTGCTAAAATCAGCGTTCTCTTTATAAAAAAGATGGCGTTTTGACGAGTAAGCTATTTTGCTTAATTTATTAACACGTTGAATCAATTTTTGGATCAAACTTAATTAGGTACTTGCAAGTAACCTCATGCTTGGATGTCGAACCTAATTGGTGCTTAATTGTGACTTACACAAATGCCTCTTTTCAGCAGCTAATCGACCCACGCGTGACGTCCCTTGCAAGCAAAGACTATAGGTTCATGAGAACATATAGAATATTCATCAATAAACATATAGAATTAATTCCATTGTATATTGTTTCTTGCGTGTACCCAGTTGGAGATAAAAAAAATAGTTTCGTTGTTTTGAAGGTCAGCAATAGCAAACAAAAGCTACGAAAAAATATGATTCAACATAATACTAAATATATTTTATCAACAAACTTGTTTTAAATTCTAAATATTTTAAATACTTTATTTCTGCAGGTAAAAGTGAATTTAGCAGAGTGATTTTTAATTTTTTTTAACTTCAAATTAAAAATAAACCGGAATGTTTATAACAAATTACTTAACTAATGTATTCTGAAGAAAGAAAACGCCTGTAAATCACACTACCAAAGTAACCCATTATGGCCGAAACTAATCCGAACTTACCAAGCTTTCGCGAAGACCCAGATGCAGTTTGGAAACGAACTCTTCAAAACGAAATAAAAGCTGTGAATAAATGGGAAGAGGAATGGAGTTTCATTATTGAAGAATACGAACAATTACAGAATGAAACAGCAAAAACTTATGTTTTCCCTGTTAAAGAAGAAGAACGGAAAAGCTCAGTGGATTATCCAAAGTACCCCAAAACAACTGCTAAAGAGATTGGATGGTTAGCTAGTAATCCTATATATTCATTAGAAAAGTTTGGACGCTATGCTAAACCAATTGGAACAATATACAAAAGATTCGGTTGGCCTATTGAAGGTTGTCCATAAATTCTAATTCCTTCTTTTGCCTTCTTTTGTGTGGAAAGAACATTGGAATAAACAAATTAATAATAAACTGCGCCAAATTTTTCTAATCTTTACAGCTTTAAAACAATACATATTGATCACAAAACCCAGGTTATAATCAATAGATCAATAGACATTTCCTCTTTACCCACATGCATTTACTAGAATCTAAATCTGCACCTATAGGTGCAGGTTTAGGTTATCTAAGTCGTGTTGGCATTATGAAATATATTTTAACCGACTGCAAACGATTCAAACATTTGAGGAACAAACTTTTTGGCAGTTTTTATCTTGATCTTCAATCTTTGCTTGGTGACCCTATACATCACAACCTTTTCAAATTTATAAAGACTATAGGAATTTATTCTTTACTTTAAGAAAAAAAAACATATCAGTTTGAACTAGATTCTGACCTAGTGACTGGCGCAGTGTAGCCACTTCCGGCTCCTGCGCCAATAAACTTCAACCAACCAAGCTTCTTTTCACACAAATGAATTTTTCTTATTTTTCTAATTTGTTATCTATATGATAAAATTTTGAAATAATCTGACAATGCTTTGGCGAACTCTCGTCATAAGTACACTAGTTGGACATTTATTTGACCCTCGTGGACGTTTCAATTTTATTACAATTTACGCACACGAAGTATATGGAAAGAACTTGCAAATGAAAAGCAAAGATCCGCGATGGCTCAGGGGATAGAGCGTTCCCCTCCTAATTCAAATCCCAGTGATGACTGGTGGATACGAATTCGCATCCGGCCTGCACCGACCACAGTGCTGATTTGAAATGTCCTCAATGGTAGACGAATAATGGAGTCCCTTTGCCGTCAGAATGTTAACCGTGGGTAACTCTAGTGCATACTCTCCATGTAACGCAAATGCGGGCTAGTGCCATCAAAAAGTCCTCCACGAAAGCAAATTTCTCTTAATACTTGATCCAGAAGTTTCCACGTTTTCTGGATTGGGTAAAAAATTACAAGGCTACGGAGTTGAAGATTAGTAGTCGTAGACCCAAAAACTGGGTCGGTTGTTCAAGGACGGTTATAAAATGAAAAAAAAAAGCTAAAACTTTTTTTTCATTGCAGTTTAAAAATTTGTTAAAATTTTGGCGGAGAAAATTTTATTTGGCAACCAATAATTAGATTGATTCCACTTTTACTAATTTTCGAAATATTCTTTGTGCAAAATAAATCTCAAGCTTTTAGTGAGTAATAGTCGTAAACCCATGAAATTGGGTCGGCTGTTCAACGACGGTTATAAAATAAAATAAAAAGCTTTTAGTGAGAATACAACAAAAATACAAGCAGAATTTTGAAAATCGATCTTAGTTGTAAATTTATATTAACTGATCCTATTGGCATTCAACTTCCTACGAGGACAAAAAGCTCTCTGATTGGTGGAAAAAATTTCGTGATGAATAAAGAGAGAGAGAGATTGGAATTGAAGTGGTAGACTCTCTGTTATAAACTAGGCCTTCGCTCTTTAGTTCTAAGATTCTTCCCTATGCGTGAGGATTTGCCATTTCGTTTTTTGTTAATGCACATTAGCCGAGATAGTTACAGCTGAAAGAATATATATTTGTTATCAAAATTTGTTCTAAAAATGAAACACTCTCCGATAGCAAAATACTTTCAAAAACATTTTGACGCTACGACTTTGTTAATTATTCATTAATTTATTAATATTTTTAAGTGGGCAGGAAAACTATAATGAAAAACATTTTTTGGCTCTAAGGTTGCTATGAGCTATACACTTTAGATAGGTAAGGGAAAATGTTTGCCGAGGAAAAAGGTTAAGATTATTTTATTTTATTTCATTTAAATTAATTACACAACTTCTCATGCTTCATAAAATATAACATGAGGCTTACAGGTGTAAGTTAAAGATCATTGATTTAAGATGTAAGTTAAGGACCGTACAATTTCAACGCAAGGAATATCGGGCAAATGTATGCCGAGAAAAATGCTCCCAACACTGTTTTTTATTCTTAAAGAGTCTGCCCAAACTGACCTACTCTGATATTTTCCCTAATTTCACTCAGTAGGGAAATTCAAAATCATTACAAAATGGAAAAAATTGCTCCCAAGTTCTCTCTACATTTTTCCACTTGCAAAAGAAATCTAATTATCCATTCAGGAAGGGAGTTTGAAATTTAAAGGGGTGACTAAAACTTCAATTTCAATCTTTCTCTTTTTTTGTGATGACGTAATATACTGACACATTAAAATAATTCCATTTTTTACTTATTATTATCTTCTTAAACTCTCCCAAACAGAAATTGAGCTCATCAAAATAAAATGAACTATATTCAGTATCATATGGAAAAATGTTATTTCTCACCGCCAAATCAGATAAACAAATTTACTGAAATCAAGTAATTTTAACTAATTCCTTTAGGGGGCACCATAAGAAACCTATTTCTACTATACCTATATAAATAGCATATTTAGCAAACCTCTTGTAACTCTTTTCCATTAATTTTCCTTTTTTGTACTTGAGTGATTTTTGTTTCAATTACTGTTGATTTTATATTAATCAGTATTATAAAAATACCTACGTATTTATCTTGTTTATATCAACCTTTTTGAAGCCTGTGGTTTAAAAAAAATAGGAAAATTAAAGTAAGGGACAAATGAATTAAGATTAAAAACATGTTATATACTACGATCCATAATAAAAAAATTCTCAAACTATTTTTCACAATGGTTCTTCATTAATTTTATTCATTGGGAGTACTGGTATTGCCCTATTTAATATTGGTACCAAGGTATCTAATATAGGTATTTGGGTAATGTGTTTTTTATAGGCTCTTAAAAGGGGTAAGTGCAGGAAAAAATGCCTTGATTGTGGTGAATGTTGGCTATTATAATTTGACCTGAAGCTGTGGCTGTAAGCCGTATTAATACAGCTAGTCTTGATCTATATTATATGAACTTCAAAAAATAATATATTTTTTGTGTGTTTTGTTTAATACAATAACGTAAAGTCATTGAGAAAGATAGGTAATAAATAAAATATATATATAAATAATAATAAGTAAAAAATGTATTTGTAGTTATTTTACTTTTATTTATGAAGTTGGTATATGTTCTCCGTTTTGTACATGACTTGCGCGTAGTGCATATCAAAAAAAGTTGGAAAATAGTGGTTACTTACCATTTTTTTTTTCTATGAAGAACGGGCTTTAAGCTAGTAATACTCTAAATGTGTAACAGTTATAATTTGGAGCTAATTTTGAATATTAATCGAAATTTAGAACTTAATAATAACGGAGAATAAAATTAAGAATGAATGATAAATAAACACAGCAGGTACATACCACTATAAAGCGATAACTAATTAACAGGCTAATATCATGACAACTTTTACTAGAATTTTTGCCTGTGAAAGCCAAAATTATTACAAAAAGACGTCATTTTGCCCTCTTTAGAGACTTAAAGAAAAATATAGATTTTCTAATGTGTAAAGAATTTTGAATTAAAGGGTATTGATTTTTTTATCCCAATTCACCATGTACTTTTAACTGGAAGTAATCTATTTTTTTTTTACGGAATCTGCTAGTCTCAGAGAAATAAAAATCGAAGAAATTTCTACTCTTGAAATTTTATTTTTCGAGAAATATTAAACAAAATTTGTAAAAAATTTGAAAATTGGGTTTTTAATTTTGTAGTCTAACATTAAAGGTTTTGCACCATATAGCTCAAATTTTTTTTGTATATTATTAAGTTAAAAAAATTAAAAAATGGCTAAAATTATTTTCCAAGTGAGAAAAAAAGCTGAAGCGCATTTCCTTTTAGCGAATAAACTTTTCTCAATAAAATTACAGGGAATGTTGCAGAAATTTAGTGTTTCTTTTCCTTTTGAAAAATTGCTGTACATTTTCTTCCGTTCTTGAAACTTAATATTTTTGATTTTTATGATAAATTGTTTGGAATGAGGGTAAAAAAAATTATCACGTCGAATTACTAACTTATTCATCAATAATGCCTTCAATAATCCCCAGTTTCTAACGAGGAATTGCTTTTCTGAAGCTTTAGGACGTGGTTTCGAAATATCATAATTCCTTCAGTTTTAATGTAGTTAATCCCTTCGAAACTTAACTTACGCTTATCAGCTTAAGAATATTAATAAAAGATTTATACTAACACTACTTTTAAATTTCATTTTGTTAAATATTAAAGTATAATTAGTTTTCAGTGGTTGAATTAAAATATTAGAATTCAGAAGAAATAGTTCCCTAACTTCTATCTTGTTTAAACGACAAACTTAGCTAATTATGAAAAGCAAACTAAGCAATATGCTTATACTTCAGCTGATATTTCCCTATGGTAATGGTATTCTGGTATTTAAATTAAAGCAATAATGCAATTTTATATATATATATATATGAATGAAGATAAAACAAAGGAAAATTACAGACTAATGAAAAAAGGGGAAAAAAGAAAATTAATAAAAATAAAAATAACAAAAACTAGAAGAAAAAAAAAGGATAGAATTCTTTTAAAAACATCCAGAAAATAAAAATATATTCTTTTCATCAGCCCACAGCTTATTGTTTTTCTTAATTTTCTGCGTGTTTTTTTTCTATTTATTTATTATGCTACATATATATATGTATATGTATATATATATATATATATATATATATATATATATATATATATATATATATATATATATATATATATATATATATATATATATATTCACGAAAGAAAACAAGTACTTTTGAACACCCAATGCCAGAAAATCAAAAAAATTGCTCGCAACTTGTATCGATAATTTCAGTTACTGTTTTTACTAATTGCATAAAGTTTCGTAAACCTAGAGTAAATATTTACGTAGATACGCACATTTTTATAAAGAGAATCTTTTTGCCTTACGTTTTTTTTTTTTTTGGTTTTTCTTTTATACTGCATATGCGCGGAAAAATTGTGCGCGGAAAAATTTCATAATTTTGCTGGGAATTGTATTTGGCAGCTACAGATAAAGGTTTAATCTGAAAATCTTGAAAATTAAAAAAATTTCAAGAACTTTTCTAAGAAGTTTTTGTAATTTTTAAGAAAAAGCTAAAAAAGATAAGGGGTTATCTACAAATTTTCTCTTGTACTATTATGCAAGATTTCTTAAAAATGAGACCGGCTTTGTGGGGGATCACCGTTCTTAAGAGTAAGTTTTCTTCTGCTTGTTTTTTTCTTTATATTATCAAAGTTTAGCTTCCGAACGATTATTGTAAGATATTATCATTTGTTATTAAATTTTATCTTACGCAAATAAAATTTGTGAAAAAACCCTGATCATTTTGAGATTTCTTTGAAAAAGTAAAAAAACCACTTAGAAAATTGCATGAAACTGTTTAAATTTTTAAGATACTCTAATCAAATGTCTTTTTTATTTGTTTGCCAAATACGATTCACTAGAAAATTATGAAAAACTTTAAAATTTGTTTTTTCAGTGCATGTGCAGTAGAAAAGAGCAAGCTTAAATACTCATAACTTGCGCAGTTTTTAACGAATTGGTTTGAAATTTTAAATCGAAAATTTTGTAATTAATCTTTAATTGCTCCAAACTTTTTTTTATTTCTATTGAATATCTATAAAGTTAAAATAAATAAAAACGTATGGCGAAAAAATAAATTTTTTATAAAAATGTCCACAGCTCTAAAAATATTTACTCTAGGTTTATGAAATTTTGTGCAGTCATTAAAACTAACAACTAAACTAATCTATATAAGTTACAAACTTATTGCTTGGTTTTCTGGCATATGGTGTTCAAAAATACTGTTTTTCCTTCGTAATTTATTGTAGATCTCTCAAACCACTGAAAGCTTTACATTTTATTGCTAAGTATTTAAAATCGCATAAACTAAACATCTTTAAAGTTACAAAATAATCCTATAAGTATTTCTTAAAAAATATTAAAAAAACTTCGAAACCTTAGAGTGTCTCTTCCATTATTGTAGGGTAGTGCATGTATCTGTACACTTGTAAAAGATTTTCATGATATGAAACTCGTACTATCAATATTGCCTCTTAAAGGTGGAGAGTTACTTCATAATATTGAATAGGAAAATTTTATTCTTTTGATGCAGATTTGTATTTTAAAGAATAAAAGCAACCCGAATTGACATACAGGTTGATGATACAATAACAAATTTGATTAAAATAGAGATACATCTAGAAATTCGGCGGTTTCTTTGATCAGTCTTCAGATTGTGTTACGGTGTTGGTACAATTAGTGGTTCTTAGTGGTATTTTAAGTTGTACTACCATCTGTAGTTGAACTTTGCATACTTAAAAATCACTGTAAGGCATTTCTTGTGCCTTAAACGGAACAACAAACTGCACACTGTGCCTTTCTCACTCCTTCAGTTTTTCTTCAATTGTTAATATAAATTCAATTGTTGTTGTAATTGTGTTGATTAATATTTCAACTCATTGGTCATTTTTTGATCATCCAAGAATTACGCTCTAATAGAATATATTGTAGTAAAAGTTATATAATAATTATTATAATGTTGGTTTGGAGCAAATATAAATTGTGTAAAAACATATGAATTCTCTTAAAAACATCCAAATTTTTAAGAGGAACTTTAATGGTAATTTTTAAATTATAAATTTTCGCAATCTACGTTAGGTCTCAGAAATGAATCATTAACAAATTAATATAATTTTAATATTTTTGTTTTTTATTTTTTCAAAGTTTTTCTTTGAATTAATAAAAACTAAACACAGTCAGAATTATAAATTTATAGAAAAAATTGGGTATTTTATTTTATTTTTATTTAAATAACGAAATATATGCTACGTATAAAAAAAATCTAATTACAGTAGCGTAAAATGAGGAAGTAAAAGGGAGTCGTTTCAACAATATAGCGTTTGAACGAGATTTCATAAAAAAAGTCATCATGAAGCAGGTAGTCATGGAATAATTTTTTCAGTTTGAATTCTGAAATGAAAATTTTTCAATTGAATTATGTTATATTTATTCAATTAGTAGGAAAAGAATACCAGAAATGATCAGTGATGCTTATTGCTGAACCAAATAGTATTGTATAACCATAAAATATATTTTGTTCTTCATCTATCAAGAAAAAAATTGACATTACCAAACATTATTTGATTGATGCCAACAGATTACGTCTTTGCCATAAATCATTAAACCAGTAATCGATTCTTGCAAAACTCATTCTTTATTTAAGTTTTTCTAGATGTATTATTTGTAAATATGCGATGACAAAGTCTGACAATAATGACAATGTTTGATAAATGTGTTGCTTTTAGAAATTGCTTTAATAGTTAACGTTATACCTTTTTTCGAGTTTCAATAACAGTCTAGAATGGAAAACAGGAATCATAAGAATAATTATTTTCTAGAAAACAAAAGAATCGTTAGTAAGATGTCGACCCTCTCTCTCTCTCTCTTTTTTGAATTTTAATAAAAAAGATATTTCGTTTTTATTGCAACTTAACCAGGTAACATACTTGATTTCCATTTTTGGTTTTTAATTTAAACCTGAAAGTTTTTAAATACTTACCCATTTTTTGCCAGGTATTTCTTATTCCATAATTAATGCCTTATATATATTTTTAAAGCGCTTATCAAAAAAAAAAAAAAAAAAAAAGAGTGAAAGAGTAATATTTGAAATTAACGTTTAAAAAATGTTCTGAAATCATTGCTTAACGCTAAGCGAGGCCGAAATGAAAACATTATTGAAATTCGTTGAATATCTAGCAGGGAAAATATGATAAAACATGTTTAATTGCTTGGTGAAGCTTAAATGAGTTTCTGATCATCAACTTTCAGTAACGAATTCTTACGTACTAAAATCGGAAAGATTTTAGCTTTTTTCAGTATCTTTTCATTTTGATGGGCACCATTTCGGTAAGTAAAAGCGGTTGGTGCGTGATGCTGATGATATTGTCATAATTATGCCATTTTTTCCAAAATTGAGAGATTTATACTCCATGACTATTTTAACAGACAACTGAAGTATGTGGGCGTAATTTACGTATTTAAGAACTTTTTTGAAGAGGAAAAATCTCCTCAAAATAAAATATTCTTTTCTTTTTTAAAACTAAAGTGTTTATGTTAATGTGATACTAAAAATGTTGATTTAAATTTAATGCGTAAAAATATTCTTCTAAAAACTCTTTATATACATAAAGAAATAACTTTAACTCAGAAAAAGCTTTTACTCCAGAGAAGAATTTTTGATAAAATATTATTTTGTTTATATTTGCTAACATAACAGTTAAGGAGAGGTTTTTATTGGAATAAAGTCTTTAGCAACAAAGATGAAACATTTTTATCGTTACTTGTCCATAAAGTGAATATGAGCTCCATTTGCGAGAAATATTAAATCATATAATGTACGGAAGAAAAAATATTTATATGGTTCATCTTATTGATACTTATGGAGCTGTATTTTCTCATCAAAGAATAAATGGCATGAGATTTAAAACAAGATTGAGAAATAATACTCCGTCACTGAATTTTTTTATTGATGTTAGCATTATCGCTGAATTATACAAATGTTTAAGTATATTTTTTAAAATGTTCTTTTTGTAACAATGAAGTTATATATTAAATATGAAATTTATACACTGAATAAAGTAAAAACTACCAAATTATGATAAAATTAACCACGTTTAGGCTCTATGGTAACACCAAAAAACTAGTTAATTTTTGTGGAAACGATTTGATAATGATTTTGATAAAATTAACAATAAAATATAGTTGTGTAATATGTGTTACAATTTAGTAAATACGTAAAAATTCGACAATTTATCATACCTTCGAGCATGGCATAAAAAAAATTTATTCGATTAAATTTACTTTTCAGGTTTATACTTTTTACTAAATGTGTGGTAATAAGTATAGTTCGTTCACCAGGAGTTGGCACTTGGCTCCGCCTTCATCACGTGGTATCCGACGATACTATTTCGCTATTTTTGGGAGAAGGATGTGAACAATCCTGAACAAGGTTGCTATTTGGCGATCGTATGACAAAAATATTTATTTCGCATTCTTTATGTGCAATTTTTTTTACATGAAATATTTCATATATTCGACGATATTTCTCGCTTATTGAGTGAATAGTTAGTCCCTTTTAAGACAGTTTGCTTGGAAAACAGCACTTTTTATATTTAAAATATATTTAATTAGCTAGATTAGCGAAAGGTATAGTAGCAGATTTATAAAGCGTAGTAAGTGACTGAAAAAGAATTCACTGTTTGCGTTTGGCGCGCATTAAGAATTGTCTCAATTTCAAGCGCAGACACGTTTCTCCTCTTACTCCCGTGCTGAAATGAACTCTTCGTCAGAGGAGGTGGAGTCAAGTGCCAAGTCCTGGTGAACGAGCAATAGTATAATTTTGAAAACCAAAATTTCTGATAAACCGTTGCCGTAAGAATGGAAGAATTACCCCATAAATGGTTCACATATCGTATATTTTGGTTTTATTAACTAAAATTATGCTTTTTTTCCCTGAAATGTCATTAACACACAGTAGAGTAGTTTCACTAGGTTTTGTTTTCTCCTCGTAGAAGGGTAATTTTTAAATTATTTTAATTTATTGAATTGATAACATGCATACAATACTAAAACAATATAATTTAATGTTTCCAGATTTTGATTTATGTATAAATATTTTATATTCAGGTTATTCAGGTTCAACACATGAATTTTTATTAAATAATTGTTAACGAAATAATGAAATGTTTGTTAATGTAAATTAATATTATTGCATTATGCAATCGTGTTTTAAATAACAAAGCTATTTCTTCAAAAACAGTTTCAAATAAGGCGATTGAGCCCTTCTTTTATTCTGAAAATAAATTATTATGAATAATTTTTTGAAAGTATTAAATCAAAGTCTTATGGGTGGACATTTAATCAGCGATGATTCAGATAGTTAAATGAAAATAATTGATGAAATAATACCTTTAATTTGTTTTTAAAAATAACAGTTGTTCTCTTATTTTCTATTTTTAAGGTGCATAAAAAAGAAGCACGAATTTGTAAATTTGCAAAATTTTAATTCTAGATAATGCATTAAAAATTAGGGATTTTTCGAAAAATCAGTGATTAATTTTACACTGCTACAATTTTTAAAAAAATGACATTAAAGTAGTAGATTACTCGTAAATATTTTGATTAAATTATAGTCCAGGAAAAAGATCAGGCATGAATGATCAGAGTTTTGCTCTGTGGATACATAGTCAGTCCTAAAACTAAACTGAAATGTGGCTCTAAATGACTTTAGATGCAGAATGAAATAAAGATTTTAGATTGAAAAGTTTTAGATGACAATAAAAAATAATCACAAAAATATTTTTTTGATCAAAAAGAATATGAAACAGGGGCACTTAGATATTTTGAATTTTTTGTGCTATCTGTGGGGGGAAATATTTTTTTAAAATAATAAGTTACATCCATTAGTAAGTTTTGTTCTAACAACTTTCATATTTGTAATAATGGAATCTTACAATCAAAATTTCGATTACATTTCAAATAGCAAGATCACTCATATTTTTACGGAAACTTCATGGCTGATGGCAATGCGATTTTCAATCGTTTCTTGACAATTTAAAGCAAAGTGGATATTGTCACCAAATGGAATTTATAGTAAATCAAAATTCGAACCACTTTGATTAATCTAGATCTCTAAAGTTTTCTAAGCTATGTTCTGGATTATATCACACATTCAATCATTCTTTGACCACTACAAAAAAATTTTTTCCCCCTTAATCTCGGCAAATAGATCGTTAATAGGAATTTTGAGTACTGTTTAGATGTCTAATGTAATTTTTTTTTAAACTGGAGTTCTATATCTCATGAAAATTGGAGTTGTAACTATTTTCTAATTCACAACAAACATAATATTTTGTTATATTATCATAAATGGGAATCAGTATACCCAAAACAAAATTTTGACCCTTTCCATGTTGAATTTTCAACTGGAGCTCTATTCTAAATGAAAATGAAAGTTTCAAACATTTTCAGACCTCTTCTAGCAAAATTTATCATTTTATTACTGTCAATAAGAGACAATCACAAATCGAAATTCTATCACTTACCTTTTAAATGGAGCAATATGTTGAATGATAATAAAAATTTTAATGGCTTCTTGACCGCTACAATCAAGGTTTTTTGGCACAATTCCGTCTTATAAAATTTCATTTAAATTAAATTTCAAGCAAATTCGGAGAAGCAAGAGTTTTTTTTATTTAATTTTTTACTGTCGTTGCAACCGACTGAATTTTGTGTTTACGACTATCAAAGTTCAACTCCGTAGCCTTGTAATTTTGAACCCAATTCAGGAGTCAAGGGAACTCCTGGATCAAGTATTGGGTGAAAAGTATTGGATCGAGTATTGAGCCTTCGTGGAGGATTTTTTTGAAGGATCTAACCTGCATTTGCATTATATGCATAGGAAAAATACAAAATCCTTTCGCGGTTAGCCTGGCAGTCTACGATTACGGATATTTTACGTCAGCACTGTAGTCAGTATGTCGCGAGTGTGGAATTTGTTTCGACCAATCGATAGCTGTGATTGGAATAAAACGGTCGCTAAATAGCTGATCCAATTTTGGGTTTTTGGCTACTAATGTTCAACTTCAAAACCTTGCAATTTTATCCAGAAGAGAAGTGAACTCTTAGATCAAGTATTGGTAGAAATTTGCTTTCGTGGAAGACTTTTTATTGGAACTAACCGGCATTTGCGCTACATGGAGAGGAAGACCACGAGAACCTCCCACGAGAACCTCCACAGCCTAATGGCAAGAGGACTCTAATCCATGATCCATCTACCACTTAGGATATTTCACGTCAACACTGTGGTCGGTGCGAGCCGAATGCGGAATTCGTATGTACCAGCCTTCGCTGGGATTCGAACCCGGCTCACTTCATTTTAAGGAGAACGCTCTATCCCCTTAGCCATCACGGCTCTCGAGGTAAGATTGTTCGAATTTCAAATGGGTCCTCTCAGTTTCAAAGTTCAACTCAATTATATTTTAAATATTGTAAGCAAAACTTATCGCCAACTAACCACTTTACTAAAAACAAAACTAAGGACACAAAAACAAAAAAGAGGAAAATAATTTTAAAGGTTTAAAGAATTGCTTTTCGATAACAATTTTAAATGTTACTAAAAGAAACTGTTTCGATTTATTTCGACTTAATCGTTACTTTCGTAATGAATTTCTATTACGAATCTCCCCAATTCTTTCAAAAATGACGTGCTTAACGTTTTTCGTTTTTAATCAGACAAAAATAGATTTATTTCTTACTTAATAGCCCACTTGAAAAACGTAGTTCTTAAAATATTTATTTTATTATTATTATTATTATTATAGTTTTTTTTTGCAACACAAAAGCTTCTAAATAATAAATAAATGAGTCTATTTCGTAAGAATGAATTATTTTGATTTATAACATTAATTTTAGTTAAATAGTTTAGCTTAACTATACAAAGTTGAAGCTACGGGACAAAAGAATACTAAATAAATAGTATTTAATGGTAGAGTTTTCATTTTGAAAGTAAATGCAAAGTTTCTTAACTTTCTTAGCGAAGAAAACATAATTAAATAAAGAGGGAAAATTATAGTGCTTTCTGCGAAAGTTAAGTGGTTTCTCTAATGTAATGAAGCACTGGATATTGTCTAAGGTATTTAACAAATAGTAATAAAGTCATTTCATTATTTCGTGAAAGTAAATAAGAAATATTATAACTGTTGATTTCTATCTATGCATTTACTTCCATTAACTTGAAATAAAATTTATACAATAACATTTCCATAAATATGTCAGGACTTATTAAAATGAAATTAAATTGATGCTCATTAAAATATTTGCGGTGATTTTCTGAAAATTGAAATAATGGGCAAAATAGCTACTTTTGTGGATGTAAAGTATTTTCTCTGTTGTTAATTCCTTTTGTTGCGTAATGGAAATAAATAGGAAAATTGCATCGATGCATTTTATTATAAAAATATAATACTCAAATATTTACTTTAAAAATAGCGTTTTTGGGATACTTCATTGAGATAAATATTTGAAAAACACATTTTATAGAGATTTTGTAAATGTAAAAAAAAAAAAAAATTATATCAAGCCTAAAGTTATTTAAATTTTAAAAGGGTAGAACTATAGTTAATACGTATTTAAAATTACGTTTCGAATGTAAATATGCATTGTAAGTATTTATACGATTCAAGAAAAAAATGTTTTATTAAAAAATTGTGAAAAACAAGCATAAAGAAAATAAATTTATTAAATAAATGAATAAAAAGAGAGCTTCAGAATTTATTCAAATTTACTTTACTTATATGGCTGTGATATTCCTTTGTGATATTCCTTGTGATATTCATGTTATAAAATATTCCTTCTTTGAGCGATTCAGCTAGTTACTGTTAAAGATGTCAAATTATCTTAATAGCAAAAATGATGGCAACGACTCAACACCTAAGTGATGTAGAACCAAAAGCAGTGTCCGGGTTATAGAAAAACCAAGTATGCTCTTTACATTTATTGGTGAAAAGTAGCTGCCAACATTTTGGTATTCAGTAGCTATAATTACATTAAAATGTGGCTCAGAGGATAGAGAGTTCGTCTTCCAATGAGGTGACTCAGGTTCGAGTCCCAGCGCTGGCGGGGGGATACGAATACCGATCACAGAGCTGGTGTAAAGTATTACATCTACCAGCGAGAAATTTTCGTGCCTCTTCTCTCTATGTATTCGCAAATAGGAGTTAGTTCCATCAAAAAAGTCCTCCATGAAGACTACTTTGTCCTAATGCTTGATCCACGAGTTCTTTCGTTTTCTGTGTTAGGTTCAAAATTATAAGGTTATGGAGTTGAAAATTGATAGTCGTTAACTCGGTATTGGGTCGTTTTTTTAAAATCTGGCTATAAAATAAATTATATTAAAATTAGATTCGCATAAGAACGTATATTCGTATATTGTAAAACTATTTTTACAATATACCATTAAGTAAGAATCATTAATTTAGCATGCATCTATACACTAATTCTTGAACTAAAATTAGGTTGTTAATTAAAGATACGCGTAGTACATATAGGATATTAAGACGAATTTGAACTTGGTTTAACAGAAACGAAGAGGATAGAATTTATACATTACGAATTTATTTAATGCAGTTTACATAGACTTAAAAACTTAAATTTAAATATACTTATTACTCAATTAAAAACTTACATATATGATATACAATTTGGTATAACTTGAAAAAATGCTTACGAGCATTTTTAGTATATTTACCGGTTGTCTCAAAAATGGAAAATCAAGAAGGATAAAAAATATGCCGTTTACTGTGCTCTGATTAGGAAGTTAGGTTTTATTTCCAGCAAATGCAAAAAGCTGTTATAAAGGGTCTAAAAAAATAGCGCTACTCAATAGTAAAAACAATCATACATTATTTTCTGATGTGGCTCATATCATTCCAACTGAAAAATATACATGATCACCTGTTAATTTTGTCGACAGGCTGCCCCACGGTGTTATTACGAATGGGGTTAGTTAAAAAAGATATTGTTTTATAATGTTCTTCAGATCACCGTTCCATCAACTTTCAAATTTTTTAACTAAGTGTGACGGCACTCATACCTTTTGTAATTTATGTAATATACTCTTGCTTTTATAAATTATACTGAAAAATCAACTCATTCTCTAATCAAAACGTTGCAAAATGCACATTATTCTCTCCTTTTGTTTTTTTTTAATTGAATTTTTCAAATTATCGTCATTTTTGGGATCTCCAATTGTTAATTCCGTCGGTATCTTTCACATACGATTTACGATTACATCATTAACGATTTATTTCAACGATATTTTGTCCCTCACTTTCTACTTTCACTGACCTCGTTTTTCCCGTTTTTCATGTCTTTTTTTTTATAAATTCTAATTTCCAATAAATATATATTGTAATATGTATAAATAATTAATTAAGATTAGCAATTTAAAAAAGATAAAACATTAAAGAAGTATGGTGTAAAGAAGAGTATATTGATGGGAACGATGTAGTTAAAAAATAACAAATATAAATTTTACCATTTTGAAACATGTTGTTGAATAAACATGTCGAGCTTTTCAGAAAGTTTTGAACTTTATAGTATTTGGTATATTTTTATAATTTATCTCAGATCATTGTCCATTTGAAAATTATTTTCATTGTTTTCATTAAAATTTCGAATATAACCAGGAATGATTTCAATTCCAAAGCCTCCAGTCACGTTTGAATGAATTAAAAAGGTATTTTAATTTTAATTCGAAAATTTTCTGTTTGAATTAACGTCTTTAAATTATTTTTGTAGATATATTCCTTGCAGTTTTGAGTAGCATATGGATAGTCTGTTTATTATTCGAGTTTAAGTATGATATTTTACTTTTGCGGTTGCATTATTTTTAATTTTTAACAGTTCGCGAATTTTTTAAATTATTGTTCAAATGCGGTACTGAGAAAACTTTAGGGCATGGATATGAGATTTGAGAAAGATATGTATTCGAATAAAATTAGTTAATTTAAATTTAATGAAGCTTTACTCATTATCTATTATTTTGAGCAAAATTTTAACTCTTTATAATTAATTTGAGTGATATTTTTATACACAAAGTTTAATGAAATGTTTAATTAATAAAAAAAATATCTATTTCAAATTGGATTTTTTAGTTGCTGAATTAATTCGCAAGTTATTGCAAAGGAGAAAATGCATCATTAGAAGCTAATTTTCTTAGGCAATTACATGGCTAAATTACATTACATTTCTAATTTATTATTTTGTGATCAAATAAAATGCAGAAAGATCAGGGTAAAAAAAAATGAGAATTGAAAGTCGTTGTGTTTTATAAAAATTCTGTAATTAAAATAAGTCTATTTAAACCTGAGTAAAATTCATGTTTTTTTATGAACTGTTAAGAGGGAATAGTAAAACTAGCCAGAAAACGCAGTTATATTAAAATAGTTTCAATACACCTTATGAAATTAGTGTCAAGTAATTTCTTTAGAAGTGAGAAGGGGTTTCTGTGTTGCAATATTGTGTTGAAAAAACCCCAAATCCGTCACTAAGTGGTTAGTAAACATTCTCGTCTAAAATGATTATCCACTTCGAAAGTTTAAGAAGCTTTAGGATTTATCTGTTCTAAATGTCTGCTCAGAAAACAAAGTAATTAAACAATAGTTGGCGACAAAGTAATTAAACAATATGGTGAACAATAGTTGGTCGTAAAACTGTAAGTGTATTCATGATATATTTGGTACACATATTTCCTACTTTGACTACTGAATAGCTTACATCAGATTTAGAGAACCTATGTCACATGTGCCACTAAGTGGAATTCGACAAGTATTTTGTTGCAAATGAGAAGTACATATTAAATTACCTGAATCACTAATATTTACTGAAAATAACATTAAAAAAAGATTTCGATGTTGGCTATCGTCAATGAAAGATGCAGAAACAAGTACAATTTTTAAGAGATATTGTGACATTTTGACAGGACCCCTTTTACTATGAGAGTCCATGTTGTAAGGGTGTCTGACCTTTTCTTAGTAAGTACGTTCAACAAATTCCGCTGAAAAGTAAGTACTTTTTGTAAAATCCAATTTTACCGGAACAAAAAAATATAACGTATCGTAATATTTACAGTAATAAGTATCGTTAATTCACTGAATCAGTCTCATTAAATAAACATTACTGTAAAAATTACGGCGTAATCTTTTATGGTAAAAATAAATTTTACTGTAAAAACTAATTTTACTGTAAAAATTAATTTTAGGGAAAAACGGATTTTTCGGTTGATACACCCAAACAGTCGGTACTTAATACCGTAATTTGATCCAGAATTCTTTTACAGTGCGTAAATTCTATATAATCGACTGCAAAATTTTTCCTGTTTTAGATTTAAGTGAATCTTGTGATTGTCATTAAAGAAAACAAGTTAGGACTCAAATAGAATGAACTGGCTGATAAGGTTCATCTATAAGTGTCGCACTAAATTGGATTGATCTACTAAAACTCTACTTCTGCTACCACATCTACTAAAGTTTTTATTCTACTTTTCATAAATTTCTTTAGATTCACATGCATTTGGAAATGGTAATTATTAATCGATTGTTTAAGAAAAATGTTGATTCATTAGCTTTCATTTATTTAAAACTAGCTGTACCCTGCGTGCGTTGCAACGCTTTCAGTTTGAATTTTAATTTTGTATTTAAGTGTGTAAATGAGATTTGCGATTATGATTTGAAATGAGAATTTTATTTAATGGTGAAAAAAACCAGTGATAGTCTAAACAGTTAATTCTCTAGGATATCGTTAGTGCATTTTCAAACAGACATGTATGGTGATGCACGCGGACCATGAAACATATTTTGGCTGATGATCTGAAAAAAGTTTGAATCAATGGCGACATCAGGTATTTCTGTTGATATGAGCTGGCCAATTTGTCATGGTGTGATTTTTTCAATAAGCCAAATCATGTGGCAATTCTCTTTCTTTTTTTTTTCTTTTTTTTGCCATTACATAAAATACATCAAACACCGTGTCTCTCCAAAAACATGAAGCTTCGCAATAAAACCAAGCATATAGCTTAATATTTGTTTTAACTCACGTGCGGTAATGCATCATGAAGATCTGATGATGTTTGCCTAGTATACAAAAGATCTTTAATTTTAGCTCAAGCAGGATTGCATGTGAATGTAATAAATAACTCTGGCTGTTCATATGCGCACCGATACTTGTAGCACCGAATGAAGTCATTTGGAAACAGGAATGTACCGGCATTTTTTCGCCAAGAAAAGTTTCTATTATCTTGTTTGACCAACACCTCCTAGAAAGAGTAGGCCTCAGCACGGGTTACCAAAAATATCCTTTAGTAGTCCAAACGTAATGACATATTTCGTATTTTCAACCACTGCGCAGCTTAGTACCCCGAACGTAGATACATCTTTCTTATTTTTCAACAACTGCGCAGTTAACTTCGTCATATCGGACTACTAAATTTATCCGTGCTGAGGCCTTCCTTCTTCTAGGAGGTGTTGGCTTGACCCGATAACAACGTTGATAATAGCTCGGCGGGCGACGTTAAATCGGGTAGTTTCACTTTGCCTCCAGAAGAGCAAATTCCAGCTGTTTCATTCTTAAATTTTAAAGCACTACAAAACATACATAATTGATCCATTTTTCCGATGATGACGCTTAGGTGAAGACTATAGTTGGTTGTCGGTTCATAGTGAAATGTACTGAGATTCAAATCAGAGTATTGGCAGCGAAGTGCGTTCTTGATTGATTTTCCTTCCTGCATCCCGTTGCTCTGATGTTTCCGACTAACGGGCTTGAGTAGTGCGTTCTCGATCGGATTTCATTCTTGCTTCACGTTGCTCTGATGTTTCCGACGAACGGGCTTGGGTAGCGCGTAGTTGATTTGTTAACAGTCTTCTTTCCCGTTGCTCTGATGTTTCCATTGAACGGGCATGAGCAGTGCGTAGTTCATTTGTTAACAGTCTTCTTTCCCGTTGCTCTGATGTTTCCAACGATCGGGCTTGAGTAGCGCGTAGTTGATTTGTTAACAGTCTTCTTTCCCGTTGCTCTGATGTTTCCAACGATCGGGCTTGAGTAGCGCGTAGTTGATTTGTTAACAGTCTTCTTTCCCGTTGCTCTGATGTTTCCAACGATCGGGCTTGAGTAGCGCGTAGTTCATTTGTTAACAGTCTTCTTTCCCGTTGCTCTGATGTTTCCAACGATCGGGCTTGAGTAGCGCGTAGTTGATTTGTTAACAGTCTTCTTTCCCGTTGCTCTGATGTTTCCAACGATCGGGCTTGAGTAGCGCGTAGTTCATTTGTTAACAGTCTTCTTTCCCGTTGCTCTGATGTTTCCAACGATCGGGCTTGAGTAGCGCGTAGTTGATTTGTTAACAGTCTTCTTTCCCGTTGCTCTGATGTTTCCGACGAACGGGCTTGAGTAGCGCGTAGTTGATTCGTTAACAGTCTTCTTTCCCGTTGCTCTGATGTTTCCAACGAACGAGCTTGAGTAGTGCGTAGTTAATTTGTTAACAGTTTTCTTTCCTGTTGCTCAGACGTTTTTAAGGAACGGGCTAAAGCATTGTGTTCTCGATTAGTTTCAAGTCTTTTTTCCCGTTGCTCCAATGTTTCTGAAACACGGGTAGTTCTCTTTTTGCTTGCTTGAAATGTTGATTGACTAAGAGCGATTCGTTTAGGCGGCATATTTTTGCAAATATTCTCTCTCAAACAAAAAGAAATGTAAAAGTTGACAGTGGCCGCAAATTTGCTAAATCTAAAATCCACATATTTATTTTAAGTAATAAAAAAAAGCAATAAAAATGATATAATATAAATAAAAAATATAATAATGATAAAATTTAAAACAAAAATCTATTTTTTAAATGAAAGAAATAAAATGATTGGGAATTCGAAAACTTTGTAATAATGAACATTCTAATAGTTTTCAAATGACAACTGTCAGCAATGAAACCTTCAAAAACTATATTTAATTGTGCTAACCTAAAATTGCATAATAAATATAAATAATTATTGAAAACGTGCAATTTGAATGAAAGTTGCTTTCACCTTTATTTTTATTAAACAGTTTTCACAATTCGCGATCGCAACACTCGATACGCCATCTAGCGGGAGACTAAATATCGGGCATTAGTTCCCACATAACCATTGGCAATGATGGACGCCATTTTCTTAGCATCAAAAAAGAAGCAAAATTTCCCTAAAGAAAAGGTAAAACTTCTTGAAAAAACTAATCAGAACATGCCAAACATTGAAGCAGAACACGCCAAGCATTTGAAGAACAACTTCTCAATAATTTTTACCTTTCCATTACCAACAACATAACATGATTTCATGATCACTTGCTGTTACAGATGTGTGTATTGCGGTAAAATAATTTTTCTGTCTTCAATTCATTACAAGTTAAAATGAAGTCAACATTGCTTTCGTCATTCCAATGAATAAATGTGTTCCAATGAATTCCATACAGAACTGTAATAGTTATAGAATATTCTTCTTCTTCATAGAATAGTATATATTTCTGTATCTACATAATTCAGAAAACAACAATAAAGAATAATCCGAATTATTTGAAAAAGTATCTTTTGTGCTGATTATAAATAAATTTTTTATCGTTTTCTTGGTATGTGTTTTTTAGTTTTGAAAGAATTTCAACTAGAATTCAGCTATTTTGTTTTTAAGCTACATATTAAAATTCATATCGAGATCTTACAAATATAAAATTTTGATGTGTGGTATGTTACCTAAAAGTAATGAAGGGATAAACTATGTATATATTATTTGAGAATAATGTTTTCAAAGAAAGAACATATCATTTTGGAATTCTCCGGACTTATAAATCAGGTAAGTGTTATGATTTTTATAATAAAAAATTTGCTTGTAAATAATTTTTTTTTCTTACCTGATGATCGTTTTCTACAAAATGGTTTTTTTACGTCTGATTAAATACTATAAGAATTAAAAAAAAGAAACAATACGAAAGTTTTTATTGAAAAATGAGGAATTTTTAAAATCGTTTTTATTTTACGTTTTTTAGTTTATAATTTTTTGATAAAATTGTTGTCAAAATACTTTTTTTGAAAAATTAAATGGTATTAAATTATGTGTTTATGTATACTTCTTGCATATTCTAATATTTGAAGTAATACGATTCAGAAAAGTATGGAAGAAAAATTCGGTACTTACGTATTAACCACAGCTACAGATTTGGCAGATTTTTAAGTGCCGCCAATCTACACTTAAAATTTTTGGAAAAAATCTTAAAATGAAACACTTCGTTTAAAATCAAAGTAGTCAATCGGATTTCGGTGGAAAATGGGACGATATAGAGTTTAGCATAGATTCAAAACAAACTTTTCTCTCACCTGATTCTATAGCCATTATGAACTCTAATAAATAAGATTCAAAATGAAATAACATTTCCAAAACGGGCGTTTACTAAGATAGAGTTTCATGTTATGGACATTGGTACATTTTCGTTATATTTCACTCCATAAAATATTTCGCTCCTAAAAAAATAAAATTGCATCTTGTTTTGTTTTTGGCAAGTCCCAAATACGCATTTTCGTAACACTAAAAAATGGCGACAAAAAAAGAATGGTTCTTTTTTTTTTGTTTTTTTTTGTTTCGTAAGCATTCTTTATTTTACGTTAAAATTTAAATGGGCCTTTCATGTTATACCATTAAATTTAGTAAAACTATTTCTCAGGCATTAGGTTTGAACTTTTATAAGAATATACCTATTTTTTTGTCTTTATTTACAAATATTTTTCCGATGTGTTCTGGATGTTCCTTCTCTAAAAAAAAAGAGATACCATTTTGTTTTCGTTTGCATAAGAAAGAAAACAAACATGTTTCTTTTTTAAATTTAATCAGCCACAATAAAGATGGAACGTTACAATGCTACATTAAAGACGTCTCCAGTGTAACTGAATGACTGTTCATATGGAAATCGCAGGGATTCGGCACATACAACAACGCCCCCTATAGTTCGTTGCGATCGCGAATACTAAATCCGTGATACGACTAATAATTAAGAAATCAATTCTCGTTGATTTTGCGTGCTTGTGCTCACCTGACATAAAGAAACTTGCGAGAATTATAATTAAATATTAAAGAATATGTAATTTACTTTTCTAAAAGAATAGAGCTATAAGATAGAAAATATCATTGTTGTTATCTTCAAGATATTTGAAAACTGAATCGCTTATAGCAAAATTTAAAACAATGGCTAACTTTTGACCAATCAGAAAGTTCCATTTCGATTTTCGCTGATATCGCTGGAACGGTTTGTCGCAGAATGTTCTAATGTCGACAGAAACCTTCCTCGTGCTTTGAACTATCTGTATGCCAAGTTTCATAGCTTTCTGTCGGATGGTTTAGGAGTCTATAGGGGACAGACAGACACACATTCACTTTTATATATATAGAAGACTAGCCGCTTAAGGCGGCCAGCTGTCCACCAGAGTTTTCCTTGTCTTGCCACAAATGCAATCGAGCTTGGGATGTTGAAGCACGATTTTCTTCTAGCTTTCTTCGACGTTCCTGGGACAAGGACCCGACGTTCTCGGGTCCTTGCATTTCTGGTTGAGACACGATTATTTTCTAATCTTCACCCGCGTTCTTCAGATGTTTCTTGGGCCCTAGCATTGCTAGTAGAGACACGATCCTCTTCCAATCTTCTTTGACGTTTCTCAGGTGTTTCTCGGATCCTAGCACTGCTAATTGAGACACGAAACTCTTCTAATCTTCTTTGACGTTCCTCAGGTGTCTCTCGGTCCCTAACACTGCTAGTTGAGACACGATCCTCTTCCAATCTTCTTTGACGTTCCTGAGGTGTTTCTCGGGCCCTAGCACTGCTAGTTGGGACACGATCCTCTTCTAATCTTCTTTGACGTTTCTCTGATACTTCTTGGGCTCTAGAATTGCTTGTCGAAATTCGGTCATGTTCCATTCTTCTTTGACGTTCCACAGACGTTTCTTGGGCCCTTCTTCTTCGTTGAGAATCTCTTAATATTTTTTTCTTTGAAAAAATACAAATTTTTTTGGAAGGCGGCTCTGCCATGTCAGTAAACGGGTTTTTAAGAAGTCAACGAATACTTTAGAACAACAATTACTATGAAAGCAAATCATGAAACTTCAATATTAAAATCTAAGTACTTACCTGCAAACTGAAACTTTCCGAAAATAACTAATTACATTTAATAAAAACTGTTAAAATAAAGAATAGAAAAACCAAAGAGATCCAAGGTAAGTGTGATCGTCCCTTCAAAAACAATTAAATATTAAATTCCAATTTCATATATTATATAGCTACAACGCTTAAGAAAAAAAACTAAAATGCTAAATACATGAAAAGAACACGAGAACGAATTAATTTTTTATGGTATCAATTTCTATTTCTATATAATTTTTATGGTATCAATTTCTATTTCTATATCGCTACAAAAATTATCGTCTTCGCTTAAGAAAAAAAAAAAAAAAATAGAGCGTGGAAAGAAGAAGAAAAACTTATTATAACAATTATGAACAGCGACAAATATATCAAAGCGAAGCGTTCTATTTACGTATCGAATATGTTGCCACATTTTTAATACAAAAGTTAAACTTTTCTCCACTTTGATAAATGTAAACTAATGCGAACCTTACAATTAAATTATTATTTCCTTCGTATATTATTGGTTTAAGTTGTCGAAAATTAATATTTCAATTGTAAGGTTCGCATTAGCATACATTTATAAGAGTGGAGAAAAGTATATGCATTTTTTAATAGCTTTTTGAATATGGCTCTTTGAAGACGAAAAAGCATAGATTTTCTTACAAAATGACTGATAACTAAAAAACTAATCCAAATTTTTGAAAAAGAAAAAAAATTCTTCTTAATTATGTGAAAACACAATTATGTGCCGAGTTTCGTGCCTGGGCGAGGCTTCTGGGGCGATATATTGTGATTACAGACACACACACAGCCGCGTTTATTATTATGTATAGATTCAAATTAATAAACTAAATGTAGTCTTTTTTCTATTTACTAATTTATTTGCTTCAAAAGCTGCAGCGTTGAAATATTTTAGTATCTTGTAATGAGTAGTATTAAATTCCCTATGACACACAATAAAAAGCTCTACATATTTATTCTCCTATTGAAACTTAAATGCTGCAAAAAATTCGTGCGTTCTTCGATGTTTGGCAATGAATTGTCGGGAAACGTGTTTGGGAATTTGCTCTAGGAAGTACGTGACTTGATAGGAAGTGGTAGAATTGTTTTTGCTCTAGATCTTTTGCACTCCTTGACATTGTAATTTGGTTGAAATAAAACTAAAGTGTGGGAAATATTTTAAACAGAAAGACCAATAAAAGTTCACGATAAGGGAAAGAAGGGTACTGTCATTAATATAGGTATTTTTTCAAAAAAAAAAAAATATATTTAAATTGCTTTTAAATATATTTATGGTTTCTTAAAATCTGTTTATATGATATATTTTTGCGTTTTCAGCTATAAAAGTTTCTACGGAAGAAAAAGAGAACATTCACTACTGTTTTTGAAAACTTTCGCTAATGTGTTAGATAGCTCTAGTTCTTTATAATACCGTTTCTTTTGTTTTATTTGATCATTGGTATTGAATAAGTGACTGATACCGGGAACGAGGCTTTTAATTACCCATATCCGTTATGGTTTAATTTTGAATTTAATAATCAGACAGTTTAGTTTGTTGTCGCGACTGAAAATTCACAGAATTTGTGGATGAATTCAACAATTCCTTGTTTTTTTCTTCTTCTTTAGAATTTAGCACAAAATAATAATTTAAATAAAAGATTTGTACGAAAGTTGTTATAAATTAAAAATTTCTTTTATAATACTTGTAAGAGCTATGGTGGCTCTGGGGATAGAGCAATCGCCTCCCAATGAGGTGCCTAGGTTCAAATCCCAGAGATGGCTGATCGATACGAATTATGCATCCGTCTTGCAACTCGCTATGCTGACATAAAATATTTTCAGTCGTAGACGGATTATCGGTTAGCGTTCCCTCTCCGTCAGGCTAACCGTGGAAGGTGTTCGTCTTTTTCCTATCCATGTAACACAAATGCGGGTTAGTTCCATTGAAAAGTCCTCCAGGAAGGCAGATTTCGAGCAATATTTTATCCTTTGCCATTTTCATCCTCTTCTGGATTTGGTTCATAATTACAAGACTGAGGAGTTGAACCTTGATAGTCGTAAACTTAAAATTGTGTCGTATGTTAAATTAAGCTTATAAAATGAAATAATACTTATAAAAAGGAAACCACACAGAAGGAATTACAAAAAGTATATTTTTTTAATAAATATGAATAGAAAAAATAAACTATCTCAAAATATTAATGACCTTCCTCTCAATATCGCTTCTATCAATATTGTTTCTATGTAAAAAAATATATTGATAGTAATATGGTATTAAAAACTAATCACTCAATTATTTTTTGAAAGCTATTAATTGTGAATTTTATAGGAAAAAATACCATGAGGGCTACTATATAGTGTTCAAATATATATATGAACTATAGTGTTCAAATTCAGCATGTTGTAAAGGTCATATTTGCTTATGTACTTAACGAACTTTTTCAAAATTCTAATTTTTTCGAAAATTATTACAATTTTCTTGCGAATTTTTTCTCACTTTACTAAATATATCTTAAATATAGCGTACTGCTGTACGCTATATATTTTTTTGTTGCGCAAAATCTATGACTTATAAACTTGAAATTACGATGGAGTGTAGAAATATCTAAAAGGAATTCGATGGAATACTGAAAGTTTTAAGATTCAACTCGATTGTCCAATAATTATCATCTATTGAATTTTAAGTTAAAAAACATTATATTACAATATTTTGGACAGTTTACTGCTGACTATAATGTAACAGAGTTGAAATTTGACTTATAGAAAGGATCATTTTAATAATAAACTTCAGACGATTTTTTATTCAAAATTTCAAAGCGTTCAAAATTCATTGCAAGTTTTAAGGGATTTTTCATGTTTTTTTTCTCACTTTTTTTTACATTAAATAGAGAATATACACATTACATTACGTTAAATAAAGAATAATAATATTATAATACCCCATTTTTCTCTTGTTCTTGTTAGTTCACCCAAGCTTGATGATGGCATCCTTCCTTATACTCTGGCTAGCATATAGTATATATATATATATATATATATATATATATATATATATATATATATATATATATACATATAGAAATTTGAGTTGTGATGTATTTTAACTTTTATATAATAGTTGAAATATGTAGTTGTGAACATGAAATATTTGACAAAGATAAAGTACATTGAATTATTTTTAAAAGTGTTAATTAAATACTAGTATCAACGTTTGATTTTTATTACTCTAAATAATTTTCAGTAAGAAGCTTTAGCAGATTAAGAGTTCAACACTGCGTAAATAGGATTAATCTCATTTATCACCTAATTTCTAATTTTTTTGACAAAAAGATTTTTTATAAACTTGTTAAAGACACAATAGCAGTAAAATTAAAAATAACTTTCGGAATAATGAATAAGTCGTAATATGTAAATCAATTTCCTAAGCTACTCATTAAAAAGTGCATTTCACTGAAAATAATTTTTTGCATAATTCTTTTTTTTTTTTTTTTTATTGTTTATGTTAGATATATTAGAGACTTAAATTTCAATGAAATATTGAGATTAAATTAAACAACAGATTTAGTAAAAAACTGGTTTAATGTTTTAAAAATTATACATTTTTAATCATTTGATTGTATCGTGTGTTTGTATTATCATAGTATTGAATCATATGTGTGTATTTATCATAAATATGCATTGTTGTACACTTGTATTGTGCATTTATATTAGACAGCAAAATAACATCTTATGGTCCTTAATAAACAAAGAAGGTTTGTATATTTTTGGCTATTATCGGCATAAAATGTATAAAAGTTTTAAAGCTATTTATTTTTCTGTTATTTAACAATGTGTGAAAGAAACTTTTATTTACCATTCCTTATTAATATTTTTTTCTGTTATTAAATGTTCTTTTTGTTTGATTATAATACAAAATTAAAGGATAAGGACTAAAAGTGTAGTTCTTTTATTATAATATGATACAGATGATGTTTCCTTTGGTGAGAAACGTTTTTTGACAAAGAGTTTTAGCTACCGTTTTGAAACTGTTAATTGAACAGAAAATACTTTGAATTGGATTTGCAATAAATACAATTTACCTTTCTGATAAATTTTATGTAAAAATCTAAAAAAAAGAATGTTAAGTGCTCGAAACATGTCTGCCTTTTCCAATTAGTTTAAAATACACTGTAAAAAACTCTATACAGAATGATTAGATTTTTTTACATATACACTGTAAAAAATTCTAAATCAAATTACATTGTGGGCACTCTGCGTGCATTTTATGGTAAAAGTACCAGTACTTTGAGTGCCGGTACTTTTTACCGTAATTTGATCTGGAATTATTTACGGTGTATATTCTTCTGTTTTAGTTTCGTCCCGCAGTGGACTGATCTTTAAGACACGGTTCCCAGCAGATCACCGAAGTCAAGCATCACTGGCTGTGGTCAGTGTGCAGGTGGGTGACCACTTGGATCAGTCTGCGTAGGGACCGAGGGTGTGCGGTATTGGTCCTCGTTAAACTGTTCTACCGTAAAGTGCTCGACTTCGCGCGCAGGTCGTCGGGCTACCGAAGCGGGGGTGCCATCCCCTCTGCAGAGGATCAAAATTGTGATGGCATGTCTTCGGATCATCCTCTGGGATGTTTCCCAGACCGTCACCAATAGCCCATTGTGCATGGGCCGGGATAGCCTGGTCGGTAGGGCGCTGGGCCCATATCCAAGAGGTCGTGGGCTCGATCCTCGCCGGCCGAAGACTCCCCGTGTAGTAAATGGTGACTGATGCACGTTAAATCTGTCGAGTCTCAAAATCCTCCATGTCGAGTCTCAAAATCCTCCCATAACAAATCAATACCTCTGGGGGTACTGATCCAGGAGTTTCCTTGTCCTCAGGATTGGTTCAAAATTACAAGGCTACGGAGTTGAACATTAGTAGTCGTAAACCCATGAAATTGGGTCGGCTGTTCAACGACGGTTATAAAATAAAATAAAATAGCCATTGTGCAGCTCTAGTGCGACGTAAATGAAATACAACTACAACAACTGTTTTAGTTTCTTAAGATTATTTATTTTTTATATTGCATGCTTTTAAAACAGTTTCGTTTTTTAAAAAAAATGGTAATTTTTATTAGAACAATTTCAAATTTATTTTAAACAAATTATTTACAAAAAAATTCGCATCAAAATTGAACAATATATATATATATATATATATATATATATATATATATATATATATATATATATATATATATATATATATATATATATATATATATATATATATATATATATGCAAAACACAAGATTGTAAATAAATGAATGTATTTTTTAAAATACAAATTACTTATACTAGTTTCAAGTAACTTCCAATAATTATAATATTTATAAAGCAACAGGTAACTTCTAAAAGTTCCAGAAGTGTTTTTAATTACTTCATAAAAAGCAGAAATGTGCATTTTTCAGGGAATTATTTTTTATAGAAAAAACGCTTCCAACACCCACAGATCTATCTATCTATATATATATATTTAGTTAAAAAGAAAAAAAATATTTTAGTGCTGCCATCTATGAAAGAAACACTTCAATAATAATAAAAATTGAGCAACAAAACCCATAATAGGAAAAGAAGTTAATAAAACCTATACAAACATATATTTAAGTAAAGTAATTAAAAAAATACATTAAAATAGGTTATAGTTGAAGAGCTCAACTTACAAACGTAAACTAAGAATAAACCTTCTTATTGGTTTTCCTTCTCTTATTGGGTGACTGTTTATAAGTCAGAGCCTACATGCACGTAAAGAAAGCCTTTTATAGACTTTAATCTTCATTCATGCATTCTTTCATAACACTTAATTCTACACGTATTACCAGCATTCGTCGGGGTGGCTGTTCATAAAAAAAAATTCATTCCATACTTAACGTATAAAAATGTTTATTATACTGGACAATAAAAAGTAAAATATTAAAATTATTTTATAAGGGCTGCGATTTACTTAAAAATCTTAATAAAGTAATTGATCCAGTATAAAAGGTCATACATCCAAACTATTCCGCCCAGTGGCTTTAAGAATGACATATCGTAACTAGTTCGTATCTTAAAAATTAAATCACAATATATATATATTTAGCACTTAATTACCATTTCTTACGTAAATATAATTTTAACTTATTTATAAAATGCAATATTTATAAAATTGTCTTTTTAATATAAGCTGACAAGGTAAAGTGGTTTGTAAAAACATCAATAACATGTATAATAAAATTTAAGCTGGATAGTGAAAGGGAAATATAAACAAATCAAACTGATTAACGAGTTTAATTAGCTTATAAAGTTTCAAGCACAAATTAATTAAATAATATAATTTAATTATAGGTGAATAATGAAGTGGTTTGATTTCTTTTAAATCAATTGTTAATGTATCAACAAATTAATATATTTATTCTAAACGACAATTGATGGATTTCGGATCTAAGTTTTATGAGAAACTGTTTTATATTCGTAAAGCGCCCTTTTAAATTTAAGGTAAGTTTTGCTATTTTTAGTAACGCAATAATTTCGAAAGGAAAACAGTAGAAAGTAAACCGAAGACTGAAGTTTTACAAATAACCTATTCTTATCTTTGTAATATTGCTGTTTTTAACGAGCTGGGAATGCAACTGAAATTTTTCCACTGACGTATTCTTTTCATTTTAGGATTGTTGTTTTCTACAGAAAAACCTTATCTTTTGTAAAAGTAGAGATTTTTAAGGCTATTTTGGAAGAATGCAAAAATTTCATGTTATTTTTACGTTTGTAAAAGATCAAAATTTGTTAATTGATTGAAAAAAAATTTTACTAAATTCCTTCATCTGGGAAATGTTTTAAAAAGAAACCCTGCAATTTTGTTTATAAATTTCAATGATTTCTTTTCTGCTTAAATGTTACATACTAATGCAAGGAAATAATTTGAGATTTTTTTAATATTTTATTCTTAAATTTTAGAATATTGTAAAAATAAAATTTGATAACAAACAATTTTTAATTTTGCAAATTTGACATAAAAATGCTAATTTATTGATAGCATTAAAAAAACTACTAATCTTTTTAGTAATATTTTCAAACAAAGCATTTTCTAAACAAGGCAACAAGGCATTCATAAAAGAAACTTATCATTTAAGAATGCTTTTTGAGGAATGTATAGTTTTTTTAATAAATTTTTCCTTTATGAAAATTTCATGAACTGATGTAAGAAAATACTTCAGAAGACCTTTATTTTCAAAATATACGTTTCAAATAAAACTTTGGCATTTTTCGTTCTGCTAGTGTATTTGAATGTTATAAATGTTCTTCGAAAAAAAAAACAATTTGTTTCAATTTTCCGAGCAGTTGACGTTATTTGCAGTTTAGTATTTTTCATGAAAAATTACCTGTCAAATAATATAGCTATATATGATTGATGATGCCTTAGTGGTAACAATATTTTTATAGTGAAGTAAATAAAATAGCGCGAGGTGTCATAACTGAATTTGAAATATAAGATCCCTTTCTGTAGCATTATTGTATTTTCATGCAGTTTTTTTCTAGAGCTTATGAAGACGAGGAGATAATAAATACTTTTATACTCACAAGGGATAAAAATTCAAAAATTCTTTCAATATTATCTATATGCCTTAATACTTACGATATAGAAATTGCATAAGTAATAACGTACAAAGTTACAGAAGAGAAAATATTTCTTTCTTAATATCTCAGGCTAAAAACTACAGAAATATCTAAACGTTGCATAGAAATAGACTGTTTTCTAAAATATTTTTTTTATTCATTTAATACATACTTACAATACTCTAATTTGTTTGGTCCTCAAATCTTTTAAAGTGATTTGTTTAAGGATAAAAATTCAAAAATTTAAAAAATATTTAAAAAAATAACAAAAATTTTGGACTTCAAAAGAATAAAAATATAAAAAATTATTTTCTATATCAACATTAATTAAGGTGAGAAATTTTAAATACATGCGTTAATTTAAATTGTTAAGTTTTATAAATGCTCGTCTACGTTAATGAGTTTTAGATGCATTTTATTAGAATTTAGTTACATGGTGACCAAAACAGCATTTTGCATATATTTTTTGCTGTAATTTGGAATAAATTCTGTTTATATGAAACATGTAAATAATTTTAAAACTTCTTAAAAGCATTACTTGTTTGTATCTATCACCTGTAAAAAGCAGCAATCTGAGAAGCAGGTACGAATAGTTAATAAAAGTTCTGTATTTTGAAATTTTTTCCCTTTATTTTTTAAACAATAAAGAGAGTTGTTAAATAGGAATTTAACATTTAGTGTTATAACTCTTGCTAATAATTATATCACACTTTTGCACAAGAACTCACAAATCTTTTCTCACATATTTCAAAGACATTCTAGTTTCAGTTTGTAAACAAAACAACATGGAAAGCAGTGTCTGAAGAAAGCAAATCTTCGGGATGCACTCATCTCTTATTGGACAATGGATCGGCAGCGGAGCCAATCAGATGAAGGAATGAGACTCTTGGAATTCCGCTTAAGATGAGGCGATTGAGTGTAAGGCTGATAAGCCGAAGACAAAATAGAAAAACTTTTCGTTTTTGTTGGCATCAGTCTGATTTTCATCCTTGCCGCGAGCTTTGAAACAAGAAAGAGTTGGTGGTTTGTCTTCGAGAGGCGAGGGGGCTTCGGCCCCTTAGCAAAAAAAAGTGTGAGAGTATGCAGCTCCAGTATTAGGGAGTAAATTCTTTAGCAAGGAGAAGAATCTCTTCTCATCTCAAAATTTTTTTCTAAATTCTTTGCTGTTTTAGCAATCTAATATTTCATTGCCAGTATGGATTGACGATGGCAAATTATTTTCGTGTTTTGAAATCATAAAATTGATGTAAAATTTCAGTACTTAAAGTACTTGTCTATTATAGCCAAGAAAATAAAAATGTTTTTGTAAGTATATTCTGATTCTATTCTCCTTGATGTTTCTGTTCTGATTAGTTATTTGATTTGATCTTATTCTAAAAATCTTTTTTTTATTCTAGAGAATTGAGCGTTTCACATGTTTTGTACTAACCCTATGATCTTAATTTATTTCGCAGCACGTGTTACCATCACTATAAATGATTTTATAGCATAAAATTTAAGAGTAGTTTTTGATTGCAGCTTTATTCTCATTATACAGTTTCTATGCTTGGGTTTTTTATTTATCTTTTTTTCTCAATTTTATACACGTGCTGATTACTGATTAATTTTTCGGCCAGTCAGTCTTGATCTTAAATTTTAATATTTAAATTTGATCATTAAGTATTATATATCAATGAATAAATAAATATAGATAATATTTAATTATGCAATGCCATAATAAAGCAACCACCATGTTGTATGTCTACATGTCATATATGTTCACCGTGTGAAATGTGGTACCGTTAATATGTGGCGCCGTTTATGGTCAGAACCTGGTATTAGTTTAATTTTTTTTCAATTCTCTAGATATTTGGCTCTAAATTTAAACGTAATCAATGTGTGAAGATAATTTTTTTTATATATTATTACTCTAGTGATGATTACACTAGGATATTTTAATGATTTATTTTCTCACTCTCTCTCAGATAAATATTTTGCATATTACATCATTGATAAATTTACTGTGAATTTATACTTTATTTCCTTGTAAGGAATATTGTTTTTAATATTTGAAAATATAATTTAACTTGAACATATGTTTTGATATTTCTAAATATCAGTATTATGACAAAGTATTTCATACGATACCTATTAATCTGTATATATATTTTTTGAGTAATAACATTCTTGTTTGCAAAATTTAGAATGAAACTAATAATTCATTAAATAGAAAACTGAAAATTTTTGGGAATATAGTAAACAGTGGTGTATTTTATGTGTATATTTGAAATGATGATTATGATATATATATATATATATATTTCAGTGTAACAGTAGAATTCTCAAAAATTGATGCTATTTATTAATTGTTGATATATATTTTCATTGATATTTTAAAGGTAGCTATTACTTCTGTAAATATTTCTGTGATTTAAATCTAAATTGAAACATTATGGCTAAATCTTCACATTCTTTAGCGAGTTCGCTACAAGCTTTCAATGGCAGCAAAGATGCAAATTTAAATTTTTTTCTGAATAATTTAGAGCAAATAGCTCAGTTAGAAAAATGGGACAACAAAAAAAAAAGTCTGATATTAAAGTTAAATCTTGCAGGAGAAGCATTGAAAGTAGTTAGTGAGGCCAAAACAAATGTTGACATGGAATACGAATGCATAGTTAAATTATTAAAAGATAAATTTTCTAGGAAATTAAGTTATGCAGAGTTACAAAGTAAATTTAACTCATTGATTCAAAAACCAGATCAAAGCATAAGAAATTTAATTGAAGAGGTAGAAAAGGCTACTAATGAGTATCTAGAAATCAATGGAGATAGTAATGAGCAAACTTTAAGTCTAGCTAGGAAAATGAAATCACAAAAGCTGCTTGACAGCATGCGTCCGGATATTAGAATCGAGGTTATGAAAAGGGGAGCCTCAAATTTCAATGAAATAGGCAAAATTGCTATAGATATTGAAAATGCGATTTCAATGAATGAAGCCCATCTGAATAATGTAACAAAATCATCAGAAATTGAAATTTTATTAAGAAGCCAGATAGAAAGCAACAAAAAAATTGAGGAATTGACTCAAAAAATAAATGATTTAACTAAAACTAAATCGGTCAACAACATCTCACAATCGAACAAATTGAATCAACCAAAGATAACTTGTCATATATGTAGTAGAAATCATATCACCACAGAATGTTGGTATTATCCTAAAAACTCCAATGTAAACAACAAATTTAAGCCTTATGAAAGAAGCCGCAGCTCTTTCAGAAGAGGATTCAATAGAAATTTTAGGAATAGGGGTAACAACAGTACGGACAGAAGACAAAATAATTTAAACTAGTTAATGGTTCTTGTGACAAGTGGAAAAATACAAAGCTTACAAGAACCAGTAGAAATTCAAATGATCAAAAATTAACTGGTAACTTAAGGTTAAAAAAGAGAAATATTGGCAAAAAAGATAGATTTCCGAATGATAAGAACAAAATATATAAAACTAAAATATATGTCAATAGTAATCTTAAAGATAAAAATTTTAATTCAGATTATGATAAGGTTAAGGAATATAATTCAAAAATTTCTAATAACAATAAGAATAGTAATCGGGTAACTGAAGAGGATATAACTAAAAAAAATAGTAAAATAAAAGATACAAATGAAGAAGTAGAAAAAGTAAATAAACATGTAATGACCTGTAATAACAGTAACGATTCAGAATCTCTACCTATTATTTTGTTAAGATTTGGTAACTTAACCATTCCGGCTTTACTAGATACTGGTGCAAATCTTAGTTTAATTGATCCTATCACTCTTAATGAAATTAAAGAAAACACTAAAATAAGTTATTTATCTAGATCTGTAAGAATTCATACTATCGACAACAATACTGTTCCTTATATGTCTGCAATTTCTTCTAAATTCAAAATTGACACTAAATGGTTTCAAGGGATATTTTTTGTAACTAAGAATTCTTGGGCTTATAAATATAAAATAATTTTAGGGTATGATTTCATTCAACAGAATAAAATTATTTTAGATATACCCAACAAAAAACTTATAGTGAACCATGATTCTTTTGATTTTCTCGAAGATACTCCTCGTATTGTAAATAATGTTTTAAGTGATGTAAAGATTGTAAATAATTTTGCTTTTGCACCAAAAAAGATTGTGATAGAACCCCATTCTCAATTTTTAATTCAATTATGTATGTCTAAAGATATGAAAGATAGTAATCAAATGCTTTTTTCTCCAAGCAAGAACAAACTAAATTATACTATCTATGAATCTGTTAATGAATTTAAGGATCAAAAATTTAGTACTTTAATTGAAAATAACACAGATAATAAGATTGTGATTAATAAAGGTACAAAATTAGGAAATGTTATTGGTATTAAAGATGATGATATAATTAAACCTAAAGAAAATACTAATTACCAAATTAACAATTTAAATCTAAATGAAATTCATCAACTGAGAAAAAAAGAACTTAATGCCTCTGATTTTGATTTGAGTCATTTAAATAAGGTAGATGCGGATAAGATACTTCAAGTTTTGTTAAACAATTATCAAGTTTTCTCTCAATCTTATACAACTTTAGGATCTACTGATGCAGTAATACCTGAATTTAACTTATTGCATAATTTTTCTATACAAACAAAACCATATCCGATTCCTAATATTGCAAAAAATTTTGCCAAAAAAGAGATTAATGATCTATTAAATGCAGGAATTATTGAACCATCTTCTTCCAATTATTGTTTTCCTGTGATTTTTGTCAAGAAAAAGCCTTATGTAAATGATCCTAACTTACAAAAATTCAGGATGGTAATAGATTATAGATTACTTAACTCAGTTACTGAGACTTTCAAAATTTGTCTTCCAAAAATCAATGATATCTTACATAACATTTCTGGAAAATTATTATATAGTGTATTAGATCTCAAGAGTGCATTTTTCCAGATAAAATTAAAAGAACAGGATAAATCCAAATTAGCATTTTGTTGTGAGATAGGCAACTTTCAACCTACTCGCCTTCCTTTTGGTTCTCGCAACAGTACATCTTTTTTCCATAATTTAATTTCTAAATGTTTAGACGATATTAAGGGACCTAATTTGCAATATTTCCTTGACGACATTGTTCTTGCTGCAAATTCTATGGAAGAAATGTCACAGTTACTTGTTAAGGTTTTTGACAGATTAAAGAAATTTAATTTAACTCTTGATCCAGCTAAAATACAAATTTGCAAGTCTGAAATTAAATATTTAGGTTTTGATGTTAATTCAAATGGTTTTTCACCTGCATCTGAAAATGTAAATAAGATTTTAAAATTTCCTATTCCAAAAGATGTGAAACAAGTTCAAACTTTTTTAGGTATGATTGGTTATTTCAGACATTTAATTTATAACTTCGCAGAAATTGTTAAACCTATTGTAAATTTAACGAAAAAGAATGTTACTTTTAATTGGAATAAAGACTGTCAGGATGCTTTTAAAAATATATCTGAACAATTATTGCTTAAACCTACTTTAAAGAATATAAATGATGAAGAAAAATTTTACTTGGTAACTGATGCTTCTAGCAATGCTCTGTGTGGAATTCTAATGCAAAAAAATAATGACAATTTTGACCCAATAGAGTTTTATTCTAGGCAGTTAACCCATTCTGAATCTAAATACCCATCTATCAGGAGGGAACTCTTAGCCATTGTAGATTCTATTAAGTATTTTGATAAGTTTCTTTATGGCAAAAATTTTGTTATTTTTACTGATGCTAAAGCTCTAACTTTTCATATAAATTTACAAAAACAACCTGAAATAGTAAGTCGATGGTTAATGTATATGCAGGAATTCAGTTACACAATTCAACATATTCCTGGTTTTAAAAATCCTGCTGATTATCTATCTAGAGTAACTAATGATAATGCTGTAGTAAATAATGCAAACATTTTTGAAGTTAATGATAATCTTAAAATAGAGAATATAAAAAATTCTCAACAAAATTGTAAACAAACTCAGGAAATCTTTAAAAAACTAAATGATAACGACAAACTAACTTCTAAGAAATTTTTTTTAAATAATGATGGTATTTTGATGATGAAGGTGAGACCACCTAAACACCCTTATAAGACTTTGAATAGAATTTTTATACCCATCTCATTAAGAGGGGAAATTTTAAAGGCAGCTCATGCAGCACATTTTGGTGTATTTAAAACTTATAATTTATTAAAAAAAAATTATGCTTGGTATGGAATGTTAGCAGATACTAAAAATTTTGTAGAATCTTGTGATGCATGTTTGGCACATAAGCCTAAGGCTAAATTAACTGAGACAAAATTAATTGAAAAAGGTGATTTAAGTGTAGGACAAATTTTATCAATAGATATTGTAGGGAAATTACCCAGATCAATTGATAATAAATTCTTTATTTTAACCATAATTGACAACTACTCACGTTATTTAGAGGCAATACCCTTAACTAACATTAAATCTTCTACAATTATCAATAACTTAAATGAATATTTTTCCAAATTTGGTTTGCCTCAATCCATTATTTCTGATAATGGTACTAACTTTACTTCGGAGGAGTTTGAAAATTTTATTAGGGCACTGAGTATTGAACATCGTAAAACCTCATTTTACTATCCTATGGCTAATGGACTAATAGAAAGGTCACATAGAGTTCTCAAAGAATCTTTAGCATCTATGTGTAACAACAGCTGGGATTGGACTAAGAAATTACTTTTTTTTAAACTTCATTATAATGCTTCTATTCATGCAGTGACTGGATATACACCAGCTGAATTATTTTTTGGCAGAAATTTAACTATACCTTTAAATATACATGCTTCGGCTAGGAAAGGAGAGACACCAACTAATTTTCTCAAGAATTTAAAAGAACATATTGCAGAGACGAGAGATATAGTTTCCAAAAATGAGAGTAAATACTTTGAGCAGCACAGTAAACAAATAAAAGGGAGAGCAATCCCAAATTTTGAAAATAATGATTTGATATATTTAAAAATTAACACTGATGTAAATACCTTTCAACCTAAATATGAAGGACCATTTAAGGTCACTAAAAAATTCAGAGGAAATAATTACCTCATTCACATTAAAGATGATAAAAGAGATATTTATAAAAAATATCATGTAAGTAAGTATCATGTAAGTAAGTATCATGTAACTTTTCAAAAAAAGGTTGCTAAAAGAAAAGTTGAGTAATGACATGTCTAATATAAATGATCTTGATGGGAGTTTTGAATATTAAGCTGAGATAGTGTAAATTATTTATCACGTATTGTATAAGGTATTGATATTGACAATTTTGGCTTGAAATTTATTTAATGTAAAAATTTAGTTAGCAATATTTTTTTTTTCATGGTTAGATTTTTGAATTGCATCTTTCTCCTTCGAGCTCAAAATTTAATATTTGATGATAAATGGCTGGCCCAATCATCATTAAATATGGAAACATCCCATTCAAAAATTAAGCTAGATTTTTTCTTGGTTTTCTCTTTCTGATAACCATTTTATTTTTTTTAGCTACTAAGGAATTTTTACAATCCTTGTGATGCAAATTTTTGGTTATATTGTCATTTCAATCACTTTTATTTTAGATAGTGATAATGAATAGAAAGATTTGATATGGTAATAAGAATAATAAATGTGAATGAAAATAATAAGTATGAGAAAATTGATAATATAAAGGTATGATAATTTGAAATAACAACAATGTAAAAAACAAACATAATATTGAAGGTATTATCACAAATTGAAAGTACGAGAAACAAAGTATATTAGAAATGGTTTTTATACAAACCAAATCTTTGAGTGAGCTATGTGGATCAAATGTGTATATAAAATTTTTTTTGCTCCACATCATTAAAATATTTGTATGACTTGGGAGAGAGAGAGTGAGCAAAAATTCTCAAGGAAAATGAACAGAAATACTATATTGTTATGATTATGATATATGTTATAATTGAATTATTTCCAGTAGTATTACATTCTTGGCACAACAATTTTTTTTTTTTTTATTTTTTTTTCTCAAAAAGAGGTGATAATGTTAAATAGGAATTTAACATTTAGTGTTATAACTCTTGCTAATAATTATATCACACTTTTGCACAAGAACTCACAAATCTTTTCTCACATATTTCAAAGACATTCTAGTTTCAGTTTGTAAACAAAACAACATGGAAAGCAGTGTCTGAAGAAAGCAAATCTTCGGGATGCACTCATCTCTTATTGGACAATGGATCGGCAGCGGAGCCAATCAGATGAAGGAATGAGACTCTTGGAATTCCGCTTAAGATGAGGCGATTGAGTGTAAGGCTGATAAGCCGAAGACAAAATAGAAAAACTTTTCGTTTTTGTTGGCATCAGTCTGATTTTCATCCTTGCCGCGAGCTTTGAAACAAGAAAGAGTTGGTGGTTTGTCTTCGAGAGGCGAGGGGGCTTCGGCCCCTTAGCAAAAAAAAGTGTGAGAGTATGCAGCTCCAGTATTAGGGAGTAAATTCTTTAGCAAGGAGAAGAATCTCTTCTCATCTCAAAATTTTTTTCTAAATTCTTTGCTGTTTTAGCAATCTAATATTTCATTGCCAGTATGGATTGACGATGGCAAATTATTTTCGTGTTTTGAAATCATAAAATTGATGTAAAATTTCAGTACTTAAAGTACTTGTCTATTATAGCCAAGAAAATAAAAATGTTTTTGTAAGTATATTCTGATTCTATTCTCCTTGATGTTTCTGTTCTGATTAGTTATTTGATTTGATCTTATTCTAAAAATCTTTTTTTTATTCTAGAGAATTGAGCGTTTCACATGTTTTGTACTAACCCTATGATCTTAATTTATTTCGCAGCACGTGTTACCATCACTATAAATGATTTTATAGCATAAAATTTAAGAGTAGTTTTTGATTGCAGCTTTATTCTCATTATACAGTTTCTATGCTTGGGTTTTTTATTTATCTTTTTTTCTCAATTTTATACACGTGCTGATTACTGATTAATTTTTCGGCCAGTCAGTCTTGATCTTAAATTTTAATATTTAAATTTGATCATTAAGTATTATATATCAATGAATAAATAAATATAGATAATATTTAATTATGCAATGCCATAATAAAGCAACCACCATGTTGTATGTCTACATGTCATATATGTTCACCGTGTGAAATGTGGTACCGTTAATAAGAGTGAAGATGGGAAAATAGTAAATAGTGCAGTAAAAATAGTAACATGCAATAAATATTCATAAAAATGTAAGATTTCCTATTCAGTTTAAAGTCTCAGAGCAATATATTAGTAAATTAAAACGAATGGATAATAAAAAATACGCATCATGAGACAATTTTCAATCATTTTATAACAACAGATAAAGTAAAAATAGTTACATTAAAAATAGTAAATATTAAAGTAAAAAATAGTAAATAGTAAGATATAAATTGTAACATACAATTGCCACTTATTAAAATGTAATATTTCCTAAGCAATTCAATGTCTCAAAATAACCTCATCTAAGAAATATTTCCTTATATATCGTTCTTTTTATACTCTAATTATTATATCATAAAAAGTTAAGATTGAGTTTTTTTTTTATCGATTTTGATCTATTTCTTCAATTTTTTCCATAGACACTCATACAGAATGAAACGTTTAACATAATTAAAATATGTCATATATGTAATGTACAGTAAGCAATAGAGAAAAAAAAAACGGATCTCTCTGAATAACTTTTTAACTAATGATCGGATCTTCACGTTCTAGGACTCAATCTTAATGGTTCTAGGGGGTCGTTTCAAATATGCTCCTTAATTAGTTCAGGCGATATTTTAAGTTACGAAGGAACTCTGAATAGAGGCTCGGAAACATACTTTATCTGAATAGACATACTTTTTTTTCAATGGATTTGGATTTCTGAGTCATTAAATGTTGGGGGTGGCCGCAGTCTGAGAACTATGGTCCCCAATAAATTGCGGCTGCCCTCTATAATTTGGGGGTCGGAAATCCTGGAAATCCGTCGAAAAGAGAAAGGAAGAGAAGTACGTTTTTGTGTCTGATTTCGTAACTTAAAATTGCGACTGCAATTATTAATTAGCATATTTGTGATCACCCCCTTGGCCCTTTAGGATTCAGTCCTAGAACGTGAAAATCGGAGCTTTTGCTTCAAAAGTTATTCTGGATGGTCCGTTATTTTGACTTCGAGGTACAAGAACTTTTCAAATAGTTTTGGAATCGTTCTTCTTTTTATTTTTTCAAAAAATGGAGATTTCGGCTTTTCAACCTTCATTATTGAAATATTTCTAAAATATCCTTGGAAGAATTTGAAGATAAAAAACATTTCACTGAAATATTTAAAAAATAACAAACTAAAATTATTTAAAATATATATAGTCTTGATTTATTTCAAAAAATAAAAAACACAAAAATATTTAAATAAATAACAAATAGAAATATTTTATTGGAAAAACAACAATTTTGAAATATTTCATTGTTAACCAAAATGAAGCCTTGACACGATTACATTACAGAAACATTTTGGTAAGATTCATTCATTAATTGTGACATTTGTGCTGGCATCATTACATTCAAGAATACATTTATAAAACCATCGTTTAAAGTTGAAAATACAAAAAATAATTTATTTTATGGAAAATGTAGAAAAAAAATTACACTTCTTTTAAATAAAATGAAAAGTAAGAAAATGTATATAAAAAAAATTATTTTACTGAATCCTTCTGCTCGTTTTGCAAGGATTATAGTAAAGTAATAATTTTATTATTGTAAGAAAAAAAACAGAATTCTTATTACCCCTTTTCAAAAACATTAAAATGTTAAGCTGAAATTCATATAGATAGATTGACAGATAGATATGGATAGATAGAGAGACAAAATGATTTTTCAATTAAATTGTAGCTTAATTTTTTTCATTACACTGTGTTTCATTTAACACTATTTCACAAACTTTAAACTAAATTTCCTTGAAATAAGCTCTCCAGCAAGCATTTTACTGGATTCTTGGTTATCCTTAATTCTGAAATACTGATAAAATTACTGTACTGTATGGTAATAACATTTCTGTTAAAAAGAGCGCAATTCTAGTTAAAAAAAAACCAATTGTGGTATTTAAACTATTCATTTGTCATTTCAGTTCAGTTCATTTGGTATTTCAGGAAGGGTAACGGTTCACAGGAAATTTTGATCTACAAAATTATAGTCCTCATTATCACACATTTGGTTGAAAATACAAAATTGAAAAGTATATTTTAAAGAAGTAATGGTTTATATGCTCTGCTCTTAAGTATAATGGTAAAATTATCAAATTTTACCACATTTGCCAAATGTTATCACATAATATAAAACCTAATTTCAGTGTTAACTTTACCAATATTACCGAAGTGGTTAAAATTGCTGACCTTTTCAATGTTCCCGTAGAGCCTGAAACATCGCAAATATCACCATATTCTGGGAGTTTGAGCATCAATTTTCTCTCATTAATGTTTAAAAATAATTGTTTTACTAATATCTCTTCAGACCCGCAATTGGTCAAGGGATAGAGCGTTCGCCGAGATGAACCAGTGTTCGATCCCCGCAATGGCTGGTCGATACGAATTCCGCATCCGGCGTGCACCGACCACACTGCTGACGTGAAATATCCTCAGTGGATAACGGATCATGGGTTAGAGTCACCTTCCGTCAGGCTAACCGTGGAAGGTCCTCGTGGTTTTCCTCTCCATGTAACGCAAATATGGGTTAGTTCTCTCAAAAAGTCCTCCACGAAGGCAAATTTCTCCCGATACTTGATCCAGGGTTTTCCTTTCTTTCTGGATTGGGTTTGAAATTACAAGGCAACGGAGTTGAACATTAGCAGTCGTAAACCCAAAAATGGGGTCGGCTGTTCAATGACGGTTATAAAAAATATCTTTTCAAGCGGGGATGATAATTATTTTTCGGTTACTATTACTATTTTCCTAATCAAAACAAGATTTACCTTGATGAAAAATCAGTGCGCTTTTCGAACATATATAATTATTATATATATATATATATATATAAACACGACAACGAGTTTGTAAAATTTTTAGTACACAGTACATTTTGTTTTTACTTTGATTTATATTTTATTCTATGACATAACTATAACTGTAACTATATTCTCAGAAAATTTAAATGCTGTTATTGTAAAATGTGAACTGTGACATTTTGAAGAAAAGAGACCGAAAGCCATTTAAAACAGAAATTTATTTTTTAACTTGTGGTAAATATGAGGGGAATTCTTTGATATATTGTACTAGAATGTTGTCAAAGGTGATTGAAAAAACATTGTCAGTGATACGTGATCTGCTTATAACACACTGATGGCTATTTTGAACATGATCTGCTTCTCTGTTTGACTTTCTATTATGTTTATGTTTATTTTAGTCACGTTTCGACTGCTTTTGAAGATTGGGCATGTGACAAGTATTTTAAAATAAATGTAGTATTCTTACATAAAAACATTTGCGGTATACTGATGATATTATTATGAGATCAATGTGAAAGTTTATTGTATTTTCTTCCTTTTGTAATACTATGATTTCTGGTAATCTTTGGATATCGATAAAAGTGGTTGTCTGAGTTTGAAACTAGTTTCAAAACTTCATAAAAATGAGAGGTCTATTATACTGTAGAAATAAAGTATTCTAAAATAGTGCCACAATACATGTATTTATACTGACAAATACTATTAATGAAATATTGTTAAAAATTAATTGAATTAAACTTTAAATTTATGCCCAAATTAATTTCAATTGTATTTTTATATTTAAAGAATATCGTAAGAATATGAATTCACTCTCAGAAATGAAAGTCTCTTTTCTGACGATTCAGCAATCTTTACACAGTATTTCTTTAATTTTGAATCACGAAATTCGAAATTTTGAGAATCACAAAATTTTTGATCGGAGCACATACCAGAAAACGGCTTTGTCACAAACAAAGAAAGCTTAGAGATAATCGAGTATACACTTTTTCACTGAAAAGAGTCATTTTTTTCAGTGTGAGAGTCACTTTTTTCAGTGTGAGAGTCACTTTTTTCAGTGTGAGAGTCACATTTTTCAGTGTGAGAGTCATTTTTTTCAGTGTGAGAGTCATTTTTTTCAGTGTGAGAGTCACTTTTTCAGTGTATACAAGAAATATTACAAACTGGCCGAACTTGGAAATCAAAGCAGACATATGCGGATGAGAACAAAAAACTTTTTAGTTGTTCTTTTTGAGAGCAAGGATTCAAATCACATTAAACCTGCGCGTCATATTAAATGTTAGAGATTTTATACGGGGAATATTTACAAGGAGTCCTCATCACGTGTCTTACAAGAGATTCTTTAACAATTAATATACTTTGTTAGATACTAGGATACTAGAATACTTTGTGAAAGGTTTCTCAAAGCCTTTAATATTTTTTTAAGAGAAAAACTTATTACGATATCTGAAGTATTCATGCCGATGTGAATTACTTATTGTATGAACTGGTTTTGTTCTGAATAAATGAATTAATAAAAACAAACAAATAATATAAAAAGGTTTGTTAAACAGGCATTAATTGCATGCATGTATAATAAACGATAAACGTACTCGATGGGTGCTAAAAAAATTTCTTCCCATGCAAAAGCAGTTTTTTAAAGATAAAATTTAAGATTTCATCATATTAAAAAAAAAAAAAAAAATAGAATAATCATATCCAGTAAGACCTTTAAAAAAAGAGACACTTGAAGGGGGGGGGGGGAATACTTTTTCATTGCTAAAATAAGTGTTCAATTGATATTTGAGCGAGTAATGTAAAATATATTTTCTTAATGCATCATCTTTTGGTTTGCAGTGAGTAATATTTTAGTTTAGGACAAATAGCTCGAAATCAATGGTAGCTTTTGTTCGATATCTTAGACGTATTTATTTGTTCGCCGATTGTAAATCCACTATAATGGACAACTCTTTATTTCTTTTTGAAAGGAATAAAGGATTTCAAGCCACGTGATATCTTTTAAAGTGTCTTTATAACTTTCTATACTGCCTGTGTCCCCCATCTTCTACATTATCAATGTTCTCTTTTTTCATTACGTTCAAGTTGTTGAATTCAGAAACTCTAGGAATTATTTATTTTGCCAGCAAAAATTTAGTTTCGTTTTAATTAAATAATAAATAAAAAATTAATTAATTAATTAATTAAATAAAAAATGAATAAATAAATAAATAAATAAATAAATAAATAAATAAATAAATAAATAAATAAATAAATAAATAAATAAATAAGAGGTAATTGGATTTGTGCAAGTGATGTCATCGTGGGTAAATCACGGCATTTGTCGATTCAGAAGCTAATCAGGTCCGACACGCATGCGTGACGTCACTTACATGCATCCAATTAAAGATTTTTTTTATCACTTGTATAGTTATAATCACTTCACTTCTTTTCGAATTGAAAGTACCCAATTGCACAAATCAGGGAAATAGTTTCACCTCAGACACATTCTAATACATTTATTTTTGTCCTTTTAAAGTTTCCGTTTCCACATGAGGCAGATTTCGGATAATACAAAGTAAATCAATGATTTTTAATAAACCATTTGATGAGACACACAAAATTTTCCGTTTTAGAAAAAATCCTGATTAACATAGTATTCATCATACTTTTAGTTTGCTTTGTAGTTCTGAATTGAAATCTGAAAACAAACTTCTCATATCTCGATATTTATGGAGTTGTTTTAAAAATCAAATTGAAATTTGTTTTAAAAAATGAGTTTATCATACATTAATTATATTTCGTGTCTTAAATACATATAAATGTAGATTTATATAAATTAGAAGGGTATTTTTTTCTAATTCACAATAAAAAAATACTAATTTCGGTAGATTATAATTGACTATAACTTTTTTGTATTTTCAATTTGATTATCCTTTGTTGTTATAAGATACCACCAATTTCACTTTCATTTACTTATTTTAAAAGAAAAGTTTTGTGCAATTATTTTATTTTTTTTAAATACTGAAAGGCTTTAATAATTACTAAAAATAAACATTTAAACTAGACAAAAATAGACATTTTATATCATAGGAGTTTTCTTGCTTATATGAAGACATTTGTATGTTTAAATAAATGTTTTGCCTTAGCATAAAAACAATTTCATTTCTAAGAACGTGAATATCTGAACGTATTTGTCAGCTGAAAAGATTGTCAGCTGAAAAGATTTGTCAGTTGACTTAAGTATTGTATATTCTCCTGTTTGTTAACGCATGAGTTAACCAACAGGATGATAATGGCATGAGTCTGAGGCAATGGTTATGGCATGAGTGTAAGGGATGCCAAACAAATCCATTTCGGGTTACACGCACCTACACGAAAAAGTTTGGACTAGTCGAAAAGTTTGGATCCCAAAATGCTAATTTTACTTTTTACAAAATCCATCATATTTCAAGAACTTTTTAAGCGAATCGAAACATTTTTTCACATAATTATGAAATTCGTTTATCCCGTTATAATCCCCAGTAAATATTTATATTTTAATGTTTTATTAAATAATTGTTGAAAAATCTTTGAATTGTAAGATACACAAATTTTTACATGATATTAAAGAATGTAATTTTATAAGACAACTTATAAAATTTAAGAGATATTGATTGAATCGTTCCTTATAAATAAAATGTTACGAAAGTAAGATATTTAAAATTCGATTTCTCAGGAAATATTCGATTGATTTTGCTGAAAATTTTGTATCGCCACAGAAAACAACATTTTTAAAATTGATATAAAAACTTGTATTCTTAATAATTCCTTCCGACTATAACTATCAAAGCTTTTAAGGGTGGTTTTTTGCGTAGTGCGAATCTATCCATTTATTTTATGAAAGTAACTGCAATTGATGGTATTTTAACTGAGAATTCAACTTTTGTGATAAATTTATTGATTTATAAACGAGTATCATTTTATTTATAAGATTGATTAGAAATAAAGTCTTAAAGTTAATTCATGAAAGTTTTTACTGGAATCATGTTTTTATATTTGTTTTGCTACATTTTAACAATGTCATTTTTCTGAAAAGTGATTTTGAAATTAATAAACACGTAGTTTTTCTTTAATTTATATTATTTTTTACAGTTTCTGTTTATTTAACAAAACTGAAGTATTTCTTATATAATTTTTATTTTACTCACATATTGATGTTTCAGAATGTTAAAAGTATAAACATAGTGAATAACATAGTTTTCAAAATCTTTTTATACTTTGTATTTAAATTTTTAGTGGAAACAGTTACTTTTAATGATTTTGAAATACTAAATACTTGATTTTCTAACAAGGATGCTATAATTATAATGCATAGGAAAAAATAATTTTTCATGAATTTTTGAAAATGGTATTCATGATTATAAAATACAGCCTTTCTTGTCATTTCATGTTTAATAAGAGAAAATGTTTTAAACTAAACTATGAAAGGCACTTGCAAAATGACATTAGAAACAATTTTTCCTTACGAATTTAAAATTTAAAAATTCGATGAAATATTTAATGGTTATATTAAAAACAATGTTTAAAATGAATTATTTGAATGAATGATGCTTCTACCAGTGCAAACATTACCAGTGTAAGCATTATGAATCTCATGTTGTTATCTGGAATATAAATTACGCTTTAAAGAAGACTAACATAAGACAAATTTGTTGAAAAAAATGAAGATAATTAATAAAATAATCCAATTTCTAATCGATTTTAAAAACAAATTTCATTGGATTAGTTTTGATGTCTCTTACTTTTGAAATTTAGCAAGCATTGATAGCTTAAACTAGGAAAGAGATTTTCCACTATGAATTTGAACTTTCACAATAAAAGGAATCGTTAAATAACTTTAGAATAAAACTTGCTCATTAAGAATGCTAGTAATTCATTTTTGATAAATATTCGCATAGAAAATTTATAAATCCATAAACTACGATATAAATTTGCAATATAAAAATAAATACAAACTCAGTTTTGAAGGAGTTTCTTTGATATGAAGGGATTTTAGTTGATATAAATTATTTTAAAATAATGAAGCAATTTAATAGACTTGAAAATAAAATTTAGGATATAAAATATAAGTTTGTTAGACATTTGATATTTAATGATTTGAACTGTAAAATGAGTGTATAAAACAACGATTATGCAATATTTTATTTTCAATTTATCTTTAGAAATAGAATGCTGCAATGAAAGGAACTATTTAGCCAATTTATGGAAACCAATTTATTGAAAAAAAGTTATTATTTGTGTTGATATATTATGTGAATCCACCACCTGGTATAAAATTAAAATATAAAAACCAAGTTTAAATTCTATTTTGAAGGAACTTACTTAAAAATAAAATAATTTGCCAAAATATATAAATTATTAAAAAAGAATAGATAAATTTCATAGCATGGAAGCATTTAAAAAAATTAAAAAAGGATTATTGTATGAGATAAACATTTTTCTGTTACTTAATAAGTATTAACTGTTTATTCGCATGGAAGGTTTTTTTTTTTATTTTGAAAGTGATTTACTTTAAAAGGGAAATAAAATAATGCTTTAAAGGGAAATATTAAGAAAAAATTAGTTTTATTGAAGAATTTCAACATTCAAGTAGAAAAAAATATATATCCATAATTTACCATTTAAAACTGAAAATAGTAATTTAATCTCTGTTTTGAAAGCGTTTATGAAGAAAAACTAATACGTTGAAAAACGTAGACTATTTAAAATTAACAAATTAATTTCAAAGCATTTTAATAATTTATAAAAGTAAAGTTTATTTTAAATTTCAATTTTTCGAGAAAAAATTCAATTTTTCCTGCTCCTAATAAATATTAACTTCTTATACCCATAAAATACTTATATAAAATGACACATAAACAAATTTCCACTATGAATTTTAAATTTAAAAGTAAATAGACATGTTGCTTTGAAAGGAAATATTTAGAAGGAAACAATTTCTTGCAGAATGTTAGTGTTTGAGTTGAAAAATAGATAAAATATGAATTTACCATCTACTATAATTTTAAAATTGCAAGAAATACAGCAATGTAAAAACAAAAATAAATAAATAAAAAAAAAATTAGAGTAAGCGACAAAAATTCCAAATTGAGATATTTATATCTTGTTATTGAGATATTTATATCTAAGTATTATAAGTTACATATTGCAATTTTTTTTCAAACATAAATTTTGTTTTATCAGTTTTCTGAATTTCTATTTTAACGTTTATAGTGTTAGCAATGGAAAATAGTTGTCAAGCAACTTTTCCTACATCAATTTCAAAGCAGTTATGTTTTTTACAATTGTACGGCAGATTAATAGAAACTTTGTTAAGGGATTAATTAAAAAAACTAATTCTTTAAAGAATGCAGATTATTTAAAACAAACGAATGAACGTCATCACATTTCAATAGACTTTAAATGTAAAGTTCATGAGAGGAAAATTAATATTCCCAGCATAAGTATTAACTATTTGTCTTATGAAATGTTTATGCACAATGACACATAGAGCAATTTTTCACTATAAATTTAAATTTTGAAAGTGAAAAGAAATACTTATTTGAAAGGAAATATTTAGAAATGTTACATTTAATTTGTTACATTAATTTGTTACATTTAATTTACCATTTAATTTGTTACATTTTCAGTTGAAATAGATAAAATATGAATTTACCCTCTACTATAAAATTGAAAGGAATACAGCAGTGCAAAAGAAGATTTAACGTAAGCGACAGAAAATTCAAAATTGCGATATTTATATTTTATTAATCTTCGTATGATAAGTTACATATTGCAAGTTTTTTTTTTCAAAAACAGATTTTGTTATTATTAAACTACTATTTATTTAAAATTGACAAGAATAAAGTGAAACACTGTTTTGATAGGGTTAAAAAAAGAATTTGTTAAAAAATGCACATTACTTAAAAGAAATAAATGAGCGTCATAGCATTTTAAGAGATTTTAAAAGTAAAGTTTATGAGATAAAATATAATTTTTCCATCATTTAATAAATATCAACTGCTTATACTCATAAAATATTTGTATAAAATGACACATGACGCAGTTTTCTAGTATGATTTTAAAATTTAAAAGTGAAATGAAATGCTGCTTTGAAAGGAACTACTTAGAATGAAACCAATTTATTAAAGAATGTTGATTCTTCAAAGATAATGTTATTATTTCAGTTGAGAAGCAGTCATATTCTTGTTCCCATTGATTTCCTTTATAATTATCTCATCTAGAGTAAAAGCGTCACAAACTATTTCTCAAAGGAGTCGTGTACGTAAAACCCAATTACAAGAGCCGTCTTATATATTGAACATATCGATTTAATTTCTCTTTCATAAATATACACAAAAGACTCTTAGAATTAAAGATGTAAATGTTATTAGATATCTGTAACTATCGTTAGAAAAGTCGCCTCCGTTGTTGCAATTCTTAAGAAGTAACGCATTGATCATTGCAATTTATTTATTTTAAAGTACGACTGTTCAAAGCTGAAACTAAAGGATTTTCTAATTAGTAAAGAAATTTGTAATTCTTCTTCATGGAACAACAGTCTTTTAAAAAAGAAATGGCTAAAAAGTTTCTAAATGTATGATTTATTAGATAGTAATGTTAAAAGAAGGGTAAAGCTTTATATGTTATGAAATAATGGCAATGAAAAATAGGATCAAAATAAATATGATATGAAACTATATGTTTATGAAATTTGGTAGACTTATTAAGCTTGTTGATTATAAGTGGGAATTATAACCATACCCAAACATCACAGAAAATCATATCTACGTTCAAGAAATGATTTTGATTCTTCAAAATGCAAAATAGTTTCAGGATCCCCCAAAAATTATTTATGTGGTGTTTCTTAAAAAAATAGCATTTATAATTTCTTTGAGATGAGGAATTTTTCTTTTTTTGAAAATTTATTATTGATTTATGCAGAGTGATTCTGCTATTATGGGACAGACTTGGAACACTCGTTGAGAGTCTAAATTGATAGTGTACTTATCACTGGGGCTCGTTTCGATTGCTAATGAATAAAACAGTTCTTAAGGCTCAAAAAATTTACTAGCTGTAATTTCTAGAAAATAGAGCTATTTCTAGCACTCAATTACAGCTCAAATAACTTCATAGTACACAGGCTTTAAAACTTTGGAAGTTTCAATGAACTCTAAAAGAATCGCAAATCAGAACATTATTGCAGTCCCAAACGACTATTACTCTCTTTGAGGCACTCTCCTATTTATATCGGCTTGGCGATGAAACCCTGGAATTTTCGGCAGGATTTGAAATTATTTTCGAACAACTCTGCGAATATTGATCCTATCATTTTGAAACCAACAGCAATTCGAACTTGGTAGCGTGGTGGATGGATTTGACGAACACGTTCAGACTCACGGACATCACGCTAGAAATCACCATTGGGAATAGTTTGTTGGATAGTTTTCTGATGATTCATCAGCTAGTGGTTTGCTCGGCTTACTACCTTTCTCTATCCACTGCATTGACGGCCAATCACAGCTGTAGTTCATATTGCTGCTAGTGGTGGCAATTTTTAACATATATTATGAATATTGTATTACTACAAAGTACTTGGCATTCATTTTGTAATTAAACACATTTTTCTTCTAGTGTTATTCTTTAAACTCTTCAATCGTCGTACCCACTTGACCAACATTCCAAGCTTGTCCAATAATCGTCGTATCACCTGTATATTTTAAGGGATGAAATTGATTTTTTTTTAGCCTAATGGAAAAGGGACTCTGACCCATGGTCCGTCTACCACTGAAGATATTTTTATTCAGCACTGTGGTCGGTGCAAGCCGAGTGATGAATTTTGTATCGAGTAGCCATCGATGGGATTCGAACCCGGTTCATCTCATTGGAAGGCAAATGTTCTATCCCCTGAGTCCCCATGGCTCTCAGAGAGTGTATTGGACCAAATTAAAAACTCTTGTTTTTAATATAAATGTCTTACTATTAGGGTAAGTTTAAGTAAGATAGTCATAGAAAAGAGATGGAAAGTTTAAATATCTCCGATATTTTTTAATATATTGTAGCCGATGCAGAATTTTCTTGCAGTTTTCGTGGAGTTTATGTTACCCAGATATTTTTCGAGTTTAATAATTCTGTTGGTTTTCAATGTATATGATATATTTTTACCCTTAGAATGGCATTTAAAGCACATATAGTCCAGTCTTTGTTCCTGGTTAAAGACCAGAGGAATATTATTGTGGAATGACGCTATAAATTCGGTGGTCATTATCAGCTTTAGGAGAGATCACCACTTTTTAGTAATACGTGTTGACGAATTAAGAATTGTAGGAATAAGAAAATAAGATATACTTTAATAAATTAGTCTTTACCACCAAGCTTAGTATCTACAAATAAATAAATTCAGCTACGAAATTTTTAAGTCCGCTAATGGTTTCCCCTTCGTTTTCCTTCGTAATTTTAAGATGAAAGCTAATAAAAATAAATCTTTAGTTTTCTTTATTGAAATATTGAAACCACTTTTTTAAACTTCGAGAACCAGACGAACCTAGCATATTACATTTCGATTCAACAGACCTTACCATTGTATCCGATAGAACCATATAACCTACACGGTAGATTCCCACAGATAATCCATTTCTACACGCTCATAATTTGACGAATTCTAATGTGTAAGTAGTGGAAAAGAATATAACGAAGACTGAATGAGACGTGAAAGGTGTATGCAACGACAAAATTTATTTCATTTAGTTTATTGTAAGTTATTCCTAGCTAAATGTATGAAATTTGTTTTTTTCCTTATTTCAACTATCCTTTACAGTATTACAGGGCTCTATCACGACATTAAGTAGAGATGGCCACTTATTAGTTAAATTTCAAGCAATTTTTCTCGTGTTTTACTCTTAATATTCCATAATTTTTCCCAAAACTATGTCTGATTCATTAATTATGTTTTCATAGTCCAGTTCGAATAGTAATGCTAAGTGTATACAATCGAGTCATAAAATAAGTATTTCAGAAACATATTTGTGAAAAAAATTTATATTATATGATCATACTAAGAAATGTTTTCAGACATTGACATTATCTGTCGGTATTAAATATCTAGAATTATCGCAATAGAAAGACTACCTGAGAGCTGAAAACTCTGAAAATCAGTATAATATATAGTATTAGTAAAATATAGTATAGTATACTAATACTATATAGTATACTAATTATATATAGTATTAGTATAATATAGTATTAGTATAATATAGTATAGTATACTAATACTATATAGTATACTAATTATATTAGTATTAGTATAATATAGTATAGTTTTAAATATGTTTGACAAATCCCTATCTTAACCACTCTCATTTCTGCCGAAGCAAAGTTTTGACGAAGGAAATAATCTAAATATGGAAAAGGTCTTTCAATCTTAGGCTTTAAATAAGTTCTTAATTAAATGTCTGACTTGTCGTTTAAATACTTATAAAACATTTATAAGTATATGTGAATACTACCCTGTTATTGTCTAACTATGAAACAAATGATAAGTAAATTTTTTTTAATTGTTAATATATAATCTTACTTAAAGCAAATATATTTTAAATATTTTTTCCTCGTTTATACAGTTTTAGCTGGAATTTCTTTAATAAAATATAAATAAATATCACGTTAAAATAATAAAATTATCATTTGTATGTCTGGTAAGAAATGTTTAGTCTTTAGAATTTGTGTGGTGTTGCTATTCCATTTGTTCAATAAAGGTATTTAATCTATACGAACATAATTTTTCTCATAATTTAACATTTCTTTTCGATTATAAATACTTAAATACTGTACCGTAACAATGTACAATTTCCTCACTATGCGTCATTATCAGTTATAATATGCAAATATTGTGTACTTTATCAAGTAACGATACGCTCGTCTACTTCTGTTAACTGCATTATTTAACTTTATTGTTTAATAACATCATCTACTACGATATTCCTACATTTTTTAATATCACCAATGAATGTTGTCATCAGTGCCGGTAGAATAATGATGATGTCGGTGGTCTCTCAGTACTACATTTTTAATATATGCATATATAATCATACATTATATATTTTCATTAGTTAAAATACAATTTTCAAAATTTAAAAAATATTTTAGATTTCAATGTCCTTTAGATGGCAAAATATCAACTTAGGTATTAGGTAATGCTCTTAAGGTTGCATTGAGTTTCTCTCTATTGTGGTATCAGAAAAAAAACAGTTTTGTAATTAAACCAAATTAGAAAAGTCTTCTTCGTTAATGGATTTCATTGATTCATTCCCTCTTTTGAAATTCAGAGTCAGAAAATCTTATTATTTTGAAAGTGCTGTTGCCATTAAAGTATTAATGTAAGCTTTTTAAAAGTATGCACTTTTAACCTTTAAATATTATGAATTTTCTAATTAGGATGCCTAAGAATAATTTTTTTTCTAAGGAATTTCCAATTTAAGGCAAATTCATTAATTAAATAGCAATATCTATAAAAGAATTCTAATTTCTTATTATTTACTTGTTATTAATTTTAATGTTAAAATAATTTTTCAATGTAACTTATTGTTTAATTGAACGCACACTATTTTAGAAATAGGCCATTTAAAGTTTTAATTGGCCGTTAATATTTTCTTTAAAATGAGAATTTTATAAGTAAGAATGCTTCTTATAATATTAAAAAAAAAATTGCAATTAAATTAATTTGTAATTATTTTTTGTTTATAACACAAAAATTTATTAGAAATCCCCCATTCTATTTTTGCGACTTCATGTATTTTTAAAGAGCACGATAATTATTTTTAAGCGAGAGAAAGGCGCTTTTAATGACAGTGAGATCATATCGGAAATTTTGACCATTTTGTAGATCTTGGTGACTTAGGCGATATTTTGGGGGACAAAAACTTTTTTTTAAAGGTTTAGATGCATAAGGAAGCGAGATGATATTGTATACAAAAGTATCTTGGTGACTTTTTTCAGACAAAAACAATTGTTAATGGACTATTTTGGTTTCGATACATGAATTACTCACTTTTTGTTGATATAGAATCTCATAGGTCTATCTAAAGAATCGAAAAAACGTTCATATTTTACTTTTACATTTTAATTAGCATTAATTTATCCGTGTAACTTAGATGAGATAAATTGTATACTAGTGTATAAAACAACAGTTTATTCTGAGATTTTTGATTTCCTCAAAGTAGAATAATATTCTTTTATTTTTTTTATAACTTTCTTAAATTTTCATTTGGTAATTTTCTGTATCTATTCTGAGAGAATAAAGTAACATTACACCTCATACCTCTGAGCTCTATGTAAAATTCCCATTGAGTTAAACTACACTCTCTGAGAAATCGATTCATTGCTAAACGATGATATCAGTACTTTGAACCCTAATGCTTTCAAAATTTTCTGCAATATTAATATGATGTTAAACAGCTCTGTAATTCTTTTCTAGTTTAACCATAGTATTGAGTAATCCATGTTTAAGTAGTATAACAGTATGGTTTAACGTGACACTATATCAAGGTTGCAGATATACCATATTAAGGTCAGTGTTTTATGCAGCAACTGAATTTTTAAACATTGTACAACTAGAAAAAAATCTGTTAAAATTATAATTCTGTCTTTAAACATAAAGTACGGTAGTGTCATTTTTGATACTAAGAACCATAATTCTGGAAAATAAAACCAAAATCTATGGTATTTAATCTATTCATTTGTCAATTTTGTCCATTATGGGGTTTACAAAATTATACTTCTTATTACTACACATTTAATAAAAAATACAAAACTGAAAAATAAATGCAAAATTTTTGTACCATACTCTACGGTATCATGATAAGATTATCAATTTTTTAAACATTTATCAAATTTTACCCCATATTATAAAATAATATTTTATTGTTAATTTCTCCAAAATCATTACCGAAGCACTTCAGCAAAAATTACCGAGCGTTTTGGAGTTAGAAATTGTTTTGGTGTAAAGTACCGGAAATAAGTAGATTTTTTAATATTCTGGTAGTTTTGACCATGTTCTTTTCTTAGTGTAGTAGAAGTATAAAGACAATCCTTATAAATTGAACAATTCAACGCAAGAAGTTACAATTCAAGGTATCTGGTTCACATACTCAATAATCATTGTTTGCCTTCCAGGTGACAAACGGGAATTTATTACAACTCTCATTACAAAAGGAATTCCTGTTACAGAGAGATTACGAAAAGAATTACAATTTCTATTGTAATTTTATTACAAAATGGAATCTATTCCAATATTTTAAGTGATAGAAACATCTTTTATGAAGTAAAACAAGTTTACAGAAGTAAATTTTATTCGCTCAAATGAATTAATATGTTAACGTAAAATAAAAATATTTATTTTATAAATATACAATGGAAAATCAAAAGAAAAATTGTTGAAGGTTAGATGTTTGATATAAAATATTTGAAGTATCACGGACTTGAAATGTTACGTTCATCCAAATGTTTGAAAATTTTGTAAATCTTTTATAAATTGAAAAACATTAGAATTGAATAGCTATTGAATATTTAGAATAAAAGTTTACCAGAATTTTGTTTAGCTGAAATTAAATTATTTAAACATCTTTAATATAAAAAGGTTTACGAAAATTATAAATCAATCTATAAAAACTGGAAAAAAAACTAATATATGGGTGATACTCACGAAATATGACAATCCACTGTCCCCCGCTACAAGATCTAATACTATAATACTAAAAGAACTTTTTGAAAAAAATAATAATAAATAGCATCGCTGTTAGCATTTTAAAATAACTTTGCACTAGCATTCACTGTTTTGTATACTTCAAAAATTTAATTGAACTTCAAAATGTGATTTTCCTGGCATGTCCCAAACAATGTTTCCACTAGCTTCAAAACTTCCTATAAATTTTCCATATCTAAATTTTTTTTATCTCAACCGGTGTAAGCGTTTCTAGAATATATGCAGAGGGTATTATTTTCAAAAACTTCGTTTAAATTAATTTTTTCTGTCAATAATTTGTTTGTCCCAAGAAAATCTGTCATTTTCCTGGCTACTTTTATTTAGTGGTTTATAACCAAAATAGATAGAGCCAACAATCTATATCTTATGATCATAGATTGATTAGATACCCTCCTATATGAACATGTCTTGTTGCATGAATAAAGAACCAATTTTCTGGTTCAAAATCTATTTCAAAAATTTTTTCAAGGGGAGTAGGTTTTTGTGTTGTTATTTTCCTGGCTTCTTGAAACCATTGATAACATAAACTACATAGATTTATCTGAGTTATTTTAAGAAATACTGTTGTTTTCTACAGAATATAAACGTCTTAGGCCAAAATATTCAATTAAATTAAAGTTATATGCTATAAAATGGCGAATTTGTCATTATCCTGGCTGTCATTTTCTAGGCTTATGAATGCCAGGACATTGAAGTGTTACCAGGATTTTTTTTAACTGCTAATACTGTAAGGAGGGAAAGCAAATATTAACCCAATACCAAGTTTATGTATGATTTTAATATGCTTGAATGTAATCAAAGTTAGTTATTTATTTAATGATTGATTATTATCCATAATTTTATTCTGTGTATATCAGCAACAAATAATCTTTTGTTTCTTTCTACAGTGGATAAAAAGAATTAATTTAAGCAATTTATGGTCCATCTAACATAAAGGCTTAAGTTGAGTTACTAACTATTAACTTAAAGTGACTAAGCTAATATGTCATTTTCCTGGCATTCAAGATTTGGTAAATTTCTATTTTATTACTTTTTTCCGAGTAAATATCAATAAACTACACTTAAGATATTAATAAGTGTAAATAAAGAAGTGTACAAAAATTTTTTTTGATTATTTTGAAGACTTTAAATTTGAAGAAATTTTTTGGTCCGAATTGTCATATTTCGTGAGAATCACCCATATGTCGCGAAATCATTTATTTCACGCCTTTAAAAGTTAACACCTCTCATATGCCGTTCCCTACGTTATAATGAATTATTGTTAATCTCTATTCTAAAACCTCTCCTTAAAACAATTTCGATTTTAATATCCTAAGGAAATTTAAAACTAATGTATATAAATTAATGATTGAAAATACATATTATAAGATTTTCTCTAAATTTTAAACTATGAATGTTTTGTCGAAAGAGTTCAGAAAGAAAATATATATTTTAAACAGAAAATACCTTAAGTCAAATTCTGAAGAAAAATACACATTAGTTATAAAATAATGGCATCAATATTGTTTCTTGAAAAAAGACTGAGTTATATTGTATTACGAATTTTGTTTTTCAGGTTTCGTTCTTAAGCATATATTATCAAAAATCGATGGAAAAATAAGATTTGATTTCCGCATTTTGAAAGATATTTCATCGCCTAAATCTGACTCTTTTCAAATTTTTAATATGATTTCAAAGGAATTTTCTGTCGACATATTTTTACAGTTACAGAAAGATTATAATAATACTAGCATAAATTTGATATCTATCTCTCAGTCTTATATTATTGATATAATTTGATATTATCCTTGGAAATTTATTTTTGTAATTTACTACGAAATATTTTATAATTCATTTTAAATGCATTTTTAAATTGTGAATTACAATTTGGTTTAACTTGGATTATTTTTCCTTGAAATGAAAAAGTATTATTTTTAATATATTTAGTATCAACTTGATGTACAAAGGACTTGCGTGACTCGGGACCTTGTGTCTGAGAATCCATGAATTTTTCGGCCATTGGCGCCACTCGGGGTTGCTTCGTAACGATTGTTTCATTAAAATTTTTGGCTTATGGGCCCTAAGGGCTTGGGGTCACTGTAATTCCTTTGCTTAATGTACAAAGGATGAATTTTATTTTTGAATTATTTTGTTTTATTTAAATTAATAGATGTTAAATATTTTGGTAAGATAAAGTATGCTCAGTAGAAAACTTTTAGCTTAAATGAAATAAACTAAATATTTTTAAAATTAAAAAAAATATTTTAGTAAATCTTTAAAAATAGATCTATTAGTAGGATTAGAAAGATTTTATGTGACACATAGGTAGTAAAATATTTCGTAAATTAAGTATGTTCTATAAAGTAAATTAAAAAGATATATTTCGTAAAATCATCATTTCACACATTTTAAAACTACAGTCTTTAATATATATTTCACGTCATAATGTAAATTATCATTTATTACTGACTTAAAGCTAATGCTTAAAACATTTTCGAATTTAATTTTTCATGTTACTTAAAATTTATGTTTTTGAAATTTGAAGCTCAAATTAAGTTTGATATCATATATCCCATGCTTGAAAATATGAATAATGAATCTAAGTACCTTAAAATGGAATAACATGCTTTCTACTGAAAATAACTCTTACAGGAATTTAATTCTAAAGAGAAATATACATTAGTTTTAAAATAATTGCATTAATGCTAATAATTGCAGAGATAGAAATGATTTATTTTTAATAAAACGTAAACGTATGTTTACGTTTTATTTGAAAACATGCATTAACGAAAATTGACGAAATAAGAAGATTTGATTTCCTTTCTCGGAGGAATATTGCATTTTCAAAAATCTGCTTCTTTGCATTTAATTATTGTATTTTGGAATGAACTTTATGTTGAAGTCTCTTTAAACAGAAAATTATAATAATTTCAGCTTAAATGTGATGTTTGTTCGTGTATCAATTGAATTGATTAGACGAATTTTTCAGAAACTTATTCAAGTGTCTTTCTGATTTAGCCTATATTTAATTACATGTAACTTAATTGAGTATAGATAGTATCAGCATGTTGGCTACCTTTATTTGTACACTTAGAAAAAGAATGTGGCCCAAATTTGCAGAAAATAGTAAATTTTATTGTGTTTCTGGCTACATGGAAACACCAAAAAGCTTGAAAATTTTTTCGAAGCGTTTTGATTATGATTGTGGAAAAATTAACAATAAACTATGGCATAATATGTGATAAAGCTTATCAAATGTAGTAAAATCTGAGGTCTTTAAAAAAGAATTATTGGTAAAACGCCACCATATGAACAAAAATTACTAAATGAATGTTTTATACACCGCATATTTTAACTTTATAACCGGAAATAGATTTTTATTTATTAGGAATGCCATTACTATACAGTATGGTAATTTTACCAGAATTTTCTTTTCCACGCATATGTTTAATATTATTTCTTCTATAATCTGATAAATTTTTAAATGAGTCAATAATACGACAGAAATAAATAACAAGTGATGAAAAAAAAGTGACGTTTATTTGTCATCAAGCAATGTGAAATATTTCCGTTCAACAAACTTTTTTTACAGTTAAAAAAATTATCTGCAAAAATAATTCAGATTGAAAAACCTTTTTGTCCCCAATAATATGCGTTTTAAATAATAAATCCTATGAATTTTATTTATATTTTTTTTTGTTAAATTATTTAACTAATTTAGAAGTAAATAAGAATTTGATGATTTAAATATTATTCCACACTCCTCTGTCTGAAAGAATAATTTCAGTTCTTGATTTTATGAATAAAATTTCACTCTTTGTTTTACATTTGGATTTTTTCATGAAATAACAAACTAACATTAAGAAAAATTTAATATAAAGACGAAAATAAATTCAAAAAATTCTTTTTGTTTAACCTAAACAGTTATAATAAAAACTAAGAAATTCTGCAGTTACGTAATTTAGAAAATATTTCGTATCGTAGACATACATGAAAGATGTACAAGTATTAGTACACTTTGTTCCGCTTCATTAGAAATATCAACATGTTAATTTTGTAACAAAACTTGGAACTTTTTTCTTCGGTTTTTTCAAATACTTAATTTTCTTGAAATTCATCACTCGTTTGATAATTTTAGGATTTTTTTTATCGTGTTCTGTTTCTTTAACTACAATTTGTTTATAAAAAGGAATAATTTGTTTTATTGCTTGCTTGAAGCATTTTTAACTATCAATTTTAACCTCCGGTACTTCAGTTGCAATTTCATTGAAGTTTTTCCTTCAAGTTTAACCCATCAAGTACTTTCGTTTATTTTAAACTCGCATTTTTCACTGTTATACTTCGTTAAATTGATTAAACAAAACACAACAACTTTTGCTTATTTGAAAAATGTTTTTCTGGGAGTTACCTTTAGAAAATAGTTCAACCAATCGTAATGACTTTTATTATTTTTTAATAAGCTATACTGTTTTGAAATATTTTTTAGTGAACAATTTGTAAACAATTCACTAAAATAACTCAAGTCAATGCCACATGTTTTTTAAAAAGTAAATACTAGCGTAATGAGAAATACATTTTTAAGGGGCAAATGAATGTAGCCATACGAAAACCAATTTAGAGTGATATCAAATGGAAATCAATTTATAAATCACTTTTTTTTCCTCCTCTTAGAGTTTTTTCAAGCATTATTTCAGTTATCGGTTAAAGCTTTTCGTCTTATCGGTAACGGCGAGACACACGTGATCAATCATGTTGTCCTATAAAGAGCAGTAAAAAGGTGTCTCATTTGTCACAATGTAATGTAAACTACTTTAAACACTGTTTGAGAGAGAGAGAAGTGAACTTTTATTGCTTTTACGGAGCTATTTAAGGAGCTATTTTTTGCTTATTTTTCTTTTATATCTTCAGGAAAAATTGTCCCAATTTCTTATCTTTTATTTTCTGTTCTCACAATTGAAATATATTATTTATTTTGTAACGCGCCTATTTAAAATTATTTCTATTCCAAAATAAAGAAAATGAAATTGGAAATCATTTGTTTGGAAGCGGTAAGGGTTTGAAAAACAATAAATATATTTATACTGACGGAAAGCAATTGCTTGAAACATTTTCAATCACAATTTAAATGGATGCAATTTGCCAAATTGTTTCTTGGGAATTTGTTTGAATCAATACACTTAGGAACTTTAAGATGGATAAGAAAATTTTATTAAATAAATTTACTTTTGTGCTTTAAGTACATCTTCAAATAGTTATATTGTAATATTTTCCGAAACAGAACTATTTCTAAGAATGTAATACGGAAAAATGCAGTCACATAAATGGATTTTAATAGATTTTTCTTCTTTTTAAGATTTAATTAAAAACGGTATGCATTCACGGATGCATTTTTTTTTTAAATATTATCCATGGTCATTTCGTTTAGACTGATTTTCTTATGCTGGCTAAAAAAAATCTCTTCGATGATAAGATTTTATTTTATTTAATTCCTTAACCGTCGTTGAACAGTCGACCTTATTTTGACTTTACTTCTACCAATGTTCTAATCCGCAGCCTTCTCATTTTGACCAAATTAAAAAGACAAGGGAACTCCAGGATCAAGTATTTTGAGAAACTTGCCTTCGGAGAGAACTTTTTGATGGAACTCACCCGCATTTGCGTTACATGAAGAGGAAAACCTAACGGCATGAGGGCTCTGACCCTGGATCGGTCTACAACTGAGGATATTTTACGTCAGCACTGTGGTCGGTGCGAGTCGTTTGCGAAATTTGTCTTAGATAATGATACTGTAAAACTTTTCGGTATAAATGATATATAGATTCCTTTTTTGTTGAAAAATAGAGATGCATGAAGAGATTATTAAAAAGCAGTCATCATCCTATCATTTAATCAAATGCATTATATATTTACAAACATATTTATATACCAACATATACAAACCTATTTCTTATAAAAGATGGTATTGTTGATTTCTTTACACTTTTGGAGTGTTTTTTTAGCTTTAATGGGTACATTTCTTCTTAAGTACAAAAATGTGATGCGTTTATAGAAGTTTAATAAAAGAAATACAGTAAAAGTTGAATAAAAGCATTCTATTGATGCTTACTGTTCACATTTAGAATGTAATATTACGAACTTTATATAATATAAACTGAACTGTATGAACTGAAAATAATATAGCGAAATCTTTTTTTTTCTTTCCATTAAAGATTTGCCTGCGTCTGTGAAGGAATGCAAGACTTTCTTCAAGCACGTGTTACACCATATGACAACATCCTGCTTCCAATAATCATCCAAAAGCAAAAACCAAATTTTATTTTTTTGTAGTAAGCAGTAAAATTTAATTTTAAAGTAAAAGATGCCAATAGAAATGCCAGTTAAAAGTTCCACATCTTATACAATTGATAAAGTACAATACTATAGTATTCAAATTGTTTAACTTATTTATCAAAAAATGTTAGCAATTGATGGTCAAAAATGTGAACTATAGCTAATTATAATAGTTAGCTTTTTTCATCTTTTCGGTAGCACGATAATTGAAAGAGCAACCGGTTTTTGAAGGCAATTCAATAATTGACCTATTTTTGTGCAATTCGTTCAAAAATGGAAGTGCTGCTCAGACAGTTTATCTACCCATAATTAAGTGTTACGTCAAGTGTTGAGAGAAATGTTTGTAGAATATAACGTCTGGAGTTGAATCCTCATTTCTAATTAGTTTGTGTCTGACATTACCATTCTCTTTTCTACATCTTTTGGTTTTACTTCGTATGACATCCAATTTCATTAGTTTCAAACAACTCACTTAGATTTCTAGAGCCACTCTCAAAGATTTCAAATTTCTTGTTTTGAGCATGCGTCATTCTCCGAACTAAAAGAGAACTAAACTAAAGATTCTTGCACAAGTTTAAGAAAGATTGTGTTTCTGAATGTAAAATAACATTTATAGAGTTTTAATAACGCCCACCAATCAAACATATTTAGCACTAGGATTTTTATGAAAAAAAAATAATATAAAAGGATTGTAGTTTAGGGTTACATGTGCAAACTTCATAAAGCCCAGTGCCAGTATCATAAGATTGGCATGCACAAAGTAATGCTATTTCCCTTTAAAATTCCGCGAAAACAAATTAAAATATAAGGCATCCTACATTTTAAGATGGCATTTTCTTTTAATCATAATTAATCATAATGCTTTTAATCATAATTAATCATAATAATTAATCAATCCAAACAGGGTTTGCAGGAAGCGATTTGATTTTTTTTACATCGTAAAAAGAATTTTATACTTTCGTTATAAATTTCAAAATAATATGTCCTATTATTGAACATAATTTTATATTTAATCAAATATATGTTTGAAATAGATAGAAATTGAAATATTTTATAGCAAATTAAACTATTTAATTATATGAATATTAATTTATAATTTGTACTTTATATACTTATTAAAAACAAAATTTTAATTTCTTAGATTAAAAGTAAATCTTGAAACTTTCTTGATTAGATTTTTCATTAAGAATAAAACTAGCTAATAAGTGTATGAGTACAAAAATATAATTTTGATCCTACCAAATTCACTAAATTCTGAACTCAACAGATGGCAGCAGAGGTGCGCAAAGAAAGTATTCGGTTCGAAGGCAAAGGAAATCAGTATATTAAGTCTCTGTTTCCTTTTACTGAACTCTGTTTCTTTTTACTTTAAATGTGTTAAATAAAATCGATAAATGCTATTTAATTTCAAAACATATTTTTCGTATTTTTTTTAGTTTTTTCCCCATTAAACAGCATGATATAGAAAACACAAAATTATTTATTTTAAAAAACTTTCAAGGAGTATTTTATCTAAATGAAGATGCATTGGGTTAAAAAAGTTTATTAATTCCTTCTTTCAAGAGGATAAATTGTTTTTCTGAAAAATTAAAAGGTATCCCTTTTTATATAATTAAATTGTTTTATGAAATAATTTTAGTTTTATTAAATTAATACTGAAATTGCATATAGTTTTTGACTGCCTATCATTTTAAAATTTGCCCTCTAGTGTGATAGCATTTTCCTTTTGGAGAAAAAAAATCTGGTAAAATTACCGTATTGTTTGGTATTAACATTTTTAATAAAAATAAACATAATTTTGGTCAAGAAAAACTAAATATACGGTATTTAAACCATTTATTTGGTCATTTTTCTATTCATTAGGCAACTGTTTATTGAAAATTTTGATTCTCAAAATTATAGTTCTCACTACCACACATATTATAAATAAATACAAAAGGGATAAATTAAGTTTAACCGAATAAATGGATTGTTTTACGTCATGCTTTAAGCTATCAAAATAAAATTACGATACTTTATCGCATTAACCAAATTTTTATCACATATTATAAAATAAAATTTTTTTGTTAACTTTACCAAAATTATTACCAAATTTAATTTTACCATTCATTACAATTTATAAATTAACGAGCTTTTTTTGTTCCCAAATAGCCAGAAATATGGTAAATTTTATAACATTTTATACTTTAGTTTTTACCACACTTTTTTCTCTGTGTAAGAGTACGAATTTAAAACAATTCTAACTCTCAATCATATGTAGAGTCTCTCAAGTTCTTCAGCTAAAGTGATCCTATAGCCTTGAAATACTAGGTTGCTTTATGAGGCGTTCGATGAAAAACAATTCATGTGATTAATCAACTTTTAACACCACGGTTATCATGTCAATATTATGGCATGGAATATTATTTTACTTTAGGCTTTCTAACAAGTGATTAAGAATTTAATGTCTCATTTAGAAAGTATTAATTGTACTAACAAAAGCAGCTAATTTTATTCTTTAATTTCCGTTTATATGATGATCATTTTCATGAAGATATTTATGTATTGAGTGATATTAAGATATTTTAAAACAATAAAGTACTGGTTATAGATAACTGTTTCTATTATCGATTTGAAATGATTGGAGAAATCTAGCTTAAATAAACTAGCTTCCATTTAATTTGTGTCAGTCCGAGTACTTAATTGCCATTGAAACTACCTACAGAGGGTCATGATTGTCAATAATAATAAATTTTTCATAGCTCTGGAGGTTAGAAAATTACTTGTCATTTAGTTTTCGCAAGATTTAGCTTGAACTACGAGTAATCTGTGATTAGCATGGAGCATCATTAGACCTCTAATTGGCATTGATGTAGAGCATTGGCCACTAATGGATTTTCAGTTTTAATTACTTTAAGCGTATCAATTAGTAAAATGATTAGTTTTAAATCATTCGTTTTGAAATTAGAAAGGAAATTCATTAAACGAATCTCATATCTGAAATACTTTAAGTGATAATGCAAAAATTTTCATGACTAAGATGAATAGTATTTGCAAAATATTATGCTTTCAGTAATATGCAAAACATTACAAACGGTTTCACAAATGCCATGATTTCTATTAAAGAATTAATAAACAACATAATTGATGTATGCAAGCAGGATATTAAAATTCATGGACTTAAACAAAAATATAGAAATTTATTTCCAATTCAAAGGAAATTCACAAATAGCTTCACACGCAAATTAAACATAAATGTTTATGAAATCGGTAATGTCAATACGCTTTATACGTCCATTTTTCGTAATATTAATTGAATGGATTTCACCAACAACCTTTCGGTAAGATTGCTTTCGTATATTTAACGAAAGTTTGACGAAAGAATATTTATTATTATTATGTATTTCACGTATTATGGGCAAATCGAATTTGCCATTTAAATCTCGTAAATTTAGGTTCGAATTTATTTACGCAAATTTTCTGTTACTTAGGATAACAATTTTTTTTGTATAATTTGACGTTTCAACTTATGTACATTTTGATGTATTGCCAACGTAAATATTATGTAAAAATAACATACTCATTCTTACCTAGAAAAAGTGGTTGGTAAAAATAGTAAAAGAAACTAATTTGTTTATACATAATTTACGTGAATTTTTCGTTTTTTGTGAAATCATTTTTTTGCTTTAATTCAATGTTTCATTTTTACGTTAATTTTACGAATGCATAGTAAAATTAAACATGAATTATATGAATTCTTAACTCTACTTGGGTTGATGTTCTCCAATACATTAGGTTGTGACTTTAAGATAGCGCTAAAGTGAGACATACAAATAGTGACGATTTCTTTTTTTAAATGTCGTAGTAGACTACTAAAGATTTTCTTCGACATTTTATTGGCTTGGTATGAATTATGTGAAACAGTTTTATATTGTTACATACTATTTGAATCCTAAGAGAACAAATGAATTTTTAAAAAGTATAATATTTGATTTAATGATTGCTTAATTTTTTTCTTGTCTGAATCACACATGTACGAGAAATATCAGATTTGTTATGTTGAGAACGATATTTTATGGTAAAAAAAATGAATGAAGGTGAAAAATTGCTTCAACAAAGTATTATTTGGAGACAAAAATTTCGATTGATATTCAAATTATAAATATTGAAAATCTTCATTTGCAACTGAAATTGAAGTTTAAGCAGAATATTATAAAACTATTAGAGCTATTCATATACGGTTTGATATTTTAAAAAAAAAAATATTTGATATAAAATAAAATATTTTACATGTACATAGTTTTCAAGATAAAATCATTAATGTGAGTTCATAATAAGTTCTAACATTAAAAATAATAAAACAATGTCATGACATTTATTTGCATTAAAAAATGGTTTCATAATGAATTAGTAATGTAATTAGTAACTGCGTAAAAACGAAAACAAAGAAAAAATTTTGAGTTTGTAAAATATACTATCTATTATATTGAAAATTTACAGGGAATCTATTCCATTTTATTCAAGGAAATTCAACACAGTGATTATCAAACTTGGAGGTGACGTAGAAAATGGTCGGTCGCTTTTTAAGGACTTGGAACGGTTTAATTTATTTATCTAAATTTCCCTAAATTTATGATAATCTTATGTTTTTAATTAAGTGTTGTCAAAAATGGCGCAGATTTAGTAGTTTTATCATAGTTTATTCATTTTGCAATTGGCCAATTTAATTGCAAATAATTAAATTCCTGGGCCTATTTGTATTTAGTTTTCGACAATATTACTTGGAAATAAAAGTTTAAGATCATTTGGTGGGTGAAAAGTACCGGTATAAATGCGCACGAACAGCTAGGCCACTCGAAGATGTCTCCATATTGGTGTATGATGACATTTCCGGTCTTATTGCACCCTATCTGTTCTACAAGTTTATAACTTCTGTATTGAATAACCTAGTATAAAAAAATGTTTCTTCCTTTGGTGATAAATCGATCTGCTTTTTTAAATGAGCAAAGCTTGAAGCTTACATATCACCGTATCTTTGAGAGAAAAAAATGTTTAGCGAAAATTCAAGCCAATCTGTATGAAATGATTCATATTTCATCAGGGATCATTGTTTTTAATTCAAAAATCATGGTTTTGCTTTCTCACCTAATGTACGTTTTTAGACATGTATCAGAAAGATTTATGATGAATATTATACGAAACGTCAAAGAGATTTGTTGTTATGCGTGGAAGAGTATGCGTATATTCCTAATCAACTTTTAAACAATTATTTTTCTATTTTAACTATTTTAATAAATCTATGAAAGTATATAAATGAAAAGATATATTGTTTAAAACAAACCATGTTATTATCAAGTTTATTATTTCAATTCAAATACTCTTTATACATTGCGCTTAAGATAACAAAAAAAATAAAGCTCACTTTAATTATTTTCCAATGCGAAACCTAATAAATAACTTCAAATTGAGGCATTTCTAACACTAATTTCGACTTATCCTCTTTCAAATCATTCCAGTTATAATTGATTTTACAATTAAAATACTCGATGACAATACCCAAATTGATTTTTATTGGTTAAATAAAAACTTCTTTTTACAATAAAGAGTCTTTATCCTTCCTTAAACTGCCAAAACTTTCTGAAAAACGAGAACTTTTGGCATTTAGATATTTATAATCAATGCAAGAGATCTAAGAAAGTACTTTCTCGTTATCCAATTCCATCTAGTGTTCAATTCATTATTTTTAAGCCTAAGAAATGCCTCGAAGGCTAAGAAATAACTATTTATTAGTTAGATTTTATCTCTTAAGCTACTCAATTTCTGAACAGATCAATTGATTTTAAAAGGGGAATTTAATACAGTTGAATTATTGGTCTTGTGTTAAGTCAGATAACAAAACGATTGCTATAATTGAAACTAATGGAATTTCAATGTAAATAGAAAATCTATATTAATTTTTGTTCTATGTGGAAATAAGATTAACATTTTTAATATAACATAGTTGGATTATTGCTTAAAAATATAATATAATATAATAATTATTTTAAGTTTGTTCTAAAATGCTTATTGAAACAAACATATTATTTACATCTGGTGGCTTTTTATTTTATTGATATAAGTTATAATTCATTACTTAATAATTTTATAAAGCAAAAAACAAAAACAGAAACAAAATTGTGGACAGAATCAAGTTTCCACAAAAATCAACTTTTATAAAAGTGCATTACACTTGTAACTTTTTCTGAAATTAATAGTAAAAATTTCTTGTAAAGAATATAAGTGAGCGAAGTCAAAATTAATTCCATGCATTATCATTGCGAAAACCATTTGTTTTAGACATTTGAAAAGACATTTTCCGAAATAGTTAGGCAGCTATATGGCGCTATTTTAAAATTTTTAAATATCAAGTTTTAAGTTGAGAATGTTAATTTTTTTCTTCATTCCAGACGATAATTAAAGTAATTGTATAAATTTGTGTTCAAAATGTCCGATTTAGACATTAATAGTTTTACAAGAGTTATGGCTTAAAATCATGTTCTATACTCGTAAATTTTTTCAAAAAATTTCTTTAAAATAATACCATATATATTTGCGTTAAGTTGAGATAAAACCGTGAGTCTTAGTTACAAATCTGGCTGATCTTCTTTTTAAAATTTCAAACGAGCATTTTATTTATCACTTTCATAAAATTAGCATAACGTAAACTACTTTTACGTGGAAATCTATATTTTCTAAAAAATAGCTTAATGTGTTGTACAAAGCCTGTTGCGTTTGAGTTATTATATTTTGAAATAACAGGTGAAATTTCAAATTTATTGTTGTGTTCGAAATTTAACTTTAGAAGGGAAATTTAAGGAATAACTCTCATATCGCCCGTGCGCTGCAATAGTGGCACAACAAAAAAAACACCCGTTTTGGATTAAGAACATGTGTAAATGTTAAAATACATATTCTTTCAGCAGCAATACTAACATAACTCATAATTCAACTTGAAGGTAATCTTCGTTTAAGCAAACTGAGGCATTTCTTATGCATTTTCCTTAGCAATGAAAACTTTAAACCCCCTTATTTCAAAACTTGATTTTTTAAGTTGTGCCGCTATTGCAGCCCATGAGCGATATGTTTGCGCCACTAAATCTTAATTTTTTGCAACAATAGGTTTTAGAAGAGCAATTTTTAAAATTGACACCATTCATATTAAAGTTGAGCTGTCCTTTCATCTTGAAATAGCAGTTGAAATAAGCAGTTGAGCAGTTGAGGTAAATTTATGCCTAAGCTTTAGCATTGCAAGTTGAAATTTATGACATAATTTCATAAATTTGCATCTCTAAACTTACTTGCGTCCTGTCTTAATTGTTTTAAAAAGTGATTTCTAAAAATATGATGTTATTATTGAAGTTGAATTGTACCATTAGAAAGGGCAGGTAGTATGAGCTTTTAGATAAAAAGTTTATTTTTTCATAGGCATAAAGGAGAAATAGTAAACAGCACGAATAAATAAATAAATAGATGAATAAATTAATTAGATAAGTTAATGATAATATATATAGTAAATGTATTCTATCTAAATTGAAAAATAATTTACTTCAGTTATTAGATTATCTATATTTTGTAATATACATTAATCGGAACTTTAAAATTCAAACATTCCATTCAAAAATGTTATCTGATTTAATATTTTAAGTATGCCAATCATATTTTTAGTTAAAAAACTTCAAAAGACTTATTCTATTTATAACAGAGTTAATTGAAACAAAATACTGCTTTAAGCAATTAAAGAAATTACTTTTATTCCAGAAAAAAAATAAGTTGAGATTGAGTTACTAATTAATTTACTTGTCACATTTATGAATTATATTTAAGAATAAGAAATTATTAAAAAATTTTCGAAGCATAAAGAAATATTAACATTTCCTACGAGTTTTTTCTGACAATAGTATAGATATTTAGATTCAGCAATGGATTATTATATGTAGGAATAATTTAAAAATTGAAAAAGTGAAAAATGATTGAGGAAGTTTTAAATTCAGCGAAATAGGAATATTAACTATAGCGTGCATTAATACTTCAGACAGGGATAAATCTATATTAAATAAGATTCAGTTATGCATTTATATAAGTTATGCCAAAAAATTGCAAAAACAAATATTTTATAGATCAATGCAATAATTTGAATTCGAATGCATAGCGTTAGAATTGGTTTCATTGGTAGAATTGGTTGGCGTTAGAATTGGTTACTTTTTCAGTTTAAAGATTCCAAAATCTTTTCCTGTAAAAAATATAATATTACATATTTAATAATCTTTTAGTAACAATTACTTGACCAATTTTGAAGCATTCAGAAATAACATAACTTTTTTTCAATTAAAATTTTTTTATACATAACAATTTACTTTTTAGGAATTTGATATTTTTTAGTGAAATTATAAATTATTGAAATTATTTCATTGGATTACATTTACATAATTATACATTGAGTAACTGTAATTCCGAGTGAATTTTTGGACACTTTTATACTTTATGATTGTTGAATATATTCTTCGATGTTTTTGATTATGTTTTAATGAAAATGAGAGTAACTGAAATAATTATAAATGATTTTGCTTGTTTCTAATGGAGTAATTTATTAAAAATGAAATTAATTTTAATGAATTATAATTATAAAAGGTTTATAGCAATAGTAGTTGGGAGCTATTACCAATTTTGTGACACATTATGAATGATATCAGCGGTATTTTTTTATTCAGATTAACGAAAAAGTATGCTAATTTCATATTTAATTCGAAAATTATTTTTGACTTTGCTCTTGCCTATACTTAACAAAATTTTTACGTTTGACTTCTTACTATATATGATATTGGAAACAAAAATTAAAAATATATTTAAAGTTTACATACTATTCATGAGCGATATGCGAACTCGCAAAACTGGTTCTCATTAGGAAATAATTAGCACTGCCATAGACAACTACAACATTAACGATATGATAACGTAACGGCTTTAATTTTGAAATATAAAATTTTTTTATAGTTTTAAAATACTAGAGTTTTTAAATTTTAAAATGTTAGATTTTCGTGCATATCAAGCATTTAAATTTACTTGGATAATCTATTTAAAATTTTTATATTCCCAGTAAAATAAATAACATTTGTAAATAAATAAGTGATTTTAAAAAAAATGACAAATTTCAAGATATTCAAATTTCTACTCCACGGAAAACAAACTTTTTTATATTTGAAACGTTAGTAAAATATACTGCCAGTTTTAGAAGAAAGCAATTTTTCAGAATCTAAAAATTCAATTTCTCTGTCATTCTTGAAACGGAAACCAGAAAATTAAGCTCTCTTTGTTCTGTGTAGAATATTCTGGAAACACTGGAAAACCATGGAGTTCGCCCAGCTTTATGTAAAAAATGATTCAGGATAAAATCAGAGCTGTTTCTCGCTTCAATTATTCCAGCGGAGATTGTTTGATTTTTTTTTCTATTGGTTTCATTTTTATAAATATTTTTGACTAGCTACTTTTGTTGTGTTTTATTCAAGATTCCTTACGTTTTTACGATATTGAGTTGAATTTCATTTGGTAAAGTAATATGTGAAGAAAAAAAGAAAATATAAGATAACCCTTCCCTCTTACATTCAATTACATATTTTAAAAAATTTTAATTTGACATAAATTCGAAACTTCCTTTTTTTAATATTCTATACAGGTAACTTTTTAAACAATAATTGCTTTAAATTTTAATGTAAATTAATATTTTTTAAAATATTGCAATATTAATTAAGATTCTTAATTGAGCTCTGAAAAATGGGAAATGTAAAATAATTTTAATGAAGGATGCTTTTGGAGAGGTCTCTGACCAACACAATAGAAATTTTACATGGATGTTACATTCATATCTGAATGTTACATCATCAATGCTAAAATAAATAAGAAATGAAAGTAAAATTTGCCATGTCTGAAAAATATTAGATACAAAATAATTTTGAAGAAGAATTCCTTGAGAGAGATGTGTGGTCAACGCAATAGAAATGCGACAAAGATTTAAAGGTAATATGTTACTTTCATCTAAAAGACTAAAATATGTAAAATATTTATAGATGCCAGATATGAAAAATATCATATATAAAATGTTTTTAATAAAGGATTCCGTTCAATAGAATTTAGGTCAACACAATAGAAGTGTTACAGAGATTTCAGGACAATATTTTTCATTCATCTGAATGACTAAAAGAAATACGGTATTCATCAAATACATTTATATGATAAAAACAAAACAAAAAAAAAAACCTCTTGTTTTTATCATATGAATGTATTTTATGAATATCGTATTTGCAACACCAGGAAGAAATGCAAATAAAAGAATGATATTTATTGGGCACATACATTCTAGTTGGAAGAACAAGTGAATTTTACTTCAAATTTTAAACGACTAAAATATTATTAATTCAGTGAAGAAATGAAGATGTTTATTTTTTTACTAGAACTGAGACCGAAAAGTTTATTGTTAAATGGGCGAGAAGAAAGAAATGATTAAACACCAGTTAAATCCATTTTTTGTCCAGACTTTTGACAAGACAATTAATTATAAAGCAGATGCTAAAGACATTTCAATTTCTGAATAAAATGAGAAAAAAATACCTCGTCTATTCATTTTGAAAGTGTAAAAACTAAGAAAGACAAAAGTTATCTGAATTTAAAATGCATGGAATTCTTGTATAAAAATATGTCAAAATAACATAGATAATTACTTCCGGCACGACTCCTCATCATTTATTTAACTCGCACATTTTTCTAAAAGGTTGTTAAGGAAAATAGTAGACACTAATTAGCCAAAGAAGAAACAGTGTGTATATAATATATAAAGAGGGAATGAAGCTGATAAAGCAACGTTATGTTAAATAATTTATTTTGTTGTGTGTTGTTTTTTAATTCAATGCAAGGCACTTTTCTCTGTTTGCTTTTCTCATCATCTCCGGCCATTGGTTCTCATAGTCTTTGTTCTTAAAAGCCGATAATATAAAAATATCCAAGGTCATTTCTTTAATAATCGCTGCACACAATAGTATATAACCTATAAACGACATGCATGCTATCAAGAATATTCAGTAAATGATTTCCTTTGTATGTAAGATTTTATTAAAAACGGTATGTCGTAAGATTTGAGTATTATCACTTGCATTTGAGGCTGTAACTATTCATGTCAAAAAATGCAATGAGTTTTCAAAGAAAGAAAAAAAACAAGATTTACTATATTCAATAAGATTTTAGGAAAAATGCTATGATCAATGTTAAACATTTCATTGAAGACGAAGCATTAAATCGACCGGAAAATAATGTCATTTCGGTGCACTTGATACTTGTTATCAAATTTTTATTTTTATTCAATTGTATTCACCCTCGTTAGCAACAACCTTTCAATGCCGGATCGAAAATAAATCAAAATGGTTCGAAAAAATCAATTGGTTTTTAAGAATAACAATTATTTAATGTGCCGAAATAACATTACATTCCGGTCCCCCTAATATATGCACGTCAGAAGTGTAAGGTACATTCAAGAAAAACAAAATATTCTTTCTGATAAAATGCTAACTATTGTTTGAATGCAAAACAAAAAAATATGAAACTTCTTTAATTAAAGAACAATTTTATTGACAGCAAACAGTCCAGATAAAACAATCCAGATGCTTTTACTAAATTAAACGTTAATGACAAAGCAATAAAATAAAGATATTATGTAACTAAAATGTAAACATTATTGTCTAATTTATAAAGCAGGCAAACATGATTAAAGTTATGTATATCAACAATGAATGTATGAGACAGATGCTTGTTAGCTGTCAACAGGATTTGACCAAGGACTTCCTAGTTCGTAGAAGGAGGTTTTAACCACCATAGTTTGTACACCCTAGGCTAGTGTGAGTAAAGAAGCTTTATATAGTGACCGCCACAATGATACAGTATTTTCCAAGCTCAATGGTATAAAGGGATGTAATTTGGAAAATAAGATCCCAATAACTAATCCAGAAGATCGATAATTTTAATTTTACTTTTAATTATTTTTTCATATCTCAAAAACTTTTAAGCGAAAAAATTGTATATCATGATGTGGCATTGCAGCAACCATTATATAAAGATTTCTAACTTTCTCTGGACTCGAGAGTAAATCTGTAGTGGTCAGAACATTCTACTAGGAGCGAGGAGGTTCTTGGTTCGAATCCTACTGGCGCCAAACGGACATCTCTCTCACGCAGTTATTCCTCCATATGCCTTTTCTCAAAAATGAGTATAGGCTGTTTCAATTTTGAATATTTAAATTCCGCTATTATTTGTTTTGGAGTTATTTTGACACAGTTTTGTTCAATTTTTAGAAACCCTTTCTTACCCTTGAGAAACCCTTGAGAATAAGAAAACAAATAACCCCTTTTCTTTCTAACAGTTTGACAGAAAAAGGAATTTTGCAGACTACTCCTCGGTCTTCAAAGAAAAAATTATTGTTTCAAATGTTTAAAATGCATCGGACATTGTTAGAAATTTCTCGGAGAGAAATGGTTAAATAATATTTTACTTAATTGTTATTTTACCATATTCAAACAAAGGAATAAAATAACCATAAATAAGACAATAATCCAAATGCCAACTGTGAAAAAAAAATCCGTTTATCAACTGCATTCACCCAATACAGTTAAGCAACTAAAATTTTATTGCACCAACTAGGCCCATATAATGGAGTCCTGTAGTTTCTTGCAGTAATGTACATTCCCCAAACTTGTACTCCCAAATGCCTCTTACATATCGGATAGCCTAGCTCTTACTTCCAGTTAAATTTCTTTTTTTTTATGGTTTTGAAACCATGCCAGCTGTAAATGGTTAAAAACCGTATAGTTTCTATTTATGATATTTAACCATACTAGCTGTAAATGGTTTTAAAACTATAAGGGTAAAAACTGTTTTTTATCATAAACTTTATGTTTAATCGAATGGATAGTTTACCGCCGATTATTTTACCATAACTTTCGATTGAAAATTCTAACAGTCAAATAAAAGTTATAGTTGATTTATTAAACAGCCCATTGTAATATTCAGAAAATTTATTAGTTTTTAAAATCTAATTTTTTTTTTAATAAAAAAAACTTGGTTTAAGACATAAGTTTTTATACCAGAATTCTGAAATTTAGCTATATTTTAACAAAATTGATAGATTTTTTTAAATGCGATAACTACCAGTGATTTGTATTTAACAAAACGGATGGTTTTTTAAATGTGCTTTCAATCTGCAACTCCATCTACATTTCTTTTTCTACTACGTATTTCTACTTTACTCAAAAAATAAATCTTTATTATTCTTTATAGTTGATTAATTTTCATTTTAAAATGGCAAGCTTAAAAGTATTTTAGGATGAACAGGTGAAATAAGTTTAGTCCTATATATACTTCATCAATTTCTTTTTCCTAGTTCAATCACTTAAAAGGAATATTTTAATTATAATTCAATGCTCTTTCAGAAGCAAACAATCGTTCTCCATAATATATATCAGTTGGTATAAAATAAGATTCATTAAAAACCATCTTTAAAAAACATCTTTAAGAATAGATTTCAAACTTTGTTTTTGTGTCTTTTTAAGTAACTAGTTTTGTTATGAGCTGGTCTTTTTATGTTAAAATTCTTAATTTATGTATCAATGAAAACGAACGAAACAGCTAATTATTCAATGAATTTGAAATTTATCATATTTTGCTCAATATATGATCGGATTAGGTAAAAAACTCTTTTCAAAATATATAATTGAAAGAAAGAATGCCCTTTATTGTTATCTAACTCTTGAGATTTTGGTCTAATTTTTTATTTATTTATTACAGAATTTAAGTAATAGTATATAAATGTTTAAATAATTAGTAATTAATTAAGAGACATTTTTAAATTCTATTAATATGATACTCGTTCCAACCATATTCTCGGTGCTCAATTCTCTGAAAGGTCAGAGATTTAAAAGTAAATTATTGGTATGCATATAAGAAGAATTTTATTCACAATGGATTTTAAACCTGTTTCGAAAAGCGTAAAGAAAGCTGATATGTATCTTTTATTCCAAACTACGTATTTTCGCTAGAAACTAGGTTTATGATTTTCGTATAAAACTCAATATTTTCGATTTAATGTTATTTAGGGAACTTGCTTTTGTGGAATAAAATGCAAATTTGAACGAATTTCGTTCGAAACTATTTTATTGTCCCTTTGTTCCACGTTTTTATGAAAGTATTTCAAAATCAATGTATTGAGTTTGTAGGTCGCATTTGCTTAAATTATATTTCAGGAATAGCATAAAAAGGTATCCGATGTTTTTATTTTACATACATTGGTGTGCAAAATAAATTTAATTAATGTGATTTTCAGTTTTGCCAAGCAGTAATCAAAATTAGTCATACCCCTCATCTTCATTTTATTATAACGATGATTTCTTAGCGTTATTTATGTTATTTTTTCAAATAACTATTTTTATTAACACTCAGTTTTTGTAAATAAAACATATAGAGAAACTAACTCTATCCAGTGCCCGAAAAATAAAAGGATCACCCTGAATAACTTTTGATCTAGTGATGAGATCTTTACATTCTAGGACTCAATCATAATGGTTTGAGGGGGTGATCTCAAATATCATAGTTATATAGTGCAGATAATATTTTACGTTATGAAATCAGATCTTAAAACGTCTTTTTTTTTAATATTTGATTAAACATGCCTTTTTGCGATGAATTCAGATTTCTAAACTCCAAAATATAGGGGATATCCTCAATCTGGAAGTATGTTTCCGATAATTTCGTCAGGAGAGTAGTTCAAAGTTTGGATCCCTTAATTTTAATTTACTTTTTATGCATTTCACCATATCTCCCGAATTTTTTAAGCGAATGTAAAATTTTTTGAACACAGTTACAAAATTCGTTTATCGAAAAATAATTCCATTGCAAAATATAACTTTTAGCATATATTCATAAAATTTACAGTATATATTTATTATATTTATTATTTTTTTATCATTTATTTAAAAATAGACTAAAAAATTTTGAATTGCAAGGTATAAAAATTTACAGATCATTTTAAAGAATGCAATTTTAAACAGAAAATACAAAATTTTAGTGAAATCAGTTTCTGAATTGAGAAATCTGATTTTTTAACAAATTTAATTTCTATTTTTTCGCACTGTATCTAACAATAACTGTATATGACAACAAGGAAACTAAAACAGTTGAAAATCTTCATGCTAAAAACTCATACCTATTTCTTATGCTTATAAATAGGACATGCTATATTTCAGGATGCTTTTAAAATTTCATATATAAATAGTTGTTTGCGATGAAGGATTTAATCTATTGCCTGAGCTTGCAGTGGCCGGTTGATTACACTCTAGTTTGACGTCTGACAGCAATATATATATATATATATATATTGTTTTTAATTTGCATATATTGATGTAATAAATTTAATTAATATGACATTCAGTTTTGCGCAGCAGTAATATGAATTAATAGTACTCAGCGTTTTCATATTATTATAATAATGATTTCTTGGAGTTTCTTAAAATGTTTTATTTTTTTCAAATACACAACTTTCTTGACACATATTTTATGTAAGCAAAATATAAAGAGAAGCACTGTGTGGTGAGCAAAAAATAACCTGACCTGACGGACCAACCTGAATATTTTTTAATTTAATGATCGGAACTTCACGTTCTAGGACTCAATCTTAAAGGATCGATAGGGAGATTCCAAAAAAGATAGTTAATTAGCATCGACGATATTCTAAATCTGACCCCAAACATAGAGGGTAGCTGCAATATGGCAAGTATGGTCTTTATAGTTTAGTCAGGAGAGCGGTCCAAAGTTTGAACCCCTTAAGGTTAATTTTACTTTAAGCGTATTTCACCATATCTCAAGAACTTTTTAAGCACATTGAAGAAATTTTTGCACACAATTATAAAATTAGTTTATCCAAATATAATTCCATTGCAAAATATAACTTTTAGTATATATTCATTGTGTATATAGTATATATTTTCTAAATTTACTTGGTTATAATTAAACTGTAATTTATTTACATAAACTGTTCTAATGTTTGGTTATAATTTAAATGATTGAAACGATTTTACTATGTATAAAGTTAAAAAAGTAATGAAAATTTTAACGTAGAGTTGGATAAAAACAGATTAGCATAAAGAAGTTGTTCAAATTTTTTTTTTAAATCAATATTTATTTATACACAGGTTGAACAAAATAAATATATATTTATATAAATAAATAAATATATGACTGAATTATTGAAATTTTTAGTATTTAAATTATAACTAACTAAACTAATGAATCGAGACTAAAACAATAGCAAATCTTCATGCTAAAATCACACAGTTAATTCTTACGCTTAGAAATGTGATATTTCACGAAATGCTTTTAATATTTTATATGAAAAGTTGTTTACAATGAAGGATTTATTCTAATACATTCCTGTCGCCAGTTGATTACACTCTAGTTTGACGCCTGACATGAATATCAAGTCACTCTCATAGCGCAATAAGTGGATTTATTGCGCGAAATAAGTTGTTTACAATGAAGGATTTATTCTAATACATTGCTGTCGCCAGTTGATTACACTCTAGTTTGACGTCTGACATGAATATCAAGTCACTCTCATAGCGCAATAAGTGGACTTATTGCACGAAATAAGTTGTTTACAATGAAGGATTTATTCTAATACATTGCTGTCGCCAGTTGATTATACTCTAGTTTGATGTCTGACATGAATATCAAGCCACTCTCATAGCGCAATAAGTGAATTTATTGCGCGAAATAAGTTGTTTACAATGAAGGACTTATTCTAATACATTGCTGTCGCCAGTTGATTACACTCTAGTTTGACGTCTGACATGAATATCAAGTCACTCTCATAGCGCAATAAGTGAATTTATTGCGCGAAATAAGTTGTTTACAATGAAGGACTTATTCTAATACATTGCTGTCGCCAGTTGATTACACTCTAGTTTGACGTCTGACATGAATATCAAGTCACTCTCATAGCGCAATAAGTGGACATATTGCGCGAAATAAGTTGTTTACAATGAAGGATTTATTCTAATACATTGCTGTCGCCAGTTGATTATACTCTAGTTTGACGTCTGACATGAATATCAAGTCACTCTCATAGCGCAAGAAGTCGACTTATAGCACGAAATAAGTTGTAAGCGACAAAAATAGGTTGTTCAATGAAAATTGAACAACTTAATTTCCCCCTATTTTCTTTACTGGTTGCTAAGAACCCTATTTCTTAGCAACCAGTTTAAAAATATTATGGATTACTTGTCAAAAATAATGGTAATGATAATAATAATGTCTGAAATTTAGATGTTGCCATTATGTTAAGCTATAATAATAAATGTTTAAATTTTACCTTTTTTTTAAAGTTATTTACATATTTTAGGGCGTCTTTTACATCTCGATAAAACTCAACTGTCGAAAGGATAGAGACGGAGAAGGAAAATTCTAAATATGCCTTTAAATCCCTTTATTTATTTTTCACAAATAAACTGATAGTGGGTCTTTACTCTTGTCAGCAGTGTCTTTTGATACTTGTAAAGTGTGAGGCTCCCAATTAATCAGAATTTCAGATATAAGGGTTATTTTATATTCTCTATAAATTTTTTCCTGATAAACAGCAGTTTTTGAAGTGCATTTAAATAACAAAGATCTTAGCTTTTTTTAAATTTACAGTATTAGGATATACGGTAACTGCAAGACAAGCAAGCAGTTATTAATTACTTAATCAACAATATATAACTAAATTGCTTCCAATTTTGGTGTAAAATTTTTTTAGAAGATAGAAAAATTATCAAGCGTTATTTCTAGTATAATAAAGTTACCGCTTTATTCTCCACTGTTTTTTAAGATAGTGTGCTATGCCATGTCATCTAAAGTTCGTCAATTACTAGAAATGTCAAGTGAATGGCAAAAAAAATCTTATCTTAAAATATGAAATTGCCTCTTGAGCGATATAATAATATTTAAGACCTAATAAATTATTTCAAATGATACCCCACTGTATTAAATATTAAATACATTAAATTTTTAATGATAATTATTATTAAACAATTTAAAGTATTAAATGCTATAAAATATGAAATAAAAACAGATAAAAATATTCTAAAATAAGTATAAGATTTTTGAATATAATATTTTAACTCTTTACTTAAATTTTACTTTTTTTAATAACGTAACTATCAAACTATGTAAGCTAGCGTAAATATCAAAAAATGTTATATTCTTGCGTCAAAACCTTCTCGTCACTGTGAAGTTTTTATGTTTTTTTTTTAAATGCACAGGAACACTCAGAAATTAACGTTACAATCTGTGAAAATTGATCCAAATAAAGAAAAAAAAAACAATTCTAGGAGAGTAAAGAAAAATTCAATTTGCACTTTTATAATCAATAATTATTAAATAAGTGCTTTGTTTCGGTGTGTGCATGTATGCACCGTATATGAGTGAAGAATTGTTTGTGATTGTTTGTGATAAGATCAAAATCCTTCAAAAATATCATGTACATTATTAAAACATTACATTATTAAAAGATAATTTTTTTGAATTGTTTAAAAGATAACATCTGTGATGTTTGATAGCTTATAGCTCTATTGAATTAAATACAAGTTACACTTAGATTTGAATGCATTATGTGTAATAAGTATCTATTTTATTTGGCAAATGGCCTTACAAACGTTAAAAAAATATATATAAAATAATATTGAAATACTGAATGTCATTTGAAAAAAATATCATCGAGTTATTATTTTGAAGTTATTTATAGCCACCTGTTTATTTTGTTTATAGTTGATGTGTGAAATGCAATTCTATAAAATTAAATAAAATAAATTTAACAGTAATTCAGATAAGAGAAAAATCAAATTTTACTCTAAAGGGCGAATTAATCGTTAAAATTTCTTGATTATGGCAAGTTTGACTAACATTTGATTGTTATTGATTGTGATTTTGGTATATTGGTTCGGAACAGCATATCGTCATTTTTGGTTCTGAATTGATACTTGGTATAGTTAAACTTAATCTTGATTAGTTGAATTAATAAAAAAAATGGTTTTGATTTATTAAATGTTGTTAAGTCATCGAGTAGAGCAGCTAAAAATAATAAAAAATAGAGAATATAATTTTTATCAATTATGTCGGTACATAATTTTAGTTTTCCACATGAATGCGAGATGTAGATTAATACGGATTGATTATTTACTTTCTTTAACCTTTTTTCAATTATTTACTTTTTGTTTTACCTCGTACAAAAAATAGTATTCAGCTAGTTAAAATTATTTAATAATTAAAGTTACTAATGTTAGTTCAATATTTGTATCACAACTCCTCTTTATTCTTTTTTTTTAATAATAAATATTATCCATTACTTACGTTTATGCTTAAAAATCAATCCATGTGATTAAGAAAATTAAAACTTAAAATCATTTTCGTACAGATGGATTAATTTTGCAATAATGCCAAAAATGCTATCTAAAGTATGTCCTAAAAATCACCTTCTTACTTGATTAAAATAACTTCATTAGCCATAAAATTATGCAAGTGTAAATAGAAGTTTATATGTTTCAAAAGTGATTAAATAATTTTTGTTTCTTCTCTCTCACGCCTGGCAAGTCTTGAGAATCCGTACCAATTTTTGAGAGCTTCAAATATGTGGACTTTATTTCTCGACTTGATTTGGTCGTCGACTTTATTTCTCCATTTGCATATTTTTGAAGGTAATGAAGTTTTTTTTAATCAAGTACTATAACACCGAATCAGTCTTTTGGGATTATTTATATATATTTTCTTCTATTGGTATGCTTAAATATTCCAGAAGCATTAAGGAAATCCAAATTAAATGTACCATTACTAAATATAAATATGCTATAAATCAAGATGAATTAAAACTTTATCTACAATGGTTAAATTTTCTATCATTCCAGAAATTTGGCTAGAAGTTGTTTAGACAATTTTCAAAAATAATTATTAATTGAAAAACCTTTTTTAAGCATATGAAAGTCGTAAGAGCAAATTTAACAACGATTCAAGTCAGTATTTTAATTAAATTTAACGGGAAAATTCATGAATTTTATATTAAGTGATATTTTATTCATGTTGCTGTATGACATATACTTAAATGAATAAATGCATTTATAATTAAATACGAATGTAAGAGATTTCTAAATCAATTTGATGTTGTCATATTTTAATTAAAATTGAACTACACGAGAGCAATCTTCTTATTTCTGTAGTGAATTTGTACTAAGCCTTTAAGACTTTTGTCAGCTTATGAGTTTTTTTTTTTAAATTTATTCTCAAATAATTTTATCTGATAAAGTATTTAAATATTTGAAAATATTTTTATTTACATAAAAATAAAAATATAGCAGATAGTTTTATTCAGTGTAAATGAAACATAAAATATTAAACAAAACATTAGCATTAAAAAGTTTTTATTTTTTTTCTTTTAAGAAATAAATGTTTTTATTTCGAATTTTCGCACTCTTTATTTTTTGGTAATTAATATATTTCGAATTTCGAAAATTAAAATGTGCTTAATGATTTCATGTGCATTTTAAATAAACGTTATATGGAGTTTCTATAATATGCAAAGTATAAATCGGGAAACTTATTTGATCATGGCATATTTTTAGGTAAAGCTCGTAGAGATGGCGTGGTCCGACTCATTACACACCATTAGGATGAGAAAAATCAGTATTCTCTTTATGAATTTTAGTGTAGTCTGATAGCTTATGTCCAATTAAGAAGTAAATAAGGAAGTACAGTATTCTCTCTGTGGTTATAGTGTGGCCGGATAAATTAAGCACAGTTAGGATGATAATGAAAAACAGTGTTCTCGCTATGATTTTAGAGTGGTCAGACAGATTACGTACTTTAAGGGAGTGAATGAGGAAGTACAATATTCTCGCTGTGATTTTAGTGTGGTCAGGTAGATTACGCACAATTAGGATGTGAATGAGGAAGAACAGTATTCTCTCTGTGATTTTAGTGTGATCGGATAAATTATATACAATTAAGATGTAAATTAGGAAATACCGTATTCTCTCTGGGGTTTTAGAGTGGTGGAATATATGCATATTCCCCAACATTTCTTTTCAAAACACTGACCGGTCAACGTTTAATAATTTTAATACGGCTCTTGGAGATGGGAAGTTAATTGTTTGTATATTAGATTGTTTATAGTTAGCAATTTTGATTTAATTGTAGTTAAACTGTAATTGTAGTAGTAAAAATTAAATGATTTCTCACAACGCGACTTGGCTAACAGGGCATATGTCAATGGTCTTTTTTTTAAGCGGTAATGTTCATACAAAAGGCGGTGCACTCTCTCCTACTAAAATAAGAGAATTTCTCCTATTGCCATTTATATGAAATTGAACGAAATGGAACGTTCATGGAAGAAATGGAATGTTTCTTCTATGTAAGGAGAGGGCATGTTGTATCTAGAACTAAAAAATGTTGAAAAAGTATGACAATTATTCAAATTTTAACAATTCATACATTTCAAAGAATTTTCTTATGATTTTTTAATTTTTTGCTATGATTTAAATTCTTTTCATTTTCAAGTTACACTAAACGCTTTTATTAATTTTTTTTTACAATGTACAATAAAATTTTTTTGTGTGTGAATTCACTATGTGTGAATTCAAGTTATGAAACAACGTATAATTAAATTTATTGAGTAAGATAATATTATTAAATTCGGCACCATTTTAAGTTTGCCGAAAATTTGAGTGAATATAGGGTTCATCAAAATCTATAGTTTCATACAGTGTATCGTCTATATTTGGAACGAATTTTATAAAAACAGATGAGATTAAGTATGACCTAACATGAATTAAAGCTTTCAAACTTAAACAAGATTATATTCAAATATTAAGAATTTTCAAATTCCAGACAGAGACTGTTTCAATTGATTAAGAATGATAACAGAGCTTTTAATTGTCTCATTAATTTTATTTGTCACTTTAATGTTTGTATCATTTGATTATTCATCGTTGATCCGTTGATCCCTTTATTTATTATGTTTTGAGTTAATCGAAACAAAAATATTTATTTGTTTTCTTGGAATTTTCTTAATCTAATCTCCTAATTTATAATATGAAATATATTGAATGCAAATTAATTGGCATTTAAATACATTTTATTTTTGTTATTATTGCTTCAATCTTGAATGAATAAATTTTTTTCTAATTTTTGAGCATTATATTTGTGTTTAGTTTTCAATTACAGCTAAAATTAAATGAAATGTTCCTTGTTTTATTTATTTTTATATATTTGCAGTATAATTACTTTCTTTTGCTATGTACGAAATAAAAATTTAAAAAAATTTACCTTAATAAGAAATAGATAAAAAGTTCTTTTCTTTTCAATTTATGCACACATTTTTTTCCAAAGTTCAACAAAAGTAGAATTGGAAAATACCTTTTATTCCACTTCTAAATTAAAAATTTAGAGATAAATTTTTCTTTGTATTTTAATGTAAAAATGAGCTTCTAGAAATATGTAAAATACATTTAAAAGCATTTTTAACAAAATTTGTAAGACGAAAACAAAACTCCATTTTTAATATTTACTTATTTTTTTACCTAAACTATGCAAGTCAAAGAATTACAGAAACGAATTTCTTTTTAATCAAGAATGTGAAAAGAAAGAGAAAAAAACGAGACTCGTAAAACATCCATTTCTCTCTGTGTTCTTCTTTCAATTTATTCTGAAAAAGACGACACTTCCGAAAAACACATAAAATCCATTACTCTGACAATTAGTGAACAGTCTACCCCGTGGTTCTCTCTTATCGTTTTTTCAGTGACACTGTGTCACCATCATAGATTAAAACCAATGTTTTCACTTCATTTCAGGCACACATGTCTTAGACATTTAAATCTACTTTCAATTCGACTGCCTTCATTCTTTACTGAAGTCACGTTTAGGTAATTAATAGAAACAGGAGTTTAAAAATGGCCTTTCAATGTTTGTTTGAAAGTTTTTTCGTTTGAAATTTTTTTTCTTATTTACAATTTTATAGGAAATTAATTAATTCGACTTTAGTTTCTAATAAAAAAATAGATGTAGGGGAGAGTCGGGTATTTGCCCACTTAAGGAGTATTGCTTATATTTCTGTATAATATTGAGTTATAATCAATATTTTTGTATGTTTCTATTGTTTTATCATCTAATTAAATAATGCAAAAAGAATAAACCAAAAAAAGAATAGTTTAACTTAAAAAAATAGAAATTTAAAAAATTTGACTACTGTATTCAACATATTTTCAAAACTATTGTTTACCTTGTTACCAGCTGCATAAATGCTTGAAACTTTGAAAATAATTTTGTTTACATAAAAATTAATGTCCGATGCTCCATTGACTTTAAAAAATATTCTATATATATGAAATTGACAGTGGGCGGGGGTACCCAACGCTCCCCTAAACAAATCTTGAAGCTCGTGAAATACATATATGCTTTACCAACTATTTATTAAATGCTATATTCTGAATGTGATGATTTTTTTAAAACAAACAAACAAAAAAAACTTAATTGGGAACAAAAACAAACACATAAATACAAAGAATATTCGTCACTAAGAGGAAAATTTTGTCCAGGTGACAAAGAAAGGTAACACAATAAATTTAAAATAGAAATTAACTATAAAAAAAATAACAAAGGTAACATAAGAAATTCATTTGGATTGGCACAAGACTGGTATAAAAAATCAAATGCCTCCTTTAAAGTGGAAAATAGAGAGAGAAATCGCCAATGTTCATCACTAATTGAAATAAAGCAATTATTTGAGCATATACTAATAACTTTGAAGATTAGTCAGATGTATACCAAATGGTTTTCTCTTTCGTGATTTTTCAGTGACATTATGTTACACCGTACTAGATTAAAAACCTATGTTTTCTCTTCATTTAAAATACACATGTGTTACACATTTTAATCTACATTCAATTCTACTGCCTTCTTTCTTTTCTGAAGTCACGTGTAGTTAATTTACGGAAGCAAGAATTTAAAAATTACTATTCAATGTCTGTTTAAAAGTTGCATTTTTTTTTGAAATTTCCATTTTTTTACACATTTAGAATTTTATTGGAAATTAATTAATTCGACGTTAGTTCTGATTAAAAAAATAGGAAATAAACAAAAACAAGGTTTGAATGGAAGCTTATGAGATACATATCTATTTGACCAACTATTAAATAAATGTGGTTTTCTGAATATGATGGCAGATCATTCACTTATCACTTTGAAAATTTTTGTCAAAGGTATATCCCATGGTTCTCTCTTATCCCTTTTTCAGTGACACTATATCATCACCGGAGATTAAAACCTTGTTTTCTCTTTATTTAAGGTACACATGTATAAGACATTTTAATCTACTTTCAATTCAACTACCTTAATTTTTTTGTAAAATTATTATGTTAGCCTTAAATTTTATTTGAAAAGAATAGGAAATAGATACAAACAAAGAAACGTAGTCATTTTATCATAATATTTCATAAACTTAGTATTTTCAATATGATTGTGGAACAATTATTAATTACTCTGACAGTTAATACCAGGTATACCCAATAATTCTTCCATATCTTTCTTTAGTGCCACCATGTCATCTATAATAGATTAAAAGCAATATTTTTTAACTGTACGGCTTTTCGTTTTCATAAAAGTCTTTTTTGTTTGTTGTATTTATTAAGGTTGACGAATGACTGTTTTGAAAGTATGTAATCTAAATATTTTAAATGCGAAATTAGCGTTACTTAAGCATAATAAAAACCACGGAATGGAAATGTAATAAAAACCACGGCAAAAGGGTATAAAACCACGCAATCAAAAGTGGGCGGGTAAATAATAGTAAAATGGTATTGAGAAACATAAATATTAATGATTCACTAAAAAAGGGAAAGCACCAGCATGGATAAAATTTTCTTTTAAATAAGACGTCCGGCACATTACGCTGAAGAAATGGCATTTTACATTACATTTAACATTCCTGAACAATAATTTACATCAATAAGTAGACAGGAATGTAGATCCATGGATAAAATAGGGGTAAATTGTAAATTCTTTATCAGGTCCTTCTCCTTCTTCTCCGGCCGATCCCAACTTTCGAAAGGGGTGGAGATAGAGTAGAAAATTCTAAATATGCTTTATCCTATTAATTTAAATTTCACAAACAAACTGATGTCTGACATTTACTTTATTTGGCAGAATCTTTCTATACTTTAAATTACAAGGTCTTCAACCAATCACAATTTTAGATCTAAACAGAGTTGTATTTTAGATTCTCTATTAGTTTCTTTTAGACAAAATCATTCCAATGTAATACTGAAATCAAGAGTTCTCGATAGGTAATATTATACGGTTGCCTGCTTTTAAGTTTGGGATAAATATATATGTTTTTATGCATTAAACGTTAAAACGTTTTTTTTAACTTCATCCATATCGGTTTTCATCAATTTTAACTGTAATAAAATCAGATTTAAGAAAATGAATACTGAGAACGGCTTAGAGTTAATAAATTTAAACCTGAAAATCACTTATTTTAATTAATTTAAACTTTTGAGGAAAAATTAATAGAAGTTTTAAACATTATCACCTAATATAATAAAGTTACGCCTCTTAAGAGTTACAAAAATACTTTCTGCACTGGTGAAAAATAAAAATATATTTTTTAAATAAAATTTTACCGTATTTACTTAATCAAGACGTGATTATTATTTTAAAAATAGAATTTAGACAAATGTGGAAATTACCAAGTATTATACAGATTAAATAGCAGAGGATACTTAAAGAGAGTACTAAATAATTTTTAATTTAATGAACGGATCTTCATGATCTAGGACTCAAACTTAATGGCTTGTGGAGTGATCTCATATATGCTAACTAATTAGTGTAGATAATTTAAAATTTTCGATATTTTAAATTACGAAATCAGAGACAAAAACGTAGTTTGTGAATATATAAACCTTTTTTTAAATGCATTTGTATTTCTGACACTCAAAATAAAGGAATTTTCGGAAGTTCTCAAATTTTGTTTGGCTTAAATTTTTGACTATAATTAAATAAAAAAATGAAAAATAATAAATATTTACTAAGAATTATATTTTGCAAGGAATTATTTTTGGATAAATGAATTCTATTATTTCTATTATATATTTATTTTATTATTATATATTTTCAATTTTATTTTATTATTATATATTTTCAATTCGCTTAAAAAATTCTTGTGTTATGGTGATATACGCAAAAAATAATTAACATTAAAGGGTCCAAACATTGGACCGCTATCCTGACTAAAATAATATGACTTTATTTCCCAGATTACGGCTAACCCCTATATTCTGAAGGTCAGATATTGAAATCCTTCAAAAACAAGTATGTTTATTTAGGAAAAAAATACGTTTTTGTGTCTTATTTTGTACCTAAAAATATCATCTGCACTTATTAGTTAGCACATTTGAGGTCATCTTCTTGAATATTTAAGCTTGAGTCATCAAACGTGAAGATCCGGTGATTTGATCAAAATTTATTTAGAGTGGTCAGTTTTTAATTTAGAGCACTGTAAAATGTTACCTTTATATTATTATAAAAATTATATTATATTATTATAAAAATCTTATAGCAATCCTTGAACATCTTTTGATTTAGCGGCTACCAATTTTCAACTCCGTAGCCTTGTAATTTTGAACCTAATCTACTAAACAAGGCAATTCCTGGATCATGTATTGGGAGAAATTTGACTTCTTGTTGGATCTAATCCACATTTGCTTTACATGGAGAGGAAAATTACGAAAAAAAAAAAAAAAAAAACCACGGTTAGCCTGATGGCAAGGGGACTCCGTCCCATGACCCGTCTCCCACTGAGGATAAGGATATTTTATGACAGAACTGTGGTCGGTGCTGGTTTGGAGCGGAATTCGTATCGATCAGCCATGGGATTTGAACCCGGTTCACCTCATTAGGAGGCGGATTCTCATCTAAGCCACCAAGGCCCATATTTCTTTATTGACTCATAATGAGGTGTTATAATTTTGCAAACAGTTTAAAAAAAAGTTTTCACTAGTTTTTAAAAATTGTTGTTTAAGACTTCATAAATATAAAAATAGTTGTCAGCTTTTTTTTTCCTCCACTATTTTAGCACATATGTGTGATTGTCTATTCTTGCGCAACAAAGAAAGTACAACGGTAAGAAACTAATCAAGCAAATTGGCATTAAGAATCATCAGAAAACTTTTGTAACTAGTAATAAGAAAAAGAAACTTAATTTTTTTTTCTTATACTTGGTTATTTGATACTCTTTTTCGCAAAAACATTTCTTCAATATTGGCTTTTCTCATCATTTAAGTTGTTTTCAGTAATAGTTGAACTAATTTTCAAATAAAAAAGAAATTAATGCATTCACTCGATATTAAAGAATTTGGTAAAAAAAATATATATTCTTGTTTTGCCTATGTAAGCAATTAAATAAATTAGAGTACCTTTTTCAATTTCTAAATTTTTGCAACTAAGTAAATTGTCTGTTTCATTATAATAGCTTTCATACGTTTTTGGTCATAAAACTTTCTGTGTCACAATATATGCAAATTGTTTACAATGAGCTTTGTTTCGGTGTATTTTTTATTACGGTTGAACGTTATCATTTTAGAAAAAAGTTTGGTAAATATATGTTGCTTTTAAAAAAGTTTTTTCTTTTGAAAACATTATAACTTACAGTAAGGGTGAACAAACGCTCATGAATTTTAATAAAATTGAATAATATAGTAAAATACAATAGTATTTTGTTTTTAATTTTTGGAAAAATAATTGGTAATTTAACTACATGGAAGGTGTTTTTTTAAAAAAAACTTAATATATATTAAATATATAGTTCATGCAAATGCTGGAGGTCATAAATTCAGTAAAACAATTTAAAAAAATTTCAATTGATTAAAGATTAAATTAAAAACATGATTTTAACTTTATATATATGTATATGTATATATATATATATATATATATATATATATATATATATATCAGTATATGTATATATCAGAAAAAAATAAAATGTAAAAAAAATATGCTCGTTAGGTTAATTTAATTTAATTGTACATTTATAATTAAGTCATTTCAGCCTTAGTTTTCTTTTTAACTTATTAACATAATTTGTTAAACTCTTATAAAAAGAATTTCATTAAATAAAATTTAAATGAATATTTAAATACACATAAAGACCAGCTACCGAAATACATTTCTTTTCCTCAAGAAGAAACATCTTTACTTTTTGCATGATTGATCAAGAAGCTTTAACCTTAGCCAAGCAAAATACATCAAGTTCTGACTCAACACGCTAGCAACTCTTCTCGAGTGTGTGGGGAAATTTATGGCGTCTGCTTATGTTATTTTTGTCATCACCTTATGGTTCAATACAAATGTGAGTTTGCTTGGCGAAAATGCAGAAGCACTTATTTCGTCATCAAGGAGTGCTTCGTCAATACTGAGCGCAGTTAGGAAATCCAAATGACCGCATCACCGATTTTCTCTGAGAAATATATTTGTTTATTTTGTTCGTAAATTCCTATGTTACAAAAGAATGAAATTAAAAAGATATGTAATGATTTAGCTTGAAACTTTGGTAAAAATGTTTACTGTAAAGACTGGATTCTATATTTAGCTACAATATAGTATAAATGATGCATTTTGAATTTGAAAATCAAATATTTTTAAAAAGGAAATGAAGTTTAGTTTTTTATATCATACTGTTTCTACTGTTTAATTAAATGTAAATTTAGTTTTACAATTTGTTCTTAAATTGCAGAAATTGCACATAAAAAGTATTTTTCCAACGAAAAATCATATTATTGATTGATAATATTATTGAAATAATATAATATTGAAATCTTCTTAGATTAATTAACATGACTAATTTGTTCTATAATTGTAATGTAAAATGTAAAATATTAATATTTAAACTATTGATAATTTTGATAAAATACTTTTCTGAAGCATGAAAAAAAGTTTATAAAAAGTTTATAAAAAGTTTATTTTAAAAATAATTTTTCCAACAATATATGTCATCATGCTATGAAGTCTATAAAAATTATTCATCCGCGAGAAATTTAAATTATCACATTTAAAACGGAAGCTTCGTCATTTCATTTTTAGAATATTGTTTTTCTTATAAATATTCAGAATATTTCTAATTTTATGATTATGTCATTCATCACATAACATTTGAATTTTTTATATTAAATATAATAAATCTTTTAGTTAGAATAAATATTTTAATACCTTCTCAAATTTATAAGCCAGTTATATTATAAGGCTTTTCATGAAACTTCCATGCAATTTGTCTAGCAGACATTTATTTCAAACCTACAAAATGAACCAAACGTGAATTATTCCGTAAAGGAAATTTACGTTGATATCTTTTGATCGTTTTCATTGCATTAGTCTAGCTCTAATTTTCATATATTTCCTAAAATCCTATTAGAATGTTTTCATCATCAGAGCCATTTTTTATACTTTAGTCTACTAAATTTTTCTATACATGTTTATTGTTTATAGATATAATTTTATTTTGAAATTCCATTTATATTTTATTTTACTTAGTATTGATAATACTAAATTACAGAAGATAATTGTTAAGTCTATAGTATTAATTTAAAACATTGTTACAAAGGAAAAATAAGCATATAGAATAACTGAATTTCTAATTAAAATAATCCTCAAACGGCTTTCAATGCTTTGCCGCTATGCTTTTAAAATAAATTGATATTTTAAAATTAATAACTTTTTTGCTACAAAGTTTCTAATGTAACACAACATTTATTTAAAAACTCAAACAAACTGTGAATATAGCTATTTTGACATGTAATTGTTAAGAAATTACTTGACTAAATCATTCTAAATATTAAAAATTTTACTGAAAACCGGCTAAGAGAGATTAAGGTGAGTAATATAACATTAACCTATTTAGTTATTTTATCATCACTTTTGGAAAATGGGATTTTGTTTTATCTTGTTGGGAGAGAAAAAATTCGATTCACAAAAGCTTCACCTAAAGATAAAATGTGTCGAAAGGTGTAGAGAAAATATTGATAGTAACATTAAACAATGCTTTAATAATAAAAATGATTTGACATTGCACAATAAACAATGATTATCTTACCTAAGAAAAGCAACTCTATGTTAATTTACTATGGAAATGCAGTAATATATAATTTAAGAGATAATAGGACATTTTTCTGATAACCTTTTGATATTACATTTCATTTTCTTTTCTCACATTTCTTACATTTTCTTTTCTCACAATATATTGTACAAATTTATTAAATTAAATTCATTTTTGAAAAAAAATGCTCAAATTAAAAGTTTTGATTTTTAATATTGCATAATAAATAATAAATATTTAAATAAAATATAAAATTTGAAAGTCAGTTATTTTTATCGAACAGAATTGCACTTGTTCATGTATTAATGGCCTTAACGGTCTTACATTTAAAAGTATTGGAAAATACTTTAAAAAAAGACAGTTTAAATGAAAGGAGAAAAGAAATTTTTAAATTCTTAACTAATAAATAAATTAAATTAAATTATATTATTATTAATTATATAATAATTAAATTAATAACTTAATACTCTTGTTTTTACTCGAATAACAAAATTTCAAATACATATAATTAAATTGGGGTTTTTTTTTGTACTTGTTTGAAAAACTGATGTAACAAATCAGGAAGATGCTCAAAAAATCATCTGAACATTCAACATAAATCAGAAGACGTAGATCACAAATCGATGTCTGTGGTTAATGAACCACATCTCCATACCTTGGCAGATAAATGAGAAGAAGTAGATAATATTCTATTTTAGGTTCATGATTTTTAGAACATCTAAAATAAATCAAATAACACATATTATTTACAAAACTCTATCTAAGAACCAGAATTTTTAGATATTTGAAAATAAATCAGAAAAAAAAAATAGATCATACATAGATTTCTATTTTAGGATCACAGTCTTTAGAACCTTTAAATTAAGTCCGAACGTAAAGATTATATAAAAAAAACTCATCTGAACCAGAATTTTTAGGTTCTTGAAAAAAAATTCTTCAAAAATAGATCATACAGAGATAGCTCTACCTTAAAACCACAATTCTTAGAATCTTTAAAACTCAGAAGATACAGGTTTTATATAAAAACTGTGTTTAAGAGCCAGAATTTTCAGTTCCTTGAAAATAAACCAGAAAAAATCTACCATACACAATTAGCTAAATTTTAAGACCACAATGTTTAGAACTTCTACGATAAGTTCGATGAAAACGTTATTTAAGGACTAGAATTTTCAAGTTTTTGGAAGATGAAAGTCAGTAGAAAAAGATTTAAGTTATTTAAATACAAAAGAGAAGATACAAGTGCATTTATTGTTCTTTTTTTAAAATGTTTGAAGTTCTTTTTTGTGTTTCAAGATAATTATAATAATTACAATAATAATTACATATTCAATACGTTTAATGAGTAGATTTTGATCTTGAATAATAAAATCACACTACCCATAACCAATAACATCTTTTAAAAATCCAGAATCTGCAGATTTATGAATATGATGTCATGTTATTTTAGTTTATCTTACAAATTATGCTAAACTGTAACTGCATCCTTACTCCTTGGAATGTTTAGCTACATTTAGCATAATCTGTAAGATAAGCAAATGGAAATTTATATCATGTGAGTTTCCGTTCTCATATTTCTCTCATCTGATTCCTCATACGTTTAGAAACTCATTGAGATTCAGACGCTCCATCTTGATTTAAGGCTCCAAATAATTTCCAACCGTCTTCTCTTCTAATCTACTTACGTTCCAGTTCATATTCAAACATTTAGGGAGGAAATTTATTTGCTTAAATAGACCAGTTATTTGCCAACGTTAGTAGCGTTAGATGTTTGAAGATTCTCTATCCCATGGGAAAGTCAGAGAAGATGAGTTATTCAGTGCAAGAGACAAAGTTATACTCTCCCTTTTACTTTAAAATCAAGTAAACCCTAAGAAAGAATTTATTTTGATATCTATCGTTTATCGCGTTGTTGAGAACTTTGGTATAAGCTATTTTCTGAAAATGTGAAATAACAATGTATATAATTTCTTTATTTTAAATGAAATTATTTAAGTTATTAGTGGATTTTACTGAACTGCTTTAACCACTAAGCGTATTTAAATAATTTATTGGGTGTGCATGTAGTAATAAAAAATGCACATTTTTGATACATGTTATTCAAAAGAGAAAATCTTTTTTCTCAAATATTTGGAGAAAAACATAATTTAAAAAAAAGTTACTATAGTTATAAATTTATCCAATAGTTTAAACTTTTATATTTTGCTGAAATTCAGAGTTGAAATTACCCAAAAAAATTTGGAAAAAAAAATACAATAATAAAAAAGGTACATTTTTTAAAGTTCAACATTTAAAAGAGACTTTTTTCTTCAAATATTTTGAGTAAAACTCAGAAAATTTTAAAAGGAAAGTCAAGATAGCTATAAATTTACCCAAGACCTATGACTTTAATATTTTAAAAGGACTACCATATTAATTGCATTTCAGTATTTAAATTTCCAGAAAAAATTAAAAGAAAGAGAATAATTAGATAATCAAATTTTTTCACAAAATTTTATATGAAGTTTTATTTTATTTTTCAAAATTTTTCGCAAGATTTATGTACAATGGTCGAAACCCTTTACCATTAGAGAACACTAATTTTGAGATTTAAAAATATTAGTTACGGAGAAAGCATAGGAATAATGAGTAATAAGTTTTATTTTATTTTACTCTATAAATGAATTGCATTAGATTTTATATTTGTTCGATGTGTTATGATGACCGTTCATTTAAGATTTGATTTATCAAATGTATGATTGTTTAATACAGTGATATATGATTATTATTTTATATAAATATATTAATATGATAATGATTTTTTTTTATTAAGAGAACGATTGGATGTATGGCTCAATATATTAATGAATTAGTGAGTAAATGCATAATAGAATGAATGAGAGGAATGAATGAGGGGAGAGCAGTATTAACGAAATATGTGACTAAACATATGAGTGAGAGAATTAATGAAAAAAGCTGAGAAAGAAAATGAAAAGAAATAATAGTGCTAAATTGATGAAATATTGAATGAATAAATCAAGATATTAATAATCAGTCTTTGTTTTTTTTCACAATTTATTGCATTGGGGAATAAAAGACTATGCTTTTTTTTAACATAAAAAAAAGGAAAAATACATGTCTTTTTCATGTTACTGTAATATGATGATTTACTGAAAAGTAGAAATTTGACGAAAATCAATGTCTAGTTATTTAAACTATCTACGCACTTTCAAAATTATAACATTTCTTTAAATTATATTGTTTATTTATATTGCAATATTTGTTAAATTGTTTTATTGACTTCTTGATATTTAATGTCACCTTTGAAAATAATTTCAAAATGTTTTAATGATATTATTAGTCAACCTTCCGCCGATTGTCAAACAAATATTAATCTTTCACAGAAACCTCAAGAGGAAATTGAATTTTGATCATTTCAAATGTTTCTGACAAGAGTTTGGATTAATGAAAAAGTACAAAAAAGTCGATGACAATGATGGATTTGATGCCTTGCCCCAGGGAAACTTTCAAATTTAAGATATGAATAGGGGATATAAGAAATATATATATATATATATATATATATATATATATATATATATATATAGAATTAGTATAGACTGCTACGGATATGAATGCTCTCGTCAGACCACAATTTTATTACAATGTTATTATGTGCGTTTAATCATGTTCGAAGAAAATATTGAAATCATTTCTTTATTTTTTAGATTTTTTCTGATGTATTTAAAAGTTAAAAATCATAGCATTGTCTGAAATTCAATGTTTTTAAAAAATCAATAATCAATAATCAATAATTTATCGAAAAGAAAAATGTAGTGGCTTTCTTTAAATCCCATTGCTTGTAGTCCCTATTAAAAAAATCATGAACTACAGATTTTTTTTTTTAACATTTTGATTCAGGTAGATATCCTTACTCTTAAACTAATGGGAATTTTGAGGTGAAATTTGATGACATTGTTGTAAATAGTTTACTGTGTTTTAAACTAAATTTCGCTGGTTAAATATTTGGTCATCTTACATCAATATAAATATAACTATGAAAAACATTCCGTTATCTTTCCGGGATTAACTTAGTTAGGTTTTAAAAAACTGATACACTTTACAATTTACACTCAACACTATGAATCTGTACTGAAAAGGAAAAGTTATTTTATTTATCAGAACTAAGTGCACATTATCTGGCGTAAACGTAAATTTTTTTTTTTTGATGTATGCCTAAACCTCAAAAATATTTCTGAAATATCGAAATATATATAAAATTAATTGGTTACATTATTTTATATCTCACTTCATACAATCATTTAAAAGTTTCATCAATTTAATTTAAATAAAATGCAATCAAACCCAGAGAGTCACCTTAAAATTTGTAAGAATAATATTTTATGTATTTTTTCACTCGTCAAATAAATTATTTACCTGAAAGGAAATGTTACCGTTAAGAAAGATTGGATAGTGCAATTGAAAAAAGATTATTCTTGAACGCATCCTAAATGTGTCTGCTAAACCTTTTCCGAAACTTTGACGGGAAATGGTTCTAATGTTTCCTGAGCAGAAATCGGAGTTGAGTAACCAATTACCATTTAATGGCTGCAATAAAATATGAACAAATATGCTTCTCTAAATGTTCGGTCTTCCGTTCATAAAAATAGAAGATTCGAAATTCGGTAATTTGCGATTGGTGGAAGAATAAGTTTTCCAACATATTGCAAATAAGGGGAAATTTTGGGGAATAAATCTGTGGTCTCAGGTTACGTAATGAAATTATTATGGTGTTTTAATGGCTCAAATTAACATAGAATTTCTGTCATTTCCAAGAAAATTAATGTAAATTGTTCTGAATTTTATATGCATTCCAAGAATCAATACTATATTTCTTTGATGAGGAGTGGTTAAAAAATGTTATTGTTCACTATTTAAATGTGGTTACTTTTGTTTGATTCGGTGATTTGAATTTTTTAAATCTTTTGATCTTCCGTAGTACTTTCTGAAACAGCAAGTATTTTTTCAGTTTTAGATTGCGTAATCAAATGATTAAGTTTCTTTATTAAGTGAAATTAAATTTTGATATGTAGATAATAATCAAAGTTTAAAGTTTAAAAAAAATGCTTTACATATATTCCAGATATTGCAATCTAATACAAGATTTTAAATAAAACTTGTTTAAGACTTTGGGATTATATGACTTTAAATTTCTTTACTTCAAGTGTTTCGTAAACGTGAAGATTTTGAATCGGAGATTGATATAGGATAACTGTGAGAACTTATATTCCAAGAGACAGCTTTTAAGGCATATTACTAAATAAAATTAGCTCAAAACATTCACAGTTTTGAAACAATAAGTCCTGACAAGTACTTCGCACTTCATAAATATTTCAAGATTCGTGCTGTTTCAGTTTTCATTCAGTTGTCTGCCGTTACTTTTACCGGAACATGTTACTGAGCGAAAATTCTGTTATACCGTAATTCTTGCAATAATAACTACCGTAATATTGGAAGTGAATTCTAAATTTTACCGTAATTCTTGCAATAATAACTACCGTAATATTGGAAGTGAATTCTAAATTTTACCGTAATTCTTGCAATAATAACTACCGTAATATTGGAAGTGAATTCTAAATTTTACCGTAATTCTTGCAATAATAACTACCGTAATATTGGAAGTGAATTCTAAATTTTTACCGTAATTCTTGCAATAATAACTACCGTAATATTGGAAGTGAATTCTAAATTTTACCGTAATTCTTGCAATAATAACTACCGTAATATTGGAAGTGAATTCTAAATTTTTTTTTAAAGTTTAAGTGCAAGCTTTGAAGTTTAATCCATTATGTCTTTGAACAGAAGGTGTTTGAAGTTAATTTTGTGATTTAAAATGTATGTATTTTTTTAAAGTGCCGACCGGCCTGTGTAGGGGGCAGGGAACTGTCCTTGCATCAGGAAGGTTCTGGGTTCGAATCCCGGGAAAACATGGCTGTTTCTTTCTCTCTAACTGTGCTCTATGTCCTTTATCCTTTGTGTGTGAATGTGACCCGCCATATAAACGGGTTGTGGTAGTGTGACGCGGGCGACGCTGCTCCACCGCCGTGGCTTCACCACAGGTGCCCACTGGGTAACGAAAAGAGAGTTAGCAGTTCTGGCAATTTCTGTGGCCAATGGACAATAGTTCCAAGTGCCCGCCATTAAAAAATTTTTTTTTTAAAAACTATTTGAATCTGAAAAACTGAAACTGAATTTAAATATTATTATGCTAGATTTTGATATATATATATATATATATATATATATATATATATATATATATATATATATATATATATATATATATATATATATATATATATATATATATATATGAAATTGAGGTTAAGAATAATAGACAATAATGCTTTCCGTTTGAGTTTGTTTCTTTGAAAAGTAAGTTTTCTTTGTTCCTTTTTGGTTTTGACTTTACTAGATGTTTTGTGATCTTCAGAGCTAGAAAACCTTTTACATAATTCAATCAAACCATGAGCAAAATGACTTGATAGCTGACACACGATAATACAAACGCGCTGTGAATGAAAGGAGAACGGCTTAAAATATTTAAAAAAATTTAGGACACATTCTGTAGTTCACATTACTGATTCAAATACACATAAAAATTTAAAACACTATTAAAATTTAAAAAATTTATTCTTTACAACATATTTTCTGATCTTACAATAGCAAGAAACGCTGTTTTGTAAAACAATCACTGAACAGCGTTTATGGTCTGTCTTTGAGGTAAAAATAATAGACAATATTCTTTTTGGTTTGGATTAGGTTTGTTTGAAAATAAAATTTTCTTTGTTTCGCTTTGGCTTCGAAGAACTATGTGTTTTGTGCCCTGCAGAGCCAGAGAACCTCTCACCTAACTCAAACAATCCAAACAAGTTGTGATTAATAGAAGAATGACCGAAAACCCTTCATAAATTTTGAGACACATTTCGTAGTTTAAAAAAGTTATCTAGAAATTTGAATAATTTTTGAAAGTTAAAAATTTATTTTTCATGTAAAGTTTTTAGGTCTTATAATAGCATGCACCTCGATTTTAATTTTAGAAAATATTAAGTCATCTACCGTAGAAGGTAAAAATGATTATAACCTAACACTATATTTAAATGTCATATATAAACAAATAATATTAGGCCTTATAGTTAACAATCATAATTTCTAGTTCTAGACAAGAAAAGAGTAATCCTTACGTCTGTGATAGTTAATATATTTTTTCACCTCTAAAAATATATAGTAATACTCTGCCATTTAAAATAATTTTAACGTTTTAAAAATGGCATTATTTTCATCTGAGAATTATAAATTCTTATCTAAATAATAGTATTAAGGCTTAGTGCAATAGTATAAAATGATATCTTTTGTAGTATCTTTTCTTTTCTCTTTACAACGAAAATAAAAAGTCGCTGAAAACCCGTTACAAGACCGAAATCGAAATCGCCTCGAGAACAATAATGTAATTCCAATGCATTCATTGATTCACTGAAAACAGCAAATAGCAGAATAATCCTCAATCGATGATTGTTAACAGTCTCTCCTTTGTCACTAAGAAGACCTGCAGTTAAGCAATTGGTAGATTTCGGAAAAGTAAAAATCTACGCGATTTCACTTAACTGTCTAGATAGTTTCTTTTTTTTTTAGGTACTAGTTAGTCTTTTTGCTGTTTTACACACATCTTTAAATTTTATTTTAAACTTGAAAATTTCAATTACTGAAAAAGTTTAAGAAAAATCATTATACAAATACGAGAATATAATATATATATATATATATATATATATATATATATATATATATATATATATATATATATATATATATATATATATATATATATATATATATACAAGATGGTATTCTGTTTGAGTTATTTCATCTCAAGCAACTTTATTGAATTTAATAACATTAAAAATGTTTATAAATACTTTATTTATCTTAATAAACTGGTAGCTCTAAAAATCATTAAAATTTCAGTACAAAATGAAATGAAACAATTAACAATTAATACCAATACATTTTACAGCACTTTAAATTGCTTTAGCATATCGCTGAAAAAATTCAATCAAAATAGCACAATTGGCGGAAATATTAAAAAAATAACGTGATGATTTTTTTTTCTAGAGAGTCTAAATTTCAAATTATAATTCTTTAAAGGATTTTTTTATGATTTATGATTTTTTCGTTTTAAAGCCTGATTCTTTCTAACAAGATGGGCTATATAGTTTAAAATCATTTCATTGCTTCAAGTTGTAGGCACATGACTGCAACATGACTTGCTAATGAGTAAGTTTTTCCGAAAGGTACAATTTTCGAGAGTGAGAACACGTAAGAAAATAAGTGAAAGACTTTTTTTTTTAACCACGATGTATTTTTCCCTGTTATTAGAAATTTAAACTTTTGTCTGAGTTACTTATTGCAAGGAAATACAAAAAAATTTAGTCTCTGTATGGTGTTTAAAGCGGAAATAAACGTTATCTCTGCTCAAGGGGGGACCCCACCCTGAGATGGCAAAATATTAACGTTTTTCGATGGTAAAATATTAACGTATATTAACGTTATTAATTTCTTTTAAGTAATAGAGACAATTCAGAGTCTCCTTGTTTTTTTATGCTATTTAGCTACAATTTAAGTTTATTTTAAAAAATTTTCTTTTACAAAATAATAAAAAACAAGTAGGTGGCAGCTCCGTGTGTGGCTGGTCATCAAAAAGTGGCACCTCACTGGCCTCATGGATTTAGAAGTCCTGAAACATAGGAAAACGATTTTGTTTAGATTTTCTGAAACATAAAGACATTATCTAAAAAGTAGCATAGCGGTTTTTTGATAATCGCAAAATTACCGAAATGACGGCAACTTAAAAGAAAAGTTAAGTTTTTCATTAAAAAAATACTCATTAAAATACTGATATAAAATCGAAATATAAAAATATCAAAAAAAATCCTATGCTTCTTTTATATATATTTTTACGTAATTTAAAATAAAGAACATCTTATCTTATCTTATCTTATTTCCTTGTATAGATCATGAGAAAAACGTTAGGCTAGGTCAAAAAACAGCGTTTTGAGAAAAACTCGTTTAAAGTTTTGACTTATGGTAGGGGAAAACGTTTAATTTCATAAATATATAATGATCGATAAATGAAATGCCTACAATAAGTTTCTATATACAGTCAACAGAATAGATGAGTCACAAAAAGAATGTCGCCCCTCCTAATCCGGCCGAACGGGCCTTTCTACCTGCTTAGCGACGACTCTCTATTTTCCGGAATAACTTCCAAACGAAGTTAGGTACCAAAAATCGTTTTAGACAGACATTAGGAAAGGTACAAAGATTCGAAAAATGCAATACAATTTTTTTCGAATTTTTTAAATATTCCGGGTGGGGTTCCCCCTTAATAATATGCTTGGAATCTGAGATATTTTTAATGATTAATTCCAGGAAGAAAGTTCTTTTTCAATAAATATTTGCTAACTGATCATTACAGTTTTCTATTATTTTTTTTTAGCTTTCGTATAAATAATATTGATTGATAATATTATAAAATTCATTTATTTCTAATGTTTATTAATTATAGTTATGGTGCTAGAATTTTTAAAAAAAAAAATAATTTTATTCGTAAATAATGTTTAGCAATCATTTAGAATTTTTACACACTTTTACCTTGTTTCACCTTTTTTTTATATTTTCACTGCTAATGAAATGAGGTTAAAATGAAACAGAAAATCTTCGTGTCGGGGGGCAATTGAAGGATTAAGCAGGCGTTCCGAAATATGGCAAAATATTGAGAAAAAACAAGTATCTTGTTGAGCAGATAGATTTGATGATAATAGTTCTTTTTAAATAATCAATAATAAAAATAAATTTAATGAAAGCTTTAATTTGTAGCATGAATAAACTGAAGCTATGTACTAAATGTCAGTTAGATAAAGTTAGCACCGAAAGTTTTATTCACTTCACAAAAATAATATAATTAGCCTTTAGAGATATTGACAGACTAACTGAGTATTGTTATACTTTTAATATCAAATAACTTTTATGGAAAATATTATGTATTGTTTTTATAACAATTTATTATTCAGTGTTTTATAGAAACTACTACACTATTTAATATCTATAACTATTCAAATATCTATATGTACGCCTAAACACTACATTATATTTCATAAAATGCGATAACTAAACCTTGACTAGTCCGATTCTAGTTTCACTAAATTTACAATCCCTAAAATTCTTAATATGATGATTTTCTCAGAACTATTTGTGCACTATTTTGATGATTGATTGCTGGTAGGTACTAAATGATATCTACAACTATTTCAATATCTATCTCAATTTTAAGATTTACATTATGCTATTAAAATTGTGACCATTAAACCATTAGTGATTATAGATGATTCAATTTTAGTTCAACTAAATTTGAAATATCTAAGTTCCTTAGCACTATTTGTTTTGATTGAACAAATTTTATCTAACGTTATAAGCCTTTCTTTCAAATATAATCTAAATTCTGTTAACGGTAAATTTTTTTTCCAATTGAATTATATGTAGATGTCATTTCCACGACTTTCCAATCTAACAGTCTCCTGGGAATTTCTCCTTTATTTAAGGGAAGAATTAAAGTTTTCTCTTTAGAAATACCAAAGAAGATGAAAGTAAATGAAAAAAAGAGTACTTGCTAAAGGAGGAAAAGCAAATACACTTTTATTCAGAATCAGATACTTTCTAGCCATTTCGAGGAAATTAGATTATTCTCAGTAAATGAATAAATAGAAAAGAAAATTTTGGTGAAAACTCATTAGCAGACATTTTGATTTCAGTCTTTGGGATTAACTGACTTTTTTCTTTTTCCATATGTGACACTGAACTAAACATCTTTCTACATTTTATTGGTGATAGATTTAGGTTATTCAATGATATGTATGGTTTGTTTATTATAGTTTACGTAACATAACGATTCTAATTAGTTGAATTAGCATTAGTTTTAATGTGAAGATTTTAATTTAAGGGTAGATCATGAGGATATGATATGTTTCGTAGTACATAAATGAAATATATTGTTCGCTTCCAGTGATTTGTGCTATATAGTTCTAAATAATATTTTCACTTTATAGACACTATGATTAATACATTAGAAGATAATAACTAATTTTGTCAGTATATAAACATCTGTTGAGCATTTTGTCCAATAGAGTTGTTGTTGTCTGCCTCTACAATGGAGTTCTATAAAGGTAAAGGTATCAAGTATAAGTTCAGTCACAGGTGTAGTGATAGAATTTTGAGATATTTTTAATGCGATACCCACTTTTTAAAATTAAATGTAATTACCTCAGACACTTAATTAGAAAGATATTTTCGCATGCAAAATAGTTACGTTTAGCAGAGATGAAGATTAGATTTGTATTAAAGAGCTTAGTTATTGGTGAACAGAAATGGTACTAATTCGGAAATGAGAATCGTATAAAATTGCTATATTGTCATTGGTGCCAATAATGCTTAATTAATTTTGGTAATCAATAGAAATTGAAATAAAAAAAGTTTTGTATTTAAAAACTAAATTAACGGAGAAAAGTGATGGTACATATTCGTGCTTGAGGACCGTATACAACTGTCTCATTGCCATTGGGGGAAATGATTTTAACTAATTTTAGTAATGGGTACAATTTGAAATATAAAAATATTTTTTGTATTAAAAAGTTAAATTAATGAAGAACAGAGATGATGCCTGTTGGTACATGAGAACCGTTTAATTTGACCATATATATAGTCAAATCTGGTAGTAGGTACTATTTCTAGTATGGATATTGCTGTTTTTAATATTCAAATTAAAAATATAAAGAATAATACAAAAATATATTTTGAAAACTTGTTTGTTTAGTATTCATTCAAATAAATAATAGAATATTCAAAATATTGAAGCAATAATTCTTTTATTAATTTTGTATTTAATTAAAATATTTAAATTTATTTGTGCATACATTATTTCTTATTAATAAATACGTTATTTAATTAATATTTTGATAAAATTTCATTTATTGTGAAGAGCTGTACTAGATAATTTCTCTTAAATTAGTACACTTCATCAAAGTATATTAAGTTTGACTATTTAAATCAAATCTGGTATTTCGTTCTGATAATGAGACGCTCCTTAAACTGTTTTTGATGGCAGTCTTTTCTGCATAACAAGGTTTTAAACTTGTACTTATTTAGGCTTAAATTCGACTGGTGTTTAAAGCAAATGTTTGAGTAACATTTTCGCCACTCATGCTTGTGTTTTAGAAGTTACTAGTGTTTCTCACCTGCTAGGTAAATATTAATGGAAAATTTTGTGTTTTGAGTTATATTCAAACTTTTCAGAGAAAACTTGCAAAAATAAAGTAGTCTAGATGAACTTCAATGGAAAATCATGGCACATTTCTTTTCATGGGGCATCATGACCGGCCCTATAAAAAATGTTTTCTTCTGATTTTTAAGCCTATTTGTTCTTTATGGCAGGATAGTAAACGTAATAACGCACACCCATTATTTTAAAAAATTCTTTTCCCGGGATCAATCCTTGGCAATTTCTGAATATTAAGTCATTCATACTATTTTTTATTTTATTTTGCATCTCTTAATCTAATGTATTTATTGGTGTAATGTATTTAGTGTATGCATTTAAATTAGTAGCCTTAAGTCAAATATTTTTAATGAAACTCCTATTCTCAAGCAAAGGAAGATATTTAATATGAAAAAATATTTCCTCAGATCATTTCCCAATTAAATCGTTATCTAGAAAATTTCCAAAACTTTGCGCATTCATTTATTTACATTGAAATATAAATACTAGTCACTGTTATATCCAAGATATTACAAACATCGGCAAATATTTGTGAATAATCAAAATTACCTTAAAACTATTGATTGCGTAGGAATAACATATTTCCATTGGCACTCAATATTTTTTGTCTATTTATTTTAAATGATTAGAAATTAACAAAGTCGCCCATAAGAGAAATATCAAATGTATGTATTTAAATTAGTAGCAATATAAGAGAAATATTTGGATTCGCAGCTACTATTTTTTATTATTTTAATGTACTCTATCTAGTTCAATTGTTGGCAAATAATCTTAAATGAAAATAAATTAAAAATACATAAACATCTCGATTTAAACAGTTATAGTTTTAACGTATTTTATTTAAAATGATTATAAACTATCAAAATAACGTATATAATAGAATGTCACAAATAAACCTATGAAATAAGTATTTTGAGTTGATGCCACTCTGCTGTTCTATTTTATTATTTTCTAGCTATGATTCTATTTATTTTCAAAGTCCGGCATTTTGTCATCGACATTCATTTAAGAAAGTGAGTTCGTGATATAGAACGGTTTGATCAAAATAAACTACAGAAATGTATTTCTGAGAAAATGCAATCTTGTAATGGAAAGCATTGAGTAAATTTCTTAAAATAATTATTTTAGGAAAGTAAAGTGATATGACTTTAAAACTTTTTGATCTTTTGTAATTTTAAATCCCAAGTTTAAGAGCTTCCTTTCTATAAATCTCTACACGAATAGGTTTCTTTTTCAATAATAATATAACAATGTGTCTTCCAAAATATATACTTACTTATTTGTAGTTATTAAGTATTGCTTTTTAAATTAGATGCTATTTAGTAATATATAAATTTATTTGTAAATATTTCATTTACGTATGCATTTAAAAGTCTTGGGTTACTCGTAATGACAAAAAATAAAAATAAGTAAACTGAATACAAAAATAATTTATTAATAGTTTTGATATTAAAAATAAAGTTTTTAGATAAAAGTAGAGATAAAATTAGATAAAAATAGAGATTAAGATAAAAATAGAGATAAAATTTCCCTAAAATAATAATTGTATGATTTTATATTATGAAATAGAAGAATATATTGTGAACTTTATTAATTTAAATTAAATTATCTAAATTATCTAAAATTATTAAATGTAACAAATATTTTGATTTTTATATGAGAAATATTGGAAATAATTAAGAACGTTGTTTTGCTAAAAAAATTATTGCGCACTTTTCGTAAAGACTGTACAGTAAACTGATTTTAGATTCATTAAAATATTTAGCATTTTTAAAATAAAATCTAAGCAGTTAAAAATTCATTTCATCCATCTGAATGAGTAGGTAAAATATTTTTTTATTATTTTCGTGAAAAATAAATGTTTTAAAGACATATGTTTCACTGGCTAAAATAAACTAGATTTTATATTTCATAGCCGTTGTTGAACAGCCAACCCAATTTTGGGTTTACTACTATCATTGTTCAACTCCGTAGCCTTATAATTTTGAACCCAATCCAGAAGATCATGGATCAAATATTTAGAGAAATTTGTTTCCGTGGAGGAATTTCGAGGAAAATAACTCGCATTTGCTTTACACGGATAAGAAAACTACGAAAATCTCCCATGGTTAGCCTGGCTCTAACCCATAATCTGTCTATCACTGAGGATATTTTACGTCAGCACTGTGGTTGGTGTGAGCTAGGTGCGGAACTCGTATTGACCACTCTTATTGACCTCCATGACTCGAGTAGCCCTCAACGAGTTTTTTCGAGAAGTTTTTACGTTTTACACATTTTATGATATTTTATTGACAGAGGAAACTTATTATACACATTCACTTTATCAGACAAATTAAAAAAAATCAAGCAAAAATCGCCTTTCCATTAATTTTTACCAGTTTTAACACTTTTTCCTTTTTTTAGAAATAAATTAACTAACTTAAAAAACTACATTAAAATTGAAAATCCACATACACAAGTTTTTTTATTGATATTAAATGAATTTATTTGTCATTGACAGCTTTTAAAAAATTCAATTCATGTGCATATTTAGTAAATAAAACAAAATTGTATATTTCATTAAATCTGAAAAAATATAGATTTTTTAAAATGTATTTACTATATTTACTTGAATGATTCCACATTTAATTCCAATCGGAATTTTTTCAAAAAATTAAATAGTAAGAATATGCATTCAACTAATACCTCTTAATTTTAAGAATTATGCATTCCTGTATTCCCTGTCGGTTAAATTATGTAACTTCAAATTATTTCTTAGAAAATTTTCTTATTTCCATAGAATATTTTCATTTTTTCTTTTCCATGTTTATTCACGAATTTCAAGTTTTTTAAGAATTTTAACATAATTAGTTTATAATATTGTTTACAAATGTTTATTTTATATTACGTAAATAAATGCCTTAGCGTAAATAATGTTTCTACTTGATTATTTTATTTAAACATACGGGTTACTTGATAAAAAGGTGACATTTTGATCATACTTCACATAATTTATTGATACAAATGTTTATTTTATATTACGTAAATAAACGCCTTAGCGTAAATAATGTTTCTACTTGATTATTTTATTTAAACATACGGGTTACTTGATAAAAAGGTGACATTTTGATCATACTTCACATGATTTATTGATACAAATGTTTATTTTATATTACGTAAATAAACGCCTTAGCGTAAATAATGTTTCTACTTGATTATTTTATTTAAACATACGGGTTACTTGATAAAAAGGTGACATTTTGATCATACTTCACATGATTTATTGATACAAATGTTTATTTTATATTACGTAAATAAACGCCTTAGCGTAAATAATGTTTCTACTTGATTATTTTACTTAAACATACGGGTTACTTGATAAAAAGGTGACATTTTGATCATACTTCACATGATTTATTGATATAAATGTTTATTTTATATTACGTAAATAAACGCGTATTGCTAATTAAATATTTTATTTTATAAAGTGAAACTAAAATTTAAACATCACTGATAAGTTTTTAGAGAAGTTATCAGATCAATACAAGTTTATTTCATACTGTATTTGACCTTAAACTGAAATATGATTTCGTTTTTAAAAAAAGATAAATGTATCTTTTATGATAAAGGTTTCGTATAATAACACATATTAATATAATATAAAATAAAGAAGAAGCACGTTAAATATCGGTCAATACACATACAAAACATTCCATAAAGATTGAAACGTTATAGCTTCTTTCAGGATGTGCACCTTTTGTAAAGTGTTTTATACGTAAAAAAAATATTTCGAAAAGAGCCAAAAATATTCCCAAACTATTTCGATGACGAAAGATAACAGATAAACAATGAGAGAGATTTCAGATAACACAATTTATATATATATATATATATATATATATATATATAAAGAAAAACCTAACGAGAAATTAGATCTATGAGTCATTCCATCATCTATTTTAATTGCATAATTAATTTCCTTGTCTAAATCGACCAGTAATCCTCAAAAATGTGAACTTACAAATGTGAATGGAAAATTATCCCACAATCACAGAGTAACCTTCTATTAAAGCTGCCTCTATACAAAATAATAACACGTATGGATAATATATGCTAATGCATAGTTTAAAAGCTTATATTCATTCGATGATAAAAGATGGCATTTAAAAAGCAAAATTTTTGTTTCGAGCCTTGTTGTTTTAAATATATTTTGTGTCAGTAAATGAATAAAAGAATGATAAGTATTTTTTTTTTATTTTTAAGATTCAATTTGCTTCGGGGAACATAAATGTAACAAGCTTCCGAAATTATAAGAGTAACAAAAAATATTTTTAGGTAAAGTTTATTTTTTGTATTTACTTGTGTTATTATATTTTAGCTAATTTTTATTATTATTTTTTCTTGTTTTATTTTTTTGAGATGTTTATTCTTAAGACATTGAAAATCATAAACATTGCAGTATCGTAATATATTTTTAAATCGTTATAAGGTAACATTCAAAATATTTGCTTAGTTTTTCAGCTTTTTAAAATTTAATGATCACTTATTATTTTTTTTCCATTTATTCTTATTTTTCTGAAGCAGTTAAATAGATCGTTATAATAATTTATGAATATGAATGTAACCTGGGAGTAAAAGAATTTCTAAATTTTCTTTTTTTTTCAAATAAATTTTTATGTATATTGTACTATTAATAATGAACGATAATAAAAAAATCCGTATCGTCATTAGTTGATTTAGAATTTTATTTGGTGGCAGAAAAAAATGAAAGTTAAATTGTGTGATTTTCTGCATAACACACTTTGAATATCTATTATAGTTTTGTTTATTATATAAAATATATACATAAATCATGAAAAAAAACCTTTATTTAAGACAAATTGTGTGTTGCATCTATTTCTTATTTATTTTGATGTTATTTATTATACGTGATTTATTTTTATGTTATATAGCTCGTATAATTTAAAATGCATTTTAAAAATCAAAATTTTATTTCCATTACAAATAATTATTTTAACATTGGCCGCACCCCTTACTAACTTAAACATGGTTATTACTCTAAAAAACTCTTCGAATTAAATATTATTCATTTGACTTATGTGAACCATATCTAAACCTACGTTTTCAGGAATGTGCACTTTGTCGTGTAATTATCAACTCTTTTAATAGAAAAACGCTTGTTTTTTTAAATGTTTGGGTAAAAAAAATTGCCGATTGTGGAAGGTTTAAATTACTTTAAATGTATTAAAAAGTTAGTTTTGTAATAACTTATGGAGATAGAAATATTAGTCCTAAACCATTTATGGCCTTTCACGAAAAGTGATCTATATTTGAAAAACACCTACATAAAAAAGTGATAGTACGTATTTTCTTAAACAAAGTCGATATTTCTTTTTTTGAGCAACCGCTTTAAGTTCAAAAAGAACTGTGCTTTGACTTTAGATTTAAGTATAAATGTCTATATTGGAAGTATATTAGAACAAACAAAACAGTTTTTTTTGTGGAAATAAATACTTATGATGAAGCACTTATGTTACTACTTTTTAAATTTCCGAAACAAAGAACCACTATTTTTAAATTACACTAGAAAAGCAAATTTAGCGAAGATAATATTTCCTATTTAGTTTTCATTGGCTGTTTCTACTAAAAGAATAAAAACTATAGTTATAATTATTAAAATGCAAGGCAATTTTCATCAAGTTCTTTTTATTTTTTTCCAAATATCTCTAAATTTTATTGTCTGATTCGGAAAAAATATAAAAAGAAAACAATTAAAAATAACTATTAGATTAAATTTAGTTTAAGGAAAATTATAAAACACTCATAATTTCTAAAATTCTGTTGAAATGTGCAACAATTAAGGAATCTTTATTTTTTTTGGTCACGTAAATGGGTTTTTGTAAAAGTTAAAAAGTTAAAGGGTCTTTGTAAAAATTGTCTAAAATTTGTATTTATGTTTTGAATAATTTATATGAATCGGATAGAAAATTGAAAATTATTATTTAAAGTCATTCAATAAATTTTAAATGTTCATTTTTAGCATATTTATCAATATTCGGTCTTACTATCATTTGATGAGTCAAAGAAAGATTAGTTACTTTTACTACATTTCAAAAGAAAACTAATAAATTAAAAAATTGCAAATAAATAACAAATAATTAAACTAATAAATAATATATAAAAATAAAACTGATAACATAATTCCTATTTTATTATTTTTCTGAAAAAAATTTAATTTCTGAATTTATCATTTCAAATTAATTTTAAGAGGAGAGCATATTGAAAAGGTACATCAAGAAGTATAAATGACACTATTGTGCTGCATTTATCCAAATACTGTCTTATACTTTTGATACTGTCTTATTCGGGAAATTAGAATTGTTCTTAAAGCTAGATAGTTTTTTATGTAACATATTTAGTCATTTTTTTTTCATTGAAATATATAAGTTTAAAATAGGATCGTGTCAAAGTTGCGATACGCTTCTAGGGAAATTAAGACGCATTGTCAGGATTAATATTGCATAAAAATCCATGCCCGGAAATGTTGTTATACGTGACTAGGTGCGCTTCCCTGTTATGACCTGTTCAGAAGCTCACGAAGAAACTTTTTCGACAAAACAAGCAAAGACATGTTTTCGACAAAAAATAAGCTAAAACCATCATTTTAAAAGAAGAACTGGAGCTTGGTAAACGATTGAAGATTCTAAATCAGAGATAAAAAAAATTAAGATCAGTTGGAAAATCTTATGCAACAGAAAAGAAAAAAAAATTTGCTCAGATTAACAGTTTATAAAATAATTATACGTCATCAAATTTTCCGCATTACATACATCCGCATTACATATTACATATTATTCCGTTTATTCAGAATAATATGTAATAAAAATTCATAATATTTATCCAGTTATAATATATTTAAAATAACAAAATTAACATTGTATCTAGGTTTAAATTCATAAGTTCAATTCAAATGCCGTGAAATATATTTTTTTTACTTAAAGTATACAAGGAAACTTCTCCCTAACACTTTGTTAAAATTAGAATTATAAAGAAAAATTTTGCAAAATATCTGCGTAATTTTTAAAGGTATGTGTAATGTAAGTCAATCTTGATGTTTTCCTAACTTCAAAATTTTTATTTTAAGATGTATATAAAAGTAAAAAAGACAAAATAATTGATCTTAGTTCTCAAAAAATATCTACTATATATTTTGGAGAGAATGCTTCCTCAATAAAGAGAAGAAAATGTACCTTGGAAAAAACTGTGACGTTTGCATGCCTCAATTATTTTATCCTTCATTTTTCAACGAAGCTTTCCCTTTTTCCATTCAAAAATATTCTATGGTATATTCTATTTTATCTTTTTTCTAACTTTCTTTTGCAAACGGAAGAATTTTATTATTTTATTTTTCTGAAACATTCTTGCATAATAACGTAACCAAAAAGAATAGCGCTTTTCAATCTGAAATTTTCTCTAGGAACGCTGCAAGATTCGGCTTGCTCTTATTTTTCATTTTGTTATTGAGTCATTTTTCAATAGAAATGTTATATCTGGTTGTTACATTATATTTAATTTAAAACATAGTGTTTAAATTCCAAACAATTTTACAATACAATTCTGATCAACTACTATTCAAAAAGAATTTTGAAATTATGAAATAAAATAAAGACAATAATATAGGTATTAAATATAATAGGAAAAATTAGTTATAAAGAGTTTTGCAATTTAAGTTGCTTGGAAATAAAATGAATTTCTATCATTCAATGCAAAATATATATATTGACAAGATTTAGGGGAGTGTCGGGTACCCCCGCCCACTGTCAATTTCATATGTATAGAATATTTTTTCAAGTCAATGGGCCATCGGATCATTAATTGTTATATTAAAAAAAGATTATTTTCAAAGTTTCAAGTATTTATGCAGCTGGTAACATGATAAACAATAGTTTTGAAAATATGTTGAATACAGTAGTCAAATTTTTTAAATTTCTATTTTTTTAAGTTAAACTATTTTGTTTTTTGGTTTATTCTTTTTGCATTATTTAATTAGATGATAAAACAATAGAAACATACAAAAATATTGATTATTACTCAATATTATACAGAAATATAAGCAATACTCCTTAAGTGGGCGGGGCTACCCGACTCTCCCCTACATGAAATTTGCACTGGAGCTATAATTTAATATAAAAATATAAGCTTAAATTTTCTGACTATAATACATTGATAAAATTCCAAAAAAAATAACTGTTTTTATTTTAATGCACTTGAATATTACTAACTATCAATAAAAAGAGAGCTATGAAATTGTTCGCAAGGGAAGAATAAAATAAAAATAATTAAAAAATTTAAATAATTAATAAAAACAATTTTACATCAAGGTTTGGTTTTGATTAAATTGATCTGAAATAAAGTGAATATTAATTTATAGCTAAAACAGCCCTGCAATGTAAGATTTGTTTTTAAGGTATTTCACAATAAATAGTGCGTAACATTTGCAAGAAACGGTTGTTATAATATTTAAAATTAAATGCAGCGTCAAATGTTCCAATTCAATTTCGGTCATTTTTATAAATTTATCAAGAAAAAAATAGGAAATACTTCATAACCGATAAATTAATTAAAATATATAAATAATGGATAACAAAATTCCACGTTCCATCGAGTTTATTAATTTGCATATTAAAATGTTTAAAATCTTAAAAATATAATTTAAAGTGACTTTTTTAATTTAATTAACTCTAAATTTAGATACTCAAATTTGTTATGATAATAAAATCGATTCAATTTGAATTTAAATTAAATTTGATGCGTTATATTTTATTTCAAATTAAATTATATTGAATAAAAAATATCTATTCAAAACTGACCAATGGCTTTAACTCAAACATATTTTATGTAGTTTTTTTTAATTTTATTTCTATGTTATATTGAAGAGCTCAGGCTATATCAAAGCTATATGGAAGAACCGGCTAAGTGACATTTTAATGAATTTGAGTAAATGAGCGTTAACTAAACTTTTACTTTTTACTTTTTTACGTTCCTCTTTTTTATTTTTGTACTCAGTTTTTATGTCATTAGAATGTTTGTGAAGACGTAACTCACAAAATTACTGGGAGTCTATTTATTTGATTCTAACACTTTTAGAAATTAGAATTTTAATGTTTTTGTGTGTGTAGCATTTGCATGTTTTCATGGTGAATTCTCAATGTTTTTTAACGAATATAATTTTGTCTGTAAAGATAAAATAAATCAACATATATTTAGGCTTTTATTTGCCAAATAAAATTTTAGTTACCTTTATGGAAACCAACTTATGTGAAACCAACTTCATTTAGTCCGAAAGCTGATAAAGAATAATTCAAAGGCAGCGGAGGTCAAATTCCGTGGAGTAGATGTTTTACCGGCATATATCGAGAATTCGAAAATTTTAGACTTTAAAAAAAATTTATAGTTTTATTTTAAATAGAGCTGATTCTGGTAAAAATGTAATGTTATTCTGTTATATCTAAAGATCAGTCTGAAATTAAATAAAAGTATTTTTATTAGTTTTAATTCATACAAGATGTAGGTAAAGCTGTTGTAACACTAAAACTATTTTCTATTTTTCATTAAAATTTCGCAGTTTCATGCAAAAAGGATATTTTTTAATGTATAAAAATGTTTATAAAACAGTTTCAGTATATTGTTAGCATAGTAAATTACGCGATTATGATTAGTTAGTCGACTCTTATTTTTGTATTTTTTTTTCGTTACCATTTCACGAATTTTTTGCCGTTAAACAACAATACATAAATTTGCGGATTTTTTTCATTTAAACTTCTTAGCCTTGAGTCCATTAGACAAGAGAACACCTGTTTAAAGAGAAGATTACAATCCCTTTCAAAAAAACCTCTCATTGTTAGCCCGATGTTAATGAAACTTTGATATGTTTCTGCCAAAGTATGATTTTTATCAGGAATGCAATCTCTACTGACAGAAAGCAAAATAAAAAAATAACCATCTATCAATGAGCTTTTTTAATATGCAGACTTAATCAAGATCCCTTGAGTTATGCCGATTGAAAAATTTGTGATTAGTTTTGTCAAATATATGAGTAGTTCACTCACTAATCATAACAGATTTAACACTTAATTTTTCAAAAGTGCGCACACATCTTAAAGACTGCGGATATTTTTAATTTAAAAATAATAGTCCAAAAATAGAAAAATTTTCCGTAATATACATTACTGATATTTTATTAATTGGTGTTGTTTTAATATGCGCGAATACAAATACTAATATACATACTAATATAGATTTCACGACACCTTCTATAAGTACTAGGTCAATAGCTTCTTTTCAGCCTACTGAATCGAATAATTAAAGGATAAAATTGTTGGTTATGATAACTAACCATGATTTGAATATCAAGAGTTTGTCTCGAGCAATAGAGCTGTAAAAACTGTATGTAGTTAATCTTCATTTTATTAATTGGTCACAGTAAAAACTGGAATTGTTTTAATTGTGATCAATTAATAAACGTTAAATATTTAATACTTTCAATTTTGTGTATGATTTTGAAAGGTTGATCATTACCGATTTATTGATTATTTAGTTTTATTTTAACCCGTAAGAATAACGAGTATTCAGCTATTAACACTAATAATAAACGGGAAAATATATATATATATATATATATATACAGTGCACTCCCGATTATCCGGGTTAATCACCGGGACAGGTCGCACCGACAATTGAAAAACACGGATAATCCGAAAACTTATTTTTATTAAAGAAAAAATCCATATCAGTACAAAAAATATAAAAATTACTGACATTTGCATCCTGTATAACATCAAATTAGGAATTTTCCTTCTAAAAACATGTGTAATGACACATATTTTACAAACCGTAGTTATTTCACAGTAATCAAATCCTCCTATACAATCTAATAAAGTTTCAACAGATTGTAGAGCAGCAGAAATCAGAAATCGTATTTCCCTCATTTATTACATCTTCTGCATCAGTTACTATCATCACTATTTGATTTAACAACATAACGATGTCTTCATCTGTCAAATACTGGAAGTTAGGCTCACATGCATCTCTTTGAAACCAATCTTTTAAATTTTCTTCATCAAGAATTTCGAAACTTTAGATTTCTTTGCTTGTTCGAGAATACTGTTATATTCTTCTTGAATATCCGAAGAAGATTATTCATCAACCGGTATGATCTTCCTCCACGATTGTGATAACATAGACGATTTTACCTTTGACCATGCTGCTGATATTCCATATACTGCAATCAAATAACGAATATTGCTTTCATAAATTTGGAAGTGTTATAACTTCATGAATCAAATTTTTTTAATTTTGAAAATGTTTCTCTTTAAATTTTTTTCTGTGACTCCGGAGTGAGCACATATAATCCGCAAACCGGATAATCGAGAGTGCACTGTATATATATATATATATATATATATATATATATATATATATATATATATATATATATATGTAATAACAGAGCAAAACCCTGTTATTAATATGGGAATAATTAGTCCAAATTACATGAAAGATGAGTCCAGATTCTGCATAAGATGTTTATTAATTAAAAGATGGTGAAGCAACAGTTTCCTCCCCTCTCCGACTGGAGAGGGAGAGACACTTTTCTCGTCAGATCTGACGGAGTTTAGCTAGCACAAGTAAAACACAAAAAGCCACGCAAAAACCATCGGTCCTGCGTTTAATACATGGGTAAGAAGGCAGTCATATTGGATTCCTTGTATTCCTACGTCTCATCACAAATTATTTAATACTCATGAAAAATCGTTTAATCTTTCCTTATATGGAAGTGAAAGATCTTAAAATAACTTCTCTTTTGAAACATTAATCTAATTATAATTTATTGGCATGTTTACAGCCTTGAATTCCCAAAATAGAATATCTGTATTTTAATATTTTAACAAAGACATTTTATGAAAATGAATAAGTTTCAATGCTTTTATTAACACAAAAGTAATTTTATAACTTTTGTATTACATCCCCCTCAAAAAACATTTTGGTTAGCCAAAAAAAAATTTAAATTTAGAATAATATGAATTTATAAAAGTTATGTTGGTATGACTGTCCTCTTCCCTACTATAAACAACATTTTTTCAATTATGTGAAAAAATATTATTTACAGTAACAACAATAAAAACATGATAATGCAAGTTATCTGTTTAGGCAACTAAACAGAAAGAAAAATAAAACAATTATATCTATTTTACTAAAATTTTCAAAAAAATTTTGCACACAAAAATATACAAAACGAATTGGACACTACTCATGATTTAACATTTGTGGGCTGTGATATTTCCTAAGCTTTGATACATGTACTATTTCAAACTTTTGTTTACTCAAATTATTATTTTTATTATTATTTATTTATTTATTTATTTTAATTAGCTTCTTGGTCATTCTTTCTTTTTCCTATTTTTCCTTTTATTTTTGTTACCCTTTACGTTATTTTTTTCAGTGATTATTTTCACTGAAACATATTCAACTTTTCTTTTTTCGATGTTTACTTTTACTGAAACATCAAACTTTTCTTTTTTCGATGTTTACTTTTCTGAAACATCAAACTTTTATTTTTTCGATGTTTACTTTTTCTGAAACATCAAACTTTTATTTTTTTCGATGTTTACTTTTACTGAAACATCAAACCTTTATTTTTTTCACATTTTTTAACCTTAACATTTTGAGAATTTTGTTGTCTAATGTGCAAAGATAAGTTGTCATTGTTAGAATTAGCAGAGGTGATCAATCTCATACCAAATTGAGTAACAACTGGCCCGACACAAATCATAAACAAACAAAAAACTCTGCAAGTTTGCGACCCTACTAAAGCATATAGTAAATCAGTATCAAGCATAAAAAACTTAGCTGAGTTAACAATTTCGCCTATCGTAATAAGGGGAAACTCACAAGTTCTGTTAAGTGTTAATTGTCCTTTCGTTAGGGTAACATTTAAGTTTTCAAATTTTTTAATAGGAATTTTTAATTTTGACACAAAGTCTTTTTTTTTTCCATTCAAGTAACTGTTGTGTAGATATCTTAATTAGTAATTTAATTTGTCACAATTGTGTTAGGAAATTCTATTTTTAACGTATTTTTAAGTTTATTTGGTTACCATTACTTTTCAATTTGTGTTACATCATTTTCCCATCTTTATGTTGGGATTCCCTCTCAGCAATAAGAAACTTTCTTTGTTAATGGAAATTACTGAGCAAGAACTGAGCTATGAACTATTTACCAACGTTGGACTCAAGCATAAAATATTTATTCGCTTTTCAATTTAAATTCTAAAAACAAGTATTAATTTCATTTTTCAAAACTATTTGTATTAGTTAAAAAATTTCTTGGTTTAAATTATAATTTCTACCACACCGCAATTGCATTCAAAATAAAAATAATTTAATGGCATTTTTATTTTAACCCTAAACACCAGTAAAACAAAATTATAAATTCTACTAATCTATAAATCATAGAAACTGTAACACATAAAATAATAAATATGAAAATAATTTCTCGAAATATTTTTATACCAATCGAAACAATCAATTCACTGAAAATAAACATTTCTCAAAAAAAAAAAAAAAAATTCAACAGTAAATACGATCACTGTATAAAAAATCATTGTTTCATTTGAAACATCAAGTATAAAATTTTTATTTTAAAAATCATAATCATTATTTCTGTTTATTTACACGAGTGCTTTTTTTTTTATTAATCAATAAAGATTAAAGAAATAAATTTTTTACTAGTAAAACATAAAAATATCAAAGGATACGTGAAAAAGTTCGAATTAATCCGCAATATTTCTTGAAAGCCACAACATCAGTTGATAAATAATTTGGTTTCTTCTTTAAGAGGAATCATATTTCTCCTTGAGTGAGGCTGGGTGAGAACAATTTATTGACGATAAAATCCAGACCAGCACTATCAAAGGCATAACTAAACTTTCTGTAAGTCACTCGTAAAGGAAATGGATGTGATTTCAAAAAAAAAAAAAACTTTTTAATTATCAGGAGCCTGATGCAGTTTTTCTTTTTAATCCAAGGGGGGTGAAAGATATTGAAGCTCAGCTCTCTAGTGGTATTCATCGCCATCAGAACGTAGACAAGCATTCAGCATAGACAAATGGAAATCGCTGATCGTTAAGTTCCACTGGGCGTAGATATCATTTAATAAACAAAAAGTTTGATGATTGAAGAATTTATTTTTTGTTGAAGATACTGGATGAATTATGAATTGCTCTAAATCGAAGAAGAATTTGAATTATAATTTTTCAACTGTCCGTATGAATAAGATATTTCATATTTTTGCTGTACCCTCTTCCGATTGATTTAATTTCAAATGCGATATTACATATATTTAATGTGCCGTAAAATCCAATGGGGTTTCCTCCACCAAACATCCTGCGAGGCTTGTAATAACAGAGCAAAACCCTGTTATTAATATGGGAATAATTAGTCCAAATTACATGAAAGATGAGTCCAGATTCTGCATAAGATGTTTATTAATCAAAAGATGGTGAAGCAACAGTTTCCTCCCCTCTCCGACTGGAGAGGGAGAGACACTTTTCTCGTCAGATCTGACGGAGTTTAGCTAGCACAAGTAAAACACAAAAAGCCACGCAAAAACCATCGGTCCTGCGTTTAATACATGGGTAAGAAGGAAGTCATATTGGATTCCTTGTATTCCTACGCCTCATCACAAATTATTTAATACTCATAAAAAATCGTTTAATCTTTCCTTATATGGAAGTGAAAGATCTTAAAATAACTTCTCTTTTGAAACATTAATCTAATTATAATTTATTGGCATGTTTACAGCCTTGAATTCCCAAAATAGAATATCTGTATTTTAATATTTTAACTAAGACATTTTATGAAAATGAATAAGTTTCAATGCTTTTATTAATACAAAAGTAATTTTATAACTTTTGTATTACATATATATATATATATATATATATATATATATATATATATATATATATATATATATATATATATATATATATAATGATTAACTAGGGCTGTTTGGGTAACTAGTTGTCGCCAAGCCACTTAGTCGGCTTTCCCAAAATTATTCAAATAATGTCACTTAGCTGGCTCTTTCATCGAGTATCTCCGAAATTAATGGATTTGGCAATGCAAATGAATGTTATAGATTTAAGTAAGATTCAATTAAAACCCTTCCACGCACGTAAAATCTAAATTTTTTTCTAAGTCTTCTTTTTTCAATCTTTTTTTAACTGTCACTAAGCTCTATATAAACGTTCTCATTATTAAAAAAGCATTTTTCCATTATTATCTATTTGAAATTAAATCCTGATAAACAAGAATTTTACTTATATGTTCTTATAAATCTAGGATATAAAACTGCAATGAAAAAGAGTATCTTGCGAAGAAAAAAATATTCAAATAGGTAACTTTTTAAATAATTTTAGTTATAAATTATGTTTAGAAAATTACTTTGTTGACATTTATTTATTTAAAAATTAATTAACGGTGCTTTAATTAACTTGCCTTTAGTGTTATAGTTAATAAATACTGTCAATCAAATAGAATAAAATTTTCATTTATCATTCAATAATTCCTATATAATAGATTCTCATTAAATATGAATTTATAAACGTATACTTAACCTTTGACAAAATAGAGAACCTTTAGAATTAATAATTTAAAAGAATTGAACCCCCATGAAAGCTTTTAAAGCAAAAAATAATTTAGCTGAAAAATTACAGATTATTAATTATTTCAAAACATTTCAATTAATTTAATTTCAAAATTAAACAAAAAAAATAAATGCATTTTATTAAAGTGACTCTTTTGATATAATTAAAAATTAAATAAAAGGCGAATTTTGATTCAATTAAAATGTAATTTGATTGATAAAAGCTTGAATATAACATTAATCAGTATGTATAATAAAATCTTAAAGGAAAATTTTCTTTAACATATATTAGTTTAGTGAAAGGTATTATTTCAGTAAGCGTGATTGTTTAAATATACTTAGCAATTTAGTAAATAAAAAATAGAAGTTTATTAATTGAATTTCTTTAATCAATTTAGCAAATATTTTATTTAAGATCATGAATGCTTAAACAAAGTTTCTAATTAAATAAAATTTAATGAATTTCTTATTTTATGATGGACATTCCACTTAGAAACTTTTTTCCTGATATAATAAAGGTATAAAAATATAGTTTACTAGCATATTCAATTGAAATATTTTTTTTTATTTTTGATTTTTTAAATAAATTATTTAAATTTTAATGCTTAATTATTTATAAGATAGGTGGATATTTTTTTCCCCAAAACATTGTATGCCTATTAAAATTTGTAATAAATCGTTTTTCATTTGAATTTGGAGATCAAAATAAAATTATACTTTATAATATTTTTTGATGAGCATTTTGTAAATTAATTTTTTCGAGTCTTTAGCTATTTTGATTGCGAAATAATATGCAGTTAAAAAGTTTTCTGAAACAACTTTAAAAAATAAGATGGTTATATTTATAAAAAAAAAATCCAGTATTTCTCCCGTTCATGATACATATAAAATATTGATGTAGTTAGGTTTATTTATTTTTATCCAATCTCATAGCAAAGTATTGTGATCAACTAGTTTTAATTGATGAATATTAATATAAAATTTTAAAAAAAAACTAGTTTATTATTTTTTATTAAGGGAAAAGACTTATAAAGCTAGCAAGGAATTATTATTATTTTTAAAGACCACTTTTAGGTAGAAATAAGACTGCATATACGCTAAACAGTGTAAAAAATTTCTATGACCTATGACATAAATACCTTTGAGGATTTTATTTAGAATGCTATCAACTATGTTTTAAGCAATTATGTTAAAATGCATCTACTACTGAGTTAGGGATAAATATAATTAAAAAAGCAAACTTCTAAAAATTTCCACACTTGTTTTTACGATAAAACATGCAAAAAAATTGAAAATCTACTTTTTTTTCTTTGTCTGTTTAAAACATGTGTGATATAATCTTAAACACCCATGAAAAATTGCATAGACAGTTATTTTAAAAACACAATGAAATATAATATTTAAGGAGATGCATAATGTGAAAAAAATCTAATTTTCTGATATGCGCCTTTAAAGACATGAAATCATCAGCCTCTCCACTGTTATTACCCTTGCTCTAAAAATGCTAAAACTTTTAAAATATTTTAAGTAATTTTTAATATCTTTTTAATAATCAAACAAAAGTAAAATAATTTTAGAAAGCTCAGAATGCAGAAATTTTTAATTTATAATAAACTCAATTTCGAAAATTTCGCCCAAAATCATGTATTTGTACTAGTCAGACACATATATATGAGTAACAAACATCTATTTCTTTTTTAAATTTTCATTTCAAGAAAAATAGATTTTATGTGAAGAAAATAAGCATACCATGTTATTTACTTTCTAATCTATGTTCTTACAATATTGAGTGAGCAATATTTGTATTCACTATACTTTAAATGAAAACTAAGTGACGTGATTGTTCGTTTGGAGTTAAAAATATAGCGTTTTAAAAGCAAAAAATGCATATTTTCTTAGATGTATTATTTAAAAAACAACAATATGAACTGACATTAGTAATCTTATATATCAGTATAATAAACAAAGTCAGCTCTGTAGGTACTTTATTTACGTCGTAGCAGAGCTGCATAATGAGCTATTGGCGTCGGTCTGTTAAACATCCCTGAAAATGATCCGAAGACATGCTATCACAATTTTGATCCTCTGCAGAAGGGATAGCTCCCCTGATTTGTTAGGCCGACTACTTGCAAGCAAAGTCGAGTACTTTATTGTAGAACAGTTTAACGAGGACCGGCACCGCACACCCTCGGTCCTTACGCAGACAGAACAAAGTAGTCATCCACCCGCTTACTGACAGCAGTCAGTGATGCTTAACTTCGGTGTTCTACTGGGAACCGTGTCTTCACAATCAGTCCTTTGCGGAAAAAACAAATTCAGAATTGGCTAAGTACAGCATTTACTACGTCAATTAGAAAGAAAGAAGTTTTTAAAAATTCATTACGTAGTATTTAATTCATGAGATAATATGTTTAAAAATTCTAATATATTATGAAAAATAATTTACAGAAGAAAAAATCAATAAAAGGTTTTTTTTTATTAACATTTTGTTTTGAGAAAAAAAAACTTATTTTATCACACTCACATTTTATCATATTCTTATTTTACCACAATAATTTATTTTGTCCCACAGGAACTAACTCTCCTAATCCGAAACTGGGAGTAATTAAAGTCCACTTTGGAGGAAATGTTTGGTGGTCTTTGTCCCCTAGTTCAGGACACAATCAAGGAATATAACCAAAGATTTAAACCAACCTTAAACTTACCATTTGAGATTGCTTATGTATAAAATTGTTTTGCGTAAAGATTTATATTTTACTGATTTTAAAATTTATCAGTTTTCACATTATTTGATCAGATCAAGTTAAGTTGGTGTGCTAAATTAAGTTTTGTTAGACGTTGTATATTAACTCTACATTGTAAAAATTCGAGTTCAAATAACGGTAAAAAAATCGGCACTCAGGGTGTCAGTGCTTTTTACCATACAATCAACTTTCACAGAAACATGTTATGGAACGAAATATCTGATATACCGTAATTTTTACTGGAATAATTATAGCTTACAAAATCGCTTAATCACTCTAATTTAAAAATATTACTGTGAAAATGGATTTTATGCTAAAAACTGATTTTACGACTGATGCACCCAAAGTACCGGCACCTTAATCCGTAATTTTATTCGGAATATTTTACCGTGTACTTGCAATTTAAACATAGCACACAAATAATAATAAATATAAATTTAATGCGCTATTCCACATAAAATAATATGCAAATAAAACACGAAATGAAATATAACACGCAATTAATACTTAAAGAAATAAAGCACGATCTACGCTAATGAATTGAGCAATATCAATCAACCCGATGTCTTTTAAACTATTAGTTAAATTATGTAGATAAAATATTTTTGATGACCCATTTTAACCTTCCTATAAAAAGTCTTTTTTACTCTCTAATTATCTTTAATTTATTACCATCTAGAATTTTTATCGATAAAATACATAATTTTAAAATTCTAAAGTGAATGTAAACAAAACAATTTAAAAGGCGTTTGTAAAGTTAATAAAAATAAAATAGGTTTATTACATCTACGACAGAACTAGTTTTTATTTATTTACTTGTGCGTAAATAGTCTATAAGGCTAAACCATTTCCACAAAAAAATTGAGTTCAAAAGAAAACACAAAAGAAAAGTTACCATTTGAAAGTGTGGTCATTTGGAACTAGTTTTTGACGCATCCATTCGAGTCTTGTTGTCTCTCCCTCGGGCGAAATGAAAGTTTTGACGCAAATATAAGCTCCAGAACTGTTTGCCTTGAGAAAATAAAAAGGCTACATTTGCAACTACTGCATTACAAGAAAGTCTCGTCCAAGATATAAAAACTATGTATTTTGGAAAAAGGACGAATGAGTAAAATGGAATTGCACACCATTTCTTGTTTAATGCTATCGTGAACGAAATATACAATTTTATATAAAAATTTCGTCTACAGACTTTAAAATCAGCCCAAATAAAACGTTTATTGCACTATAGCAAAATAAAGAGTACAAAATGTTTTTTAAAGACTCTTAATGCTCAAAAACACTCAAAAAAGATTTTTTATTTGAATCCTTCTGAAGTAATATGACAAAAATAAATAAATAGATAAGTAGATAAAATGAAATTTACTCTAGTTGTAGAAAAAAAAAATTATAAAATATTGATTAATTTATGTGAGCAATATTAAAGAAAGAAATATGATAAAAAGCTACATTTTTTTTTTACAAAGGTAACATGATTACACTGTAAAAAATGTGGTGTTTAATATTACAGAGTTTGATGCTGATTTAACGCAGAAACTGAGAAAAGGAATACTTTTTTAAAAGTTAGCGCCAAATTTAGCATTCATATACAATTTAAAGCGCTTATGAAAGCTCTAAACATGCAAAATTTTTTCACCAAGATCATGCGCCTTTACACCATGTGGTTCAATGCTGCTTTTCAATTCTTCAATGTTGCTTTTCTTTGACAGAAACTAAAAGTTCTCCGTCTAAATATGTATGTATGTTTATTAGTTGTGTTTGGATATCTATATTTAAATTTTCAAATCTCATTAATCTGTAATAAATAATTCTGTAATTTATAATTTTTCTATCTACTCCTGCTCTGTTAAGCTTTGTTCAAATTCGTTTAAATTTCTCTTTGTTACGCATATGTTTTATTTGCAAACTAATCTCATTTTAAGAATAGACTCGTCGCAATTGCTTTACTGATTTAAATGTGTATCAAGTCTTATTGTGATAAATATTAGTGTTACTGAACAGCAAAAATAATTATTCGTAGCGGAAACTTTACACCAATCAGTGTTAAAGAACATTCTAGGTGCTTCATTGCATCTTCTTCATTGCATCTTTGCGTTTTGGTGTAGTGGAACAAAAATTTAGTGTAAATTAGTTATCCTCGTTTTTGGTGGAAAGATTCAGGAAAAAAAAGACCTTTCATAATGCTTAAATTTGACATTTTTTGTTGTTATTTAAATTCCTGGTAAAGTGTATTTCATAAGTTAGTATTTATGATTCTATTTAACTCTAGAATTTAATTACAGATAACGTAGATAAATTTCTCGTCGTACAATTGTTGTTGTAGTTGTCGTCGACCATTAAGGCAGTGCGATTGTTCTTGTTTTCCATTGGTGCCTCTATGGCCAAGGATTCGAGATCTGCGAAACCCTTACGTCACACTCGTTTATAGGGCGGACCCATTAATAGATCCATTCATTCGTCCACAGATCGTAATTTTGACCTGAGCCAGAGAATCCAATTCAGTACCCCCAGAAGTACTGATTTGTTATGGGGACAAGGAGGACTTCGTGATCCAACAGATTTCATGCACACCAGTCCTGATACGGGGACCAGTTACCATTTACTATATAGAGTTTTCGGCAGGCTAGATTCGAATTCCCGTTCTCACAAACGTGAGTCCAGCGCCCTACCAGCCAGTCTATCCCAGCCACTCGCCGTAGAATCATTTGTGTTTAATAATTTTTTTAACTATTTACATTTTTGTTTAAAACTTATTTTATTCTTAGACTTGATAATTGCATTACCTTTGAAGTTCTATATGTGAAAAAAATAGTCAACCTAACCGAGCTACAATTTTAGGGCAATTTATTTGTTTACTTGCAAAGTTACTCAAGCTTCTATTTTTTTTAAATAAGTTACTCTTTTATATATTCCTAACTTAAAAATTAATTTTTCTTTTGTATTTTTTCAAGCAAAAAGTATAAGGGTTAGTTATTTTGCAGAGTGCCGTTTTATAATATTATTAAATAAAACATTTTAAAAATGAAATTGCAAATTTTGCCATAATTGAAACCCACGATCAATTCAGTGGTATCATGATGAAGCCACTTTCCATCAATGGAATATCCTTTCGAACATTTTATTTCATATATCTGATTGTTGCTTATGATATGGGATATTTTGAAATTTTCTTTCTGCATATTAATTGTAAAATGAAAGACAGACAGTTTATTTTTTTACCTAACCTATGAACACAAAGAGAATTTTCAATGGGATGATGTTTAAAAATAAATGGTACGAATTATTTTTTTATGTTAGTGAGAGAAAGCTTATAGTAAGGAAGTTTTACTCATATAGGGTATAAAAGAAAGTTCTCCTTTTTCTGGTTATTTGTTTCAAATCTTTCCTAGCGGATGCCACTTTGTTTGATTACTTCCGTTTCTGTATATATATTTTCTCTTTCATGTATGTTTGGAAACTCGGAACACAAAGAAGATATTACTGGTAAAAGAGTTTGGCAAACTTTTGTAATTTTACATTATCTTTTTTATATTTTGTTTATAGTATTTTAGTACTCAATTTCTCACATTGAGTCGAAATGAAACAAGGAGGCCAATGCAGAATAAAACAATTTGTATACATTAAATTATTCTCACTTTGTATGTATGGCTATAGTTTGAAAGTTTGAAAAGACTAAAGTAGAGGTACAATTATTTTTTCTAAAACTCCAACGTAAAATAATAATGATTAATCTTGAAATATGTTGTTTTTACGAAACTCGGTTGTGAGCAAAAAAATATTACTCGGATAAAATTTTAAAGAATAATATTTTTAAATTATTTGCAGATATTTAAAAGAAATAATTGTGCAGAAACAAAAAAATTTTAAAAGAATTAAATATTAGGAGCATTTAGTGAGCAGATTTAGTGATTAGCTAATTTTCTCGATTATTATAATTTTATAAGTACAAATAATATGTAGAAAAAAATTAAAAGAAGAAATTAACATGCAGTGCGATTTTTTATTTTTTGGTATGTTAAAGTAAGAAATAAATCTATTTTTAAAAGAACAAAACCTATTACCATCAAAAAATAACTTTGGAAAAGAAAGAACGAATTAATTTTAGAAAGAAAAAAACCTCTCTATAATCAAAGAGCAAATTGAAAAAAAAGGACGAATGAATCAATTTTGAAAAAGCAAAACTAATTACAGTAGAAGAATAAATTAGGAAAAATTATTTCGATCTACGAGTCATGTGTAAGAACATTAAAGGAGTATTTATTTTATGTTTCATTCTGCAAGGCTCCTGACGGCAGTAGAAAGAAAAGGAAGACCAAAAATTCAGAAGAGAAAAAATCAATAATCTAAGATGCGTTATTAAACGGTTTAATTAAGTGTTGTCCAACCTTTTGCGACCCAATAGTCAAAGGAATTTTAGTATAAGAATGTGGCTGCCAGAAACATTCCAGGGAAAAAACTGGTTACTTACTTCACTCAAAAACTTTTATTATTATTCTCTTTAAAAGAAGTTTAATATGTCACTTTAGTCTACAATCGAGGATTGGCACTGCCTTCTTGAGACAAGTTTATCGCGCCCACTGTAAGTTCAGTAAAAACTCAGGCTCGATTTCAACGGCGCAATTTTAATTACATTTCTCGTGTTTGATTTTATTTATTTGGGTTCAGAAAAAGCTCTTTTGTATATTTATGTACTGCGAACATAGATAACATTTGAAGAGAGTTTGGATTCCAGAACCGACTTTTTTGTTTACTGAAAGAAAGTTGAAAGAAAAGTAGGCATGGTACGCATTACAACAGGCAAAGAATGAAGCATCTATCTGACCCTTACAGAAAAAATTAAAATTGAAAAATGCTGCTGTGGAAAACTTCAGCATCTAAAATTGTATACACTTAAAAACGTAAATTGGTAAGAAGTTTAAATGCTTTTAATTAAAAAGTTAAATTAACATATTTTTCTTTTGTCAATGGCAAAGACCGATAGAAATATATCGGTGGGTTGCATGAGACCTGTGGAAAACGGGTTGAAACACAAAGATTTAGAGGAAATCGGACACCAAAAAGCTTGAAAAAATAGGATGTATATTTTATATACCAATCCTTATGAAAAGCCTAAGAAAGTTGCTAAGTTATTAAATTCTTTGAACAATATTACGTTTCAAATTCTACAGTAAAGCAATAAATTGCTAGAAAATTTTAATTGTATTCGGGATGGGTAGAATTAAAATTGCTTCTTTTTTAAAAAAATTTTGACAGAAACCTAAACGCAATTTTCTAATTTTATAAAATGAAGAATTTACTGAATACTTCCGGAGTATTATCTTATAAAATTTTAAATGAAATTTTTAAATATTGTTAAAATTAATAAATATTTTAAATCCAAGTTCATGATTGAAAAAGTTATAGTAAAAATATTCAAAACTGTATATTTTATGTATTACTTAGATTTTAAAGCTGAGTTACTCTTAAAATAAATGATTATAAATGATTTTCAAATGAAATAAAAAAATTTTTTTTAAAGTAATTGTAGATTTATGGAGGAAAAGTGAGGTATATATCAAGTTTTATTGAACGAAAGGTTGATCTAATTAGTTTAGATTGTTGGCTAACATTGCGCTACAGACACGCTAATGAGATATTGAAAATCCGAGAAGCCATGTGCGTCGACAAATTCTAACTAACTATCAAATAAAACACTAAATGATACTCAAATGATCCTGATGGTTGAGTTCATATAGATGCGATCCTTAAGTACTAAAAACTTTATTTAGTCAGCAAAGAGGAAAGTCCTGATAATCATAAGATCTATCCTGTAATTTTAAGCTGTCTTATTTTTTTAAGAACATACATATGTCAAAATTCAACGTTAAAAATCACAAAATAGTATATTTGAGGAGGTGAAATTTTATATGAGTTTCAATTCTTTATTCCGTGTATTATATTAAGTTCCGAATGTAGATAAAGGTGATAAAGGAGCACTGCAACTGAACAGTGTGAAAGAATTTAATTTAAAACTGAATTAGTCGATAAGCATGGAGTCAAAACACATAAAATACGTCAGTATTTCTATATTCTAAAAGTACTGCCCGTAACGTTCAATTTTTAGTTTTTTGACCACCCATTCCATGCCTTTTTTTCGTTCACTAGATGAGTATATTTATGTATTTTATGTGTTTTGACTCCTAATTTCTTATTGACTGAATGAGCTCGACATTTATTTAAATCACACTGCTCATTGACGTGTTATTTTATCGCGATTTTTCTTTATTCTATACTGAAAACGATGTTTTAATGCAGCATTAAAACTTGTAACTACTGAAATACATTCCGATTTGTGAATTTTAACAGTATATTTTATCTCTTTATCATTTTTCATACTTTCTAAAATTAGCACATTCAATGTTTTAGTTCATCTGGGGAAAATTTTAATTTTATAAAAATAAACCAATGCCTCGTCAGCTCTTTGTGGGTCTTAGAGTTTCATGGAGCTTAAATATTTTTAATTAAAGACAAAAATTATGATAATGACATGGCGATCAGCTTTGCACAGTAGCATACTTTTTCCAGCGTATCTTCTGAAAATGGTTTGTTATTATATTGATCTGTAATAATAATTGTTTTAATTTTTTCTCTCCGACAGTTTTTTGGTCACATTAAATCATGATATGATATTAAGAATTTACTACAAAATTACAAATTACTCGTTCCTATTCTGCTATCAAGATATGTGTTTAATTTAAAACTTTGCTTTAAAATGTAAAATAAAATAAAATTTTAAAACTTTGTTTTAAAATTCCAAAATAAATGTAGCAAAATAAAATGCATCCTTTAAGTTAGAAAAGGCCCTGATCTATAATTTATATTTGACAGAAGATTGCTTCTCACATGTAAGAAATGTATTATCAAACTTCGTTCCTGAAACTTAAATCTTTTTGAGCAAGTCTGATATATTTAAAATTACCCAGGTATATTGAAATGGATGTCATTTTTTAATAACTTTAAAATGATGTTAGAGAAAGAACGATATAAATTTATGCGAGAATCTTTTTCATTTCATGCTGAGTTATTTAAAATTATTAAGAAAATAGAGAATTATTTCGTAACTATTTTTAAATTGTTAAAAATGATCGTTACTAAAAAATATATATAGCTCTAAGAGATCTTTAGGCTCTATACTTAGTACAATATATATTTTTTGTTTCTTTTTCATTTTCTGCGTTACTTTTTTGCAAGATTGCAGATCGATAAAATTCGAGTGATTCTTAGGGATCAATGCAGCAAGAAGAGTGAAAACCGTTACTCGTTTTCATCACTTAAGTTTTTCTTTTACAGAAGAAAGATTGATAAATAATCCAATCATCTGCTTGCGGTATCGAAGATTGGTTTTCGTTATTTGTTTTATTAACAAAACATCAAATGATAGTCAAATTGTTGGTGGTATTTTAAATGTCTTTTGTTTGTAAAAATTTTGTTTGGAAAAAATTGGAAAAATTTCGAAATAAAAGAATTTCTAGCTTTCTCCTTAAGCAATTAAAAATAAGGAATATATATTGTTTATCATTGTTGACATGAAAAATTGAGTGCATAAAAATAGTGCATAAAAATATTGTCAGTTTTTGTTCGTTATTTGACAAACAAGTTTGCGTCAAAAGTAAAACTATCAGAAGACACAGCCTAGTTTATACAGTCATAGTTTGCAAGTAAAAAAACCTTTTCTTCTGATTAAATATGCATTTTTCTAAGTAAAAGTAATATTGCAAAAATAACTAATGTAGATCACAATATTTGATTATAATAATCCCAATAATTTACTATATTTCTTAATGTATGTTTCCATTACATAAAGGAGAAAATGATTCATTAAAATAGAAATTTTTAGTTAGAGTTTAATACAAATTTACAAACTACATGGCTAAATGGCCTTACATTTTACTGCTAGTTTCACGTTTAATGTACAAAATACTGCTTATAGCTGGGAGATAAAAACTAAATGTTTTGAGTTGGATATTCAATTTCAAAAAAGCTTTTTACTACGATTAGTTCATTTTCTAATTTAAAAACAATAGTCAAAAAGGTAATCTAAAACTGAAACAAAGCTATTCAATTTATGCTCAATGCAAATTATGGAGCTGAAGTTATAGAAATTTCAATTCCGTAAATGACATAATTTTAATATAGGTTTAAAAAATATAAAAAAAAGTTTAAATGGAATAGTTAAAATAGTTTAGTTTAATAGATTTTAGTTACGCTGAATTGATTTTAAATCCTTGTAAAGCTTTACGATTATTTGAAAATTAAACGTTATAAACAAATTTAAAAAGTTAAAATGACATATATTATGATGCTTCTTAAGTTTATTGTACAAATAAGAGTATAATAAGAGTATTTACCCCTAATGACATACAAGAAATATTCTTTAATTGAGAAGTACACCTTAATTCACTCTTTCATATTGAACTTCATATTTATCTTCAAAACTCACCATAGAAAGACATTTTGGTAGAATCTTAAGTATTATTATTGGGTCTATTAAGTCATTTCTTATTCATTTACGAAGATGAAATTGAGTCCTATAAATGTTAATTCATAAATAAATATAAATTTTTTTTCTGCTCGCTTTAGTTATGACTAAATTTCTACTGTGTATAAAATATTTAACATGGTAAACTCAAAAATTTAATATAAAGAAAATATTTATGGTCATTTAATAGGAAAGTTAAAATAAGTTTAGAAATGAAAGTGGGCTAATAAACTTTTATTAGAATAACCATTACTTCTTAAAAACTATTTAACTTAGAAGACGAAACTGACATATTTTTAGTGAAAAAAAGTTTATTATTTTATGAGAGATAAAAATTGAATGCATTATACATGTGCTTTCATTATATTTATACACTGCTTCAAAAATACCTTATAATTTATGAAAATCCATTAATGAAAAAAAAAACATGGCCTGAATGAAAAAAATAAACGTACCATAAAATGTTACTATATGTGTGCTTTTAGAAACAATATTTCGCATTTTTACATCAGAAAATTGACTCTCTCAAAGACAAACTCTTATATAAACGTTGAGTTTGAATATTATTTTAAAAGGTCCCTATAATTTATTTTCATGGAAGGTTTCAAGTTTTATAGAAAAACGCAGCATTTTATGGAGACAAAATTTATCCCAAAATATATATTTTAAAACCTACCTTGCATGCAACTCTTCCTTGCACTAAAGTTTTACTAAAAACATAAAACACGATAGCTATAAAACATAAAACATGATGTATATTTATGTAGCCCTGATGACACTTCAGTTTATGAGTGTATCTAATGTTACTGTACTTATGTTTAATATGAAGAGTAGAATGATGTGGTTTTATTATGCGAGGAAAGAGTGTCTTGCCGAGACATAAAGTGTTTCAAATATCATTCATATCTTTTCACTTTGAATATTTGAAGTTATTGTCGCTATTAACATTAATATTTTGTGTTTTGGTGAATGATACTGTGAACTGTTGAAAACTGTTTTATAATTTAATCATTGTTACTGAATTAAATTTGTGAAGTAATTGATGAGAATTTAAAGATAGATTAATTTTACTATTAAACTGTCCTTTAGATTGTTTACAGAGTATTTTTTTATTTTGAAATAAATTAAAACTGTAATGTTTTAAATTTGAATAATTGTTATTTTTGTACGCAAAACACGTAACAATATAACTTAGAAAGTTAGATAATTTAAATATAAATAGAGATAAATTTTTATTTTATTTAAGTGAACAATCTTGTTTATAAAATAGAATTTTATAACTCGATTTCATATTTTTTTTTTTGTTTGATCACTTTTGATTAGAATTAGATTTTAGAGGCAAATTAAACTTAAATTTTATGAGTTATGTAACTGCAGCATTCATCATTTTTCCTGAAAAATAACGATTTCATTAGGGAACAATGAATAAAAAAAACATAGATATTCCAATATTAAAAAATATGCTTAACTGTTTTAATAACCGTAATCACTATTGACATTAGAATGAAATAGAATTGTTTATTTGAACAAATGTTAAAAAAGACCAACTTATTGTGTCTCAATGCCAACCCAAGTGTGCAAACTTAGATGGATAAACAGATTCTGGTAAATAAAAAAATGCATTTTTTTATGTTTCCATAGAGCCAGAAACATTTACCATATTCTGGTAGTTTTGACTATACTTTTTTTTCTCGGTGTTCAAATGCGTGCAGTCAATATTCATATACAATTTATGCCAGCTTAATTAATTTCCAAATAATTAATTGTAGGCTAAAGCAAGGCAAGAATAAAGGTTTCTGAAAGATTACTAACTGAATTCGAACTGGATATTTCAGCAGGACAATGTGTAATTATTAATTTTCGAAGAAATAGCGTTTTTACATCTATTTAAAAGAGAATACGCTCTTACGGCATCAATGCCCAAGAATTTAATAAATGAACTGGAAAAAATTGGGATGTATTTAAAAATTTAAGGTACAGTTAAGCAGTTTTAACTAACCAATAAAATAAATTTAGCTGTGGAAACATTTATAGAATTTATTTACTTATTATATAGTCATTGTATCTAAAAAGAAAGTGTTTGAGGTAAAGTGATCATAAAATTACAAAGAGTATTATATTCATTCTTTCGTTTTATGTTTAGACAACGTTTTTTATTCTTTTTATACAGCGTATTTTAGATTTATTTCTGTCGTTACAGATTTATATCTATAACATAGGTTTCCGATGATTATATTCCGATAGGAACTGTAACGTCTCAAACCCTTAAAAATGGCGAACATTCTGCAATATTAAGAATATAAAGAGAATTAAATGAGACAAAAATAAGTTAAGATCAATTTAACCAAAAAACAAAAGACAATATGTATAGCATATTTTCCTTAAAAATTGCTCGCACCAACAAATATATTATTTTTCAGCTATTCCTATGCATTGTTAGAACTTTTCTTCTACATCTATGGTAAAATAATCACCATCAGTCTGTTCTTCCAACTAAGCGTAATCTTTTTATGGTAAAGTGCATTTTTTATCGTTACGGTTTTGAAACCGATTATAACTAATTTGGCTAAAAATAATAAATTCAAGACTATATGTTTTTTTAACCATTTACTAATAGCATGGTTCCAAAACAGTAAAAAATAAATTTAACTGGACATTTGATCTAGGCTTTAGGTAATGAGCTTTGTAATAGGTTACGGTTAAGTTGTGTTTTATCAGATGAACCATGGAATTTGGCAAAATTAGTTAGTGCCATAAAATTCTGGTTATTTTCCCGTATTAGGTGAAAGGAAATAATAAAATTTTTTTTTCCAAAGTTAACAGTCTGAATACCATCTTGTTTATAATTTTTTGACTGTTTTGTTTGAATATGGTTAAATTACAATGAAATAAGTTGCTATTAAACCATTTTTCAAAGAAATTTCTAACAGTGTAGGATGTCGTTGAAATTGTAAGGGTGTGAAGTTAATTCAAAAGAATACTTTTCAAGTAGTAGTTAGCAATAATTTCGGCTCAAGCTAAACAGTATCATATTTAAAAAAATATTATATCTATTTATGAAGTTTGTGGGAGGAATAAGAGAAATAAATTCTGAAAAAATAGCACTTTTCCTATATTTGCTTTCGTAAGAAAAAGTTTTTAGTTTTTCACATGATCAAATTTCTTTCAAAATTCTTCGATTACTTTTCCTGGAAAAAGTTAACGACTCTCTAGAGTTGTGACCATACTTTATTTCTTACCTTGAAGGAATGCGTATGGGAATACTTCGGATGTGGAACTTAGTGATAAAGCTTCAAAATTCAGAGTTTTTGTCATTCGCTTTAGGGGAACATTTTGACCCACTGACGTCTCCGAAGCTGAATTGAAAAAGACATTTTCGTCACTTTCGTTTTCGACTGTCGAACAATAAGGAATATTTCACGGTTAAAATGACGGGTGAAAATGCAGCATTATATATTTCAAAGATGTAAAAATTGTCCGACATATCATTTTATATTATTGTACAAGAATTGGTACCATTAGTAACACCATTGACACCATTTAGTAACCTTAAAATTCTTCTTGCAATTTTTGTTCATTCGAAGTAAAATAAAGAGAAAACCCATAATAAGTAGAAATATATTTTAACTTTTTATTTGATTTTCTTAAGACTAATATTTCTTATAATAAATAATTGACTAATTAGGAATATTTTCAAGCAAAAGTTTTAGTTTTCTAAAGATCATATTATAGTTTTTAATATAAAGTTTCAATAACATTTTAAACACATACAACAACCCACAACAGTAATAAAATATCTAGAATAATATATAAACTATAAGAAGAATAAAATAAGAATATAAGAAATAAATATCTAAAATCTCTAACTGTAATAAAAAAAATTTGAATAAATAATCCCTAGAAACGGAATTGGTTACTTGATAAAAAAAACTTCATTTGCTTCAAAAGTATATAAATAGGAAATAACAGTCCACATGTTTCAAGCACTCAAAAACAGATGCTCATTTTCACTTTTGTTTCCTCTCATTCATGTCTGGCAAGTCTAAAAAATGAGCATCTATTTTTGAGCGCGTGGCACATGTCGACTGTTATTTCCTATTGATATACTTCTGAAGTGAATGAAGTTTTTAATGAAGTTAAATTTAAAATAATTTAGTTAAACGCATGAAAATGATATTTGAAAGAATCTATTATTCACTTTTAATCTACTAATATGTTTAATTAAAATCGGTAAAAAAAAAAACCAGTGAATCTTCTGAAAAGTTACGTATATTTCAAAGGTATGCAAAGAAATTTAATTAATGTACTAAACAAATAGAGATCTAAAGGTATTTTTAAAGTTGATAAGCATTTTGTGTTTATTTTTCTTTAACTATGAGGATGGTGAACATCGGGTCTGGTGAAGATGGATACCTACGTAATCCTTTTCATAAATACCATTAATTAACGTACTCTCATCCTTGGGACCGAATTTGTTAGGCATGGAACCAGGGTACTACTGATATACACATAAACTACTTTTTTCCCGTTGTTATTTGAACATAGATTACCTATGCCCTTATCAGGATAAATTAAACTGTAAATATTGCGATGGAGTAATAAAGTAGAGCACTATCTTTCATATTAGATGGGTAAAAAGAATATCTTCCATGCCGAATTTTCATGTGCAAATTTTTACTTTGGATGGTCTAAGTGCTCGTACATCATATGCTCATTCATACTTAGCAGGAAACAAAAGTTTTGCACATTTGAAACTTGTTAGTTGGAAGAAATAATTTTTGAAGAGTTTAGAACAATCATTATTAAACTACTTAGAATTATAATCTTAAAATTTTAATCAATTTCCCAATCTTGGCAATCAAACATATTTTACATAATGTAATTTTTACTGTGCATATCATGTGTTCTGTGTTCATTAATTTAACACAGCTACCGCTTTTTCTACTATATTTGTTTTATTTTTTTAAAATTGAAATTAAGCAAAATGTAAAAATCGTATCTTTAAGAATATTTCAAGTGACGGTTAGACTAGCAAAACTAAAAGCTAATTTCAATACTTTTATTAAATAATGGTAAATTGATAATAAATTGAAAATCAAATGATAAAATGAAAAGAAATTAATAAATTTTTAATGTCTCAGCTGGTTTGTACATTAAACACCATGGAAACTTTCAACTTTTATTTTTTCCAGTTTTCGTTGTGATTTTATGTATTTAAATAATAGGATATTTTCAGTATTAGCTTATTGAAACGTCCGAAACTAAAAGTCATGAAAATAAATTTTAATTAGTAGTGTAATTATATAGTTTGTTGTAGGTAGAAATTGTTTTTGTCACATTAACTATTGTAATATACTATTACATTTTGTTCCAGTATTAGGCACTTGGAGAATCATAATATGAGGAAAAGTCTTTAGCTATAGTTTTTGTTGAATAATAATTTATAAATTGAATTTAAATGCGTGTATGTTAACTATAAATAATTGGAGTAAAAGGACAATAAGAACTGGTTTTTTAAAACTAAAATCAAGTGTTTTATTTATAAAAACAGGCCTGTAAGGAATAATTATAGATAAGGATCGGGAAAGGAAGATTTTTTTTCCAATTCTGATCCTGATTAATTTTTATCAAAAAAAAAAGGGCTAATGAATAAAAAGTCATTTTTTGGGTATATTTATTTACTAAATTAGATTTTTTTAAATTTATATATTAGAAATGTAATTAATTACATATTTTATTAGTTCTTAAATTTAACTGTTGCTCTAAAATTAATGAATTTCTTTTAAATGAAACACCAGATACATTTGAATAGTTACGAGGTAAAATAAATAAAAAATATCATTATTTTTTCATGTTTTTTCTTGAATCATAATTACTTTTCACAAATATTTTATTTTTTGAAAAAAAAATTGAGCAAATAAACAAGAATACGTGTGAATCAATCTAGGCTTGTTTCTTTTAATCATAGGCACAAATTGAAAACGCAAAAATGTTTTCTAAAAAAATTTATTCGAAATATTTATCTGAAAAATCTATTTAGAAAATGAAAATGAAAATTGAGAGATCTGTTTAAATAGTTTTTTTTCTCGTTTTCTTTCAAAGTTTAATCAAGCTTTATTGAGTTTGTCACACCGAATGTAATTTAATTAACGGCATTGTGGAGTTAGCAAATTTGCGTAACACAATTATACTGGGATAAGGTAATTTTTTGATAAGCCTCTACACATTCTTATATTTGGGTTTCATTTATGTGTTCTTATCAAATGTAATTTAATTAATGACATCGTCGTATTTGCCAATTTACATAAACCATTTGCATTCTGAAGTGGCATTTTTGTAAATGTTTAAGCAAATTGTTTGCTTTCAATCTTGATAAGTTATATATTTCAGCAGTTTTCTACCTTTTTAATGTGAATTTTCAGGTTACATCAGATCTGGTAATTTCAAAGTGCTTGAGAACTAAATCATTTAAAATTATTGTTTTAGGTCGTAACATAAGTTTTTGTCTGAGATAGTTATATTCTTGTATGGATAAAAATTTCAAAGTATTACTTTTATAAAATGACTTTTTAAAAGTCTTTTGTTGCACACTGTTAAGAAACTAAAAAAAAGTTAAGCTAAAATTGAAAATGTAATAAATGTTTTCTAAAATACAATAAAAATGTTGTAAAAAATTTGTTTATCTATGAAAAAATAAATTTTGGACACAATTTTTTCTTAAATGTTTTTTTTAATATTTTAACAATTATGTGATATGCAGGTATGGTATATTTTTTATGATACATATATATATAGTGTACATTTTATTATATAAATGTAATATGATATATCGAATGTTTAGACATATGTCATATAATATGGAATTTTCTAAGTCATATTGTGACTACAACCATTTTTATAACATTATATTTTGTTTAATATAACAGTTTTCTTATGACGTCTTATTACATTATAATTATGAAATGTGCTTTGTTATCATATGATATATCGAATGCATAGGGAATATGTTATATAATCTTGCATTTTTTTTAACTATGTGACGTTTAAAATTATGTTCATAACTTTATATAAGGTTTAATATAATAATTTTCTTATGACGCCTTGTTACACTATAATTATGAAATATGCTTTATCATATGATATATCGAATAAATAGGTCATTATGTCATATAATTTGACTATTTCTTAATTCAGTATATTATTTTCAGTATAACAGTTTTCATATTAAGTCCTGTTACAATGTAATAAATGAAATATGCTTATACTGAGGTATTAGAGTTTAAACATGCATAGTATTAATTCAAATTTATTATTAAAGTATTATTTTTTAATGCATAACTAAAATTTAGTGTCATAATAATGTATAAGTTTTATTTAATTTTTTGTTTTAAAGTTTCATCTTGCCCCCTGTTTTGCCATTATATATTTTTTATTTTTCAACTGAAATTTTCTTTATCGATATACACAAATATTTTTGGAAATATTTTGCTTATACTTTTGTATAAATCAAAAAGAAAATGCTTTCCAAAATACTTATTAAAAATTTATATTATTTCCGATGAAAAAAATTGAAGATTAAAGTTATGTCGAAAAATACTTTTCAGTATACTATAAAGCTATTCTTAAGCATTATAGTGAATTTTCCTTTCAATCGATTATATTTATTCAGAATTCGTTACACGTCTTATAAAAAGCCTTTTCATGTTGAAAGAAAGGATTAGTTGCTAATCCTTAGATAATTTATTCAAGAAAAGTAAGCAAACAACAAGCTTCTTAAAACAATATGACAGTATTTACAGAGTCAACAGGTGAACTCTTTTATCAGTCTACGAGACTAGAAAAATAATTAGTTTTCTACCATGAAAAAAATTGCGTTCAATAACTGTGCCATTGAAAAAAAAAACTGTGAAGAAGCATTGCAGTTCAAAAAATATTCAGAATCAATATTTGATCGAGTGCCGAAATTATTAATTTATTAAGAGTACTAATTTTTATATTTTAATTTAAATTGAATTTTAGATAAACTTCATATACTTATTCGGATTATAATTCTATTTAAAAGTAAATTTAATTCCAAAATGCAACTATGTTGTTAAAAAGTTACTTATAATCACTTTTTGTTATAAATTTTGTTTTCACATGTTGATTAAAAATATTTAGGTAAAAAAAGATCATTTATAATATATTGCTTTTCTATTATTTGATTTAATAATATGTTTTTTAAAAAAAAAGAATTACAATGGGCAATATTTATAGCAAATTTGCTCCTGGTAAAAATTTTCACATTAAATTATTGCATTGCATGGTAATGACTAAAGCCCGGATTTTGATGACATTTGCATTTTTTTGCATTTTTGGAAATTTTTTGTCCTTTAGAGCATTTTTTAGATTTATAGTGCATTTTTTTTCAATTTTGGGGCGTATTTTGCTTTTTAAAGCATTTTTTTAAGTTTTTTGCTAATTTTTTTCCAATTTTTATTATTTTTTGGGGCAGTTTTATTACATGAAATGCAAGATTTGTCTTATAATTTTGCATTTCATATTGTAACTCTCAATACCACCTCCATGCCATTATGTTTTTCCATTATGCTATTGATTGATATAAACTCTTTAGAAGTAATTCTTTGTTACAGCTTTCCCATTTTCTCTGATTTGTATAGTTTAGAACATTACAATTTTCTAGGAAAGAATTAACTATTGTCCACTATTGAAAGAAACTGTGGGGAGGCAGAAGAAATAAAGTCTGAAAACTTCGTGAAAAGTTAGAGCCAAATGATTGAAGACCTGTGTATTCAAATGTACAGTCATCAGAAAAAAAAAAGATATCACCCTGAATAACTTTCGTTCTAATGATCGGATTTTCACGAACTAAGTGTCAATCTTAATGGTTCCTGAGGGTGACCTCAAATGTGCCAATTAATTAGTGCTAACTATTAATTAAATTACGAAAGCAGTCACGATGTGAAAAATTAAAATTTATTATTTTTAAAAAATAATTTGGCGACAATGAAGAAATAATTAAATGGGGCGATTAATATTAAAATGGGATAAACTTACGAGAAACTTGACTTCGCGCTCGCAGCTAATCCGAGTTAAATCTTTTTATTTTTATTTCTTTTAAACCTTAAAATACAATGTTTCTTTTTTAGTCGTTCACTAATTTAATTGCAATTTAGTAAAGAAATTTGAATAAAACATTTTGAATAAAAAACATTTTATTCAACTAATGTCGAGTTCTATAAAAGCATGCTTCTGATAGAGTATGATTATACACCAGATTGTGCTTATTTAATATGATTATTTTTTAGTTTTTAGTTTTTTTTAATAACTCATAAAATTTCAATAATATACAAGCGTATGCAGGGATTTGAAATAATATATTTATAAATTTCTTGAATATACATTTCATAAATATTAATGAAAATACGTAGTTAACATTTTTAAGCATCTCTCACATCATCGCAAATTTCTCAACATCTCATATATCGTCTTAATCTTAAAAGTCATTTTAACATTTAACATTTTTAAGCATCTCTCACATCATCGCAAATTTCTCAACATCTCATATATCGTCATAATCTTATCGTCTTAATCACCTTCCCGGGAGTGTTTCGCAGAACTATTTTACCAACTATTAAGTTGGTTAAATTAGTTAAATTTTAGCATTTTTAAAAATCTTATTCTTTGCCCTACTTCGTATATTATTTCTTCATTAATATACTATTAAATTTGTTTAGTACTTTAATTTAGGTTTTCTTTGAGGTAAAGATCCTTTTTAAGTTATTGCCAAGTTTTTTTTTAAGAATTATTGTCTGTTAGCTAATAATAAAACCTTGTTAAGAAATCAAAAATATTCCGCTGTTTAAAATTATTTGATGCAAAACAGCTGATTACTTACTAACCAAACTATTTATTTCGAAAACTAAATATAAATTATTGATTCTCTCTTTTTATTCTTGTGACTTCAAAATAGATTATCTAAAATAGTTCTGATGTTTCATAAATCACTACAAAGAGTATAAAGATACAGAATATAAAAAGCTGTCGAATACGTAGCCAAAATTTTTAAGCGTCTTAAAATATTTCAGTATCTTAAATGTCGTCCTAACATCTTAGTTGTGAAATTAAATTTTTAATTATCTGACCACGTGTGATTCACAAAACTATCCAACTTATTATATTATTATATCTTTTACTCTTTCTTTATAATACCATGTAGATTTTTTTCCGGATAATATACTGAACTATTTTGATTAATTTTTAACTTTAGTACGATTTCCAAGATATTATTGTAGTATAATTTGTTGTCAGGAAAATGCCTTATTTTGTTAAGCAGGAAATACTAAAAAGTGAAATTTGTAGAAAGATTCCGAAGCCGTGCCAATTTTAGAATGATCTGATTTTTTAAAAACAAATGCAATAAAGAATACGCAATTTCCGAACTTATTTTGATGAAGAAAAAAAATGCGGCAAAAAGGCTAACATACTTTTTACGGAAACTGTGAAAACCAATTTTTCCTATATTTCGTCAAAAGAGGATAAGAATGATAATGCTCCAAGGAACCTACTCAATGATTTCGCTATTTCCAGAATGAAATCTGTTTGCATGAAACATATTATTCCTTGAAAATTAAAAAGACAAAAAAATTTACTTTTATTATTTATCTAAGCTTATTCCATTTATTTAAGGATAGCGGTATCAAAGTTAAGGATATGCGATGGAAGTCCCGTTTACTATTATACTATAAATGCATTAAGACAATTTAGCTTGAATAATTTATTTTAAGCAAATTTTTTTATAATTTTAAGCAAATAATGGTGTAAAAATAAACTCGATCGAAATGCTCCGAAAGTATACCCTAAAATATATGTAGAATAAACTTTTGAATCGAAATATAAGAAATACCTTTTCAAACAACTTCGAGTAGAACGAAAACACTTACTTGTTTGAAATAGCTGTCTTTGTAACTATTTAATTTATATTCCTGGTGCTAGGGGACATTCCATTTTCACATCCGTTTTTTTGAAATTTCAATTGTAAACGTTATATTTTTATGTCTTTAAAAATGTTAAGACTTGAAGCAAAAGAAGAAAAAAATTGCACTGCATTGAGTTTTATACAAAGTAGTGAGTTATTATTTTTTTCAATCTAAGAGCCTGTGCCTCTAACTTATGTAAAACTTTTTTTAATATCGAGTGAAATAATTTAATATGATGTGTTACTAAATGGATAATCCCAAGAAACTGAATTGAAAATATAAAAACTTCATTAATTTAAAAAATAATGGATGATAATAAAAATAAACATGTTTTGAGCATCCAATAATTAAAGTCACAATTTATTCAAGCCTGACAAGTCTTGAGAATGGGCGCTTATACTTGAACGCTCAAAACATGTCGACTTATACGTCCCTCTTCATATTTCTTTTAAGCCAGTTGAGTTTTTATCATCAATTATACTGTTTTGCATTTGGGTCTTAGTCATTATTTTGATAAGGATTTTACACTCGTTAAAGTAAACATCTACATTTTAATATTTTAACGGGATTCATGTGGTCTTTAAAGACGCAAAAGCATCAATATTTTAAAAGTTATATTTAAATTCAAAATTTAAATTTTGAGACCAGATATTTTGAGTTAATGAAATTAAATATTTTATCTTTTAAGTTTCTGTGCCCCTATTTCAGTATATTAAGGACCTTACGAGCTCTGTTTAATAAGAGAGTATCTTATCAGATATATGTAAGAAAACAATCATGGTAGCAGTATTCGGTGGTAAATGTAGCTTATCGTAATTGAAGAATATGCCGTGTGAAATTTTGTTGTGAATTTGCGAACGTAAGTTTCAGAATGTATCAAAACATGAGGAATCTATTTCAAATCATCTTTATCCAAAGAAAACCCAGTAACCTAAATATCTAGCATAATGAAGCGATTTTTTAAACAATGAATCATACAATATGCAGCATATTATTTTAATATCTTATACTTCAACATAACATATTTCAATGTTTTTAAAATGCCACTAAACATTCAGCAATTCCTTCAGTAATAGAAAAAAGAAATATCGTAAATTATAGAAAATCTTGTGAATATGTATTAGAATTGCTATACTTTCTACGTTTTATTTTTCAAGCATTTTTTCTTCTTCAAACTTTCTTGCCTAGAAGACTCGATTAATGCTGTAATAATGATTATCCCTAAATTTTGTAAATATAGCTATAATAAGTTAAGTTAATTTGATTTTAGCATCAAATCCTCGAATAAATATAGCAATAACAACATAATCTAAATGAAGCCCGATAAAAAGTTCATGTATTTAAATTCTAAAAGCTTAGAAAATCATATATAATTTATAAATTTATTAAAAATTTCTTTTCAAAGGAGATTAAAATAAAAGAATTTTTGGACAGAATATTGTTAAAAATTATCTATTTCCTAGAAACTTCGAGATATTTTCTATTAACTATTAATTAAACCTCTCAGAGTAATCACAGAACATTTTTTTGTTAATTTTATATATTGTTATATATTGTTTTATATATTTTATTGTTAATTTTACCAACATCATTGCCAAAGAGTTTCGATAAAAATTACGACGCCTTTACTTCTTTTTAATTAACTTCTTGGTTTTCCCATGAAACCAGTAACACGGTAAATTATACCATATTTAGGTAGTTTAAATAATACATTTTTTCCTTAGTGTAACCTGAGTCTTTTTATCTAAACGTTTTGCTCGTTACTTTTAATTTCGATTTTTTTATAAACATTAATTTTAATGTTTTTTATACATTAAAAAACAAATAGAGAAAGTCCTGATGCGCTTTTATTTAAGAATACATACTAAGTGTTTATATTGGTCTTATAAAGTGCAACGTATGCAATAGTTCATTCAATTGTTTATTTCTTTAAAATGCATTTAAAAATGTATATTAAGAGTAATGAAATGAAATTTTTCACAAAAATATGCACTAAAGTGAAAGTATCTATTCGGCTAATTCATTTTGATGTTTTTTTAAAACTTTTTTAAAAATTAAATAGAAAAAGTATTGAGCGAATTGTCTTTAAAAATATACAATGACGTGAGTTTTGACGTAAAATATCCTCAGTGATTGGCATATCTCGGATTAGAATACCCTTGCCATCAGGTTTACCATAAGAGGTTTTCGTGGATTTCCTCTCCAAGTTTCGCAAATGCGTTTTAGTTCCATAAGAAATTCCACTAGAATAACTAATTTGTCCCAATGTTTGATCCAGGAGTTCCCTTGTTTTTTTAATCGAGTTCAGAATTACGAGGCTATAAATTTGAACATTAATAGTTGTTAACTCAGAATCGGTTTGACTGTTCAACGACGTTTGTAAAAAAAAAGTTAAATGCGCTGAGTTAAGTTACTTTGCGCATAAACAAAGGCCACTAGTGCCACTCGTATTAAAAACCGCACGTTCATCCACCGTAGTATTTCAGAAAGGAAAATAAAGAACAAGTAAATGACATTTATATAAAAGCTTCCTCTATTGTATTATTAATTAACCACGTTTAAAATGCAGACTAATGTCGAAAAAAAAACGTTTGAGACCAGTATTTATATCTGTTACTTTTATTAATAATGTGTCGTTTAAATTAACTTTCAAAAGATGATTTGGAAAGGGATTCAACATTGCTTTTGCTCGTGGGAAGGAGAAATTTCTGCCTCGATCCTTTAATTGGCAATTTCAGCTCAGAAATTGATTTGTATTGCTTTTTATTCACTTTCAGAAATGTAAATAGAGCTCCATAAGTTCCCCACAGGATTTAAGTTTAAGCTTATGCAGGAAACTTCAGAGTTTTTATAATGTTCTCTAATAACCATCCACTTTCAAACTGAGCATTTGAATTGAGTCATTATTTTGCAAAGATATCAAATCTAAAAAGTTTTGATCTATCAGTTCGTCTTTCAATGTAATAAAGGCAAGTAATTGGAAAATAATTCATAAGCCATGAATTGATTTTATCCTCAGTGAGCGTGACGCGATAGATAAAACGCATTTTTATTATCAAATACTCTCAATAATATCTTAATCCACCTGGCATGACGATATGAAAATTTTTGATCATTAGATTCAGGATAAAGTCGTAAATTAGGTGCATGATAATTCCACGAAGTAAGCTTCATAGGCCATTGTTAGAGTTGTTTTTACAGATCTGGTATTGCTTTCAATTTAGAACGTTTTAATTGCTTTCAAGTTAAAACCTTTTGTGCCATTTTAAATGTGATAGAAAATTGCAGATATGTTTTAATTGCTACATATCTATTATCCATTGGTTTAATAATATGGCGTTCGCAATGAGAAGTCAACTTTTTTTTCCGTAACCGATTGTTGGCATTTGACAAAAAAAAATTGCACATCGGTGTAAGAATTTTAAATTCTGACAGCGATTTTGCTTAAGTCACACTCTGAAATAAGATTATTATTATTATTATAATTATAATTATTTTTTATAATTATTTTTTTTACCTCTTTCAAACGTTTATCAGAAATCTTACTTAAAATATTCAGTTAAAAAATTTAGCAAATTTCGATTTTAATTTTGTCAATTGTAGACAAGTTGGACTGTCGCCTTGATTTTTAAAACTTCAAATAAGGGGTGGGGTTTAAATGTTTTTTCGGGGTATTAGATCATTATCGGATTTTTATTACTTTTATAAACATATACTTATTTGATTTATTCATATTTTTTTTATGAAATATTAAACAGTGAAAAAACCGAAACTTAAAATATTAATTTTTTTCTATAATCATATTTGCACAAAAAATTATATGATTATCGTATACTTTTTATTACGGTAGATATACTTTCTCTCTCTTTGTTGTTTATTCTTTAACATATAGAATAGAAAAACAAACGATTCTTTATCTACAAAATATAAACTTGTAAAAAAAATTTCAATATTCTCTCATTTTAGAAACTGCATACATATAAAATTTTTTCAATATAATAGGAAAGTCACTTTCAAATTTATCGTTTATGTTCTAAATAAAATTTTTTTTATGTCAAATCTGACATTAGATTAAATTTTTCCTATTATATATTAAAAGATCTTATTTTATTATTTTGCGTGGTTTTATTATTTTGCGTAGTAGATGCTAAACATACACACACAACCGTGTTTTTTTTCTTCTGAAAAACACTATTTTCAATTTTCACGGTTCTGCACTACAAATGTTTTTTTAAATATAATTTGATCTTATTGAAGTTTTATTATGCTGACATCTATTTTCAAAATCTCATTTTTACCATTTTTAAATTGAAGCTTGAGAAAAATAAGTAACAATAAAGATAATTCATTCTAGCGGAAAATGGAAATTGTTTGGAAAAAAGGATGAGTAATTACAAAGAGGTATGCGAGGATAGTGTTAAAAAGGAAGTAGCAATATTTTTCAGAAATATTAAATAGCGTAAGTATTTAAAGCAGAAATAAATGCAGCTGTTTTTAAAATATTTTATCAAAGACAAAAAACCTCTCTTTACTAAACTATAGGAATTTGAGTGATGAATTTTTGGTATCCTCTTAAAGTATGAAAAACTGTATAGATGTTTACTGTCAGGTTTTTTTTAAAATTAATAATTATGTTCTAATTTTTTTTTGTACATTTCCGAGGAAAATTATGAAACGGAATTTACTAAGTTGCATCACAATACTAATTTTTAAAGAGAAAGTATTCAAAAACATGAATATCAAGTCAATTAATTTGTATTTAACAAAGTTTAAAATGGTCTTTTTCAAAACAATTTAATGATTTGGTGACTAACTTTAAGAGATTGTTACGTTAGTCGTTAAATCATTAAATTTGATAAAACAGCTTTTACTAATCCATTTTTAATGTAATTTCTGACAATAAATATTGGAAAACATAAAAACAAGATAATCTAAACTGGGCATGAACAAAAGCTGCATAACAGGAATACGAGGAAATTTCAGGCCATGGATGGCTATAGTATTTTTAATCCTTATGATGTGCCCAGTGTCAACTTTTATTTTGTATAAAAATAAATAGACAATCAAAAATCTAACATCGGTAGATTTCTACCATCACACCATTAAAAAGTATTCAGATTTAGTGTATTTTACTACTTGATTATAAATTTTTCATGTGGTTTAATATAACTCACTGTAAAAAATTCCGGATCAAATTACGATATATCACTGCCACTCTGTGTGCCAGGACTTTTTCCCGCTAAATTCATTTTTACTGTAAAATCTATTGTACAGTCATTTTTTAAGTAATACTGTAAAATCATTAAATCACAATAATTAAAGAAATATAACAGAAAAAACTACGGTATAAAATTCGAAGGTAAAAATAGTTTTTACGGTAAAATGAATTTTACGGATGCTTAATCAGGCTGGCCGTCCTTTGTTCCAAAATTTGATTTTAATTTTCTTACAGTGCACAACAAAGTTGCTTAAAAAAAAAAAAAAAAAGAATTCAATTTCTGTCCCAATTTCAAAGCTCTTTAGATTTCTATAATTTCGTACTTTGTCAGAAGGAATTAAAAATAAAAAATAAACTTTCCCATATTTTTCTTAAAAGGAATTATTTTTAAAGTTGGTTTGTCCTCATGTGCGTGCCTTTTAACAATTGTTTTAAATAAATATTTATTTTGTGGAAAATCATGTGATTAACTATATTTATCTATATAGGGTTTACAGTATTAATTTTTGCTAACCGAAAAGCGTGCACAAGAAAAATAATGTTTGGATTGAAGTTCATAACAATTACTTTTATTTGTAAAGAGGAGCGAAAACAAAATGCTTAATCTTCATTTAAGTGTTATGATTAAAAATTATTTAATCCGCATTATTTTTATGATTATCATTCAACAATTCGCTGTTATAATATAAGGAAAACCTATTTAAGTTTTACTTTAAGTTTAAGTAAAATGATTCTAACGATTCTAATTTAGCATTTTGTTATTTTTAATATTAAAACCATTTTTATTTACTAAAACATGAACTGAAATATTTATTTAAGTGTCATGATAAGAATAAAAAAAGACTTAGCTGGTTTGAAGTTATAAATACATCATTCTGACAAGACTATTTCAGTTCCCAATTTTACGAAATTAACGAAGTCTTTTAAATTTTTAAAATAAAACTAAATTTATTTTAAAAAATTGAAAGTTATTTAAAATCTTCCTTAAAGTTATAAAAAACCAGTCATATAAGAAACTTATTATCATCAGCAAAATTTACAGCAAATAATTTAACAAGGAAGGCCTTTTTTTAATTTATGAAAGCATGAACTGAATAATTTTTTAAACGTAACGATAAGAATAAAAAAATGCTGACTGGTTTGAAACTAAGAGTAAATCTTTGAGAAAAGACTGTTTAGGTTTTTTTTATAATTAACAAAAGGTTTTTTCTTTAAAAAAAAATTAAATTTGTCCATGAAAGTTATTTGTCTTTCTGAAAGTAAATTCTATTGTCTTCCAAAAGTCACAACAAAAAGTAAATACCACCAGCAAAATAATACAGGAAATAATACAGTACAGGAAATAATTTGACACGTAAAGCCTTTGTTAATTTATGAAAGCATGAACTGAATCATTTATTTAAGAATAATGACAAAAATAAAAAAATGCTGGCTGGTTTGAAACTAAAAATAAATCTTTAAAGCAAGACTGTTTAGGTTTTTTTTTCTTATAATTAATGAAAGCTTTAAATTTTTAAAAGAAAATTAAATGTATTAAAAAAATTAAAGTTATTTAAAGTCTTTCTTAAAGTAAATTCTATTGTTTTCCAAAAGTCTCCACAAAAAATAAACATCAGTAGCAAAATTTGCAGCAATTAATTTGATAAGTAAAGCCTTTTTTTATTTATGAAAGCATGAGCTGAATAATTTAATTAAGAGTAACGATAAGAATAAAAAAAATGCTGGATAGTTTGAAATTAAAAGTAAATCTTCGAGACAAGACAGTTTCCTATCTTATAATTAATAAAATCTTTATAATTTTAGAATAAAACATTTGAAAAAACAAGGAAAGTTAAAATCATTCTTAAAGTAAATTCGATTTTTTTACCACCAGTCATATACAAAAAATAAATATCGCCAGCAAAATTTACAACAAATAATTTGACAAGAACAGCCTTTTTTTATTTATGAAATTGTGAACTGAATAATTATTTTAACCGTAACAATGAGAATAAAAAAAATGCTACTTCGTTTGAAACTAAAAGTAAATTTTAAGACAAGACTGTTTGGATTTTTTATTAATATTAACGAAAGCTTTAAACTGTTAAAAGAAAACTAAATTTATTTTTTTAAAAAAAATGTGAAAGCTAAAGTCGTTCTTAAAGTAAATTCTATTTTTTTTTAAATCGTCACACACAAAAGATTATTACAACAAGCAAAACTTTCAACAATTAATTTCACAAGTAAAGCAGGCATCTATGTATAGAATGAAATATCTAGTGTTTTATTTCAGAGTTACGATTAGGATACAAAAAAATAGTGAAACCAAGCTAAAAATAGAATATAGCAACATGACTTTTGTGATTCCTATCTTATATTTAGCTAAATTCTTATTTTTTATCCCATTAATCTTTAGAAAGAAGAATTTATTGACGTCGGTCGTTGTTAGGCATCCTGGGGTTTATCTGAAGGCCTCCCATGACTCAAGTGTCACATCACTTGAGCAAAATGGATTACCAACAGGCATATATTTGGAATGCTGGCAAAAAAAATGGCTGTCGTTAAAGAGGAAAATCGATTTTTCATCGTGTTTTTTTCTCATAGCTGTGTTAAAGTTAGCTTGTGAAACAAGTTGTATAGAAAAACACTACCAAGTAGTAAACAAATTTTTTTATCACCTTATAAGAAATCTATCTTGCTGACAATATTTTTGGAACAAAATAAGTTGATCCACTCGCATTATTATACTTTTTTGTTAGGAAATAGTTCTAATGAAATTGGATTCGAATATTTGGGTTTTCTTTCTTTAGTTCTATAATACAGATCTATAGCAATATATATATATATATATATATATATATATATATATATATATATATATATATATATATATATATATATATATATATATAATCATTAAAAAAATGAGGACTGTTGTTGAAGGCAAGATTGATTCTGTCATTGTAAATTTTGATAGATTGTAAAAAAAAACTGTGTTAAGGTTTCATAAGTTGTTGCGTGACCATACACTTGATAGTTGAGTAACAAATTTGAGTATTACATTTTTCAAAGTTGAAAAAGAAATTTTTAATTTCCTTTTCAATTATTTTATTTGCTATTTAGCTATATTTTTAGTCATAACTTTTATTAATAGGAATAAATTGTGTTGTTAGTGAATATGCATTATAGCGTTATGAGTGAATAGGCATATTGCATATTCTAATAATCCCAGTTGATTTGCGTTTTTCTAATTATTCAATAATAACGAGCTTGAAATAATAAATGATACTGAGGGATTACTCGTCACCTAGAATTGGTACATAGTTTGGATGCTACTTTGTATTAGTCAATATTATGCAATAATATTATTAGTTTCTAGTTCCACCTGCACTCTACCCATTTAACCATTCAAATTTTTTGTAAGGAATTTACAATATGTTTACCACGATGCACAAAGATTTTTAATGCGGTAAGTTTTTTTTTAGTTTCTCAATGGATCATAAAAATACAGTTGTCTCATATTGTGGTCAGAACATTTTGGAGATTTTTAGCCAATTAGAAAAAAAAAACGTATCACATGATGAATACCCCAGACAACTAATCAGAAATTTGCGTTTAACTAACCACTGAATTCAACAATAGCAGCGGTTTTAATTTGATGCTCCGTTTCGTGACTCTTAACTCAACCTCACTCGATCCTTTTCAGATCTTTGTTTACATACAAAACACTTCTTAATCCTGTTTTATTAACTTATTATTTATTGATATTTAATTGTTTTGTTGAAGTTATTATTATTCATTTTGCTATTATTAATTTTTACTATGTTATTATTTCTGGTCATCTTAAATGGCAAGTGACAATCGTACTCAACCGAACCACTGTCACCGAACATTTAGTAAAGTTAGTATTTTTATTGATCAGAATAGTCCCATATTTCTTCCTGGGTAGTTATATGTTGGCCTATCCAGGTGTCGTGCAAAATCAGGTTTAAATGTTAAGATATAAAAGTTATTTTTTAAATATGGATCTTACATTTTTCCAATTTAAGCATTCCAATTGACAAGAATTTGATGAGAAAACACCAAGACTACCGTACTACCGTACCAAGACTACCGTACTATCGAAACACCAAGACTACCGTACTACCGTACTTTTAAGCTTCGGATTACTTTGAAATCATTAAATTACAAACATCACCTCTTTGAAGTATAAAATTTTTGTACCTTAATATTCTGATTCCATATTATTGTACGACTATTCTTTGTTGTTTAGCAATATATTTTAAAGAACGAGTGTTTTGATAGATTTGAATAAAATTTTAAAATATTCAGAGTGCAAAAGTATAATTGTAAATCTTGTGGGGTATATTCTATCTCAATCATGCCTTACTTAAAGGAATATGATATTAAATCACAAATCAATTCGGGCCCTATGCGCATAAGCAAAATAATAAAGTTTCCCCGTCACCCCCCCTCACTGAACGGATGTGTCAAATTTGTTACAGAGAAGAGAACAAAATATATCAAAATGAATATAGCAACATAATATGGATATATCCGAGAGACACTAGGATTTAGATCATTAAACGCTCTTTTCTTCAAAAAATCAGGTTTTAAATATACACACTGCAAAAAAATGTATACTCAAATTTCACGAAACTTTCTTCGTTTGTGACGAAACCGTTTTCTGATATATGCTCCGGGTGTATAGTTCGTCAAAGTTTCGAAATAACTAGCATCACTTCTTTAAGGGAACAAATTTCTCATTCTATATTTTTTTCCAAAAAAAGAGAAAAAAACTTCGTGATGCCTAACTTTCCTAGCAATCATTTTATCGTGGACACAGCTGAGTCAATCTAACCTTTATAACATACGAAAGATATATAGAAAAGTGATATAAAAGTCCCCTATGTCCGAAGCAGATTCGAACTCAGGTTCTTCCTGGTACAAGGTAAACTGCTTGGCCACTATACAACCCGATAATCTTATTATGTTTATTTTTTTCCTATCGTATATAGCCTTATCTATAGCCTTCTCCTAGATTTATTCAAGTTAACAATCTTCCATATTGCACTAAGATGAGGTTTTGAGTTGAAGATACATTTTTGTCTCGTATTTGAGAGTTCCCGTTTCGTCACATACCACGTGATTTCGTGACGAAATATTTCTGTAAATTAATGAAATATAGCTCAAACATTGCTGAGTCATCAAAAGTGAGAGTTTTATTTCTGCGATTTGGCATAAAAAGGAAACCTTAATAATGCAGTAAGCTGAAGAAATAAACCCCATCAAAAATCTTTCTTACTAGTTCTAAATATAATTTAATTACCACAATGAAAATTTTGATGGTTTACTGTATAGGTTGAAGGAAGACCATCGTCATCTCTGATATAATCCACGATCATCATTCATTTAAAATGTTGAAAAATAATAAATTTATGTTCTTTGTGGTGCATTGCGTGGATGTAAAAATTTTAATTTATTGAACAGAATTTAATTTACTTAAGATATTAAAAACCTCAAACTAACATAAATATTTAAATGGTGTGTATTTTAAAAGTTTAGTGAACGTAGAACGAAAGATTTTAATCGATTTTCAAAAATTGTCAATTTTATTCTCATTTACAATAGTCAAATTTTGCAGTCTAAAGCGTTTTGAAATTCACAAATTTATTTATTTTGCTACTCTAATTAATAACCCCTACTCTTATAAATAACTTAATTGACTGAAGCTAGATATAAAATAATTTTTCATACAAAATTTATCTTAAAAATAGATTTTGTATGCCGTAGCTTGCCTTTGATTTATTTCAGTTTTGGTTAATTGATATATAATTCAGTTTGTTAGAAACATCCTACAAAACCATCTATTTTTAAAATATAAAGAGTTATAATGCTTAATTTTTTGATAATATTTTTAATTCAAAGTCATTTGTTTGGTAGGGAGATATTTTCACCCAAAATTTTATTTTTCATCAAATATTTGATATCAGTTTTCACTAAATTAAATAAATAAATGTTGTTTTTACTAAATATTAAAAATATTATGTCACTAAATTTTTTGTCACTTGATTTGTTTATGTACAAGGAAGAAAAAATTTGCAAAAACTAATTTTGAAGAAAGTTTAAAAAAAAACAAATAGGCATATTTCTTTACAGAATCTTAATAGTTATTAATTTAAAATGGTTCATGATTGAAGTCAATTGATTGAAGTTAATGAATTAAAGTATTTAAGGTATATAGGCATTGCAACATATATATATTTCCATTCCCAAAACAAATAGTTAAAAAATTTAATTTTGTATTCAATTAACGAGTCTAGTCTGAAAATACTTATAATCAAAATAAAGATACCTTGGCTTAGTGTTTATTATTACAATTCCTATATGATCTCTTATTTATTTAGTCTCACGGGAAAATAATATTGTATGCGTTAAGGAATGACTTATAAGCCACGTATTCCTATTTTGTGGATTTATTACGTTTTTATGATTCTATCTTATTTATTTTCTTATATGTTTTTCTTATATGTTTTTATGACGCTCCGTTTAAGTTATTTTGGTCAAAATATACACAGTAAATAATCTTATTTGTGAAAGATAACAAAGATATATTAATAATAAATGTTGTTATCATTTCCTGTATTCATTTATTATAAAAATGCATTTTAAATAAAGATTTAATATTTCGTTCTGTTAAAAAAAATTCAAAAATTAAGTTGTACTTGAAAATTATCTCTGAACATCCAAGAAATATTCATGTAGTTTACGATTTTTTTTTTTTTTTTTGCAACAGAGAAACTAAAGTAAAAATAAAAAAAAGTTTTATTTACTTCTGTAAGCATACAATGAAAGAAACTCGAGATGGTTTTTACGACGTTTCTGTGAAGAACCAGTGATCTGTCCTTGATAACAGAAACTATTAACCAACAAACTGGTTCTGACAAAAAGGCTTTTACTTTATTTTCTAGTCGTAAAGAGTAGGCTTAATTTTATTTTAGAATGGCATATTTTGCAAAACATTATTTAGAAGTTTTTATTCCTTGAAAAATAATTCAGAAGGGTAATTTGGTCGAGATAGCCTGATTAGCAGGGAACTGGACACACGTTCATGAGAATGGGAGTACGAATCCAGCGGCCAAAGACTACGTGTAGTAAATGGTTTCATGTGCACGTTAAATCTATCGGGTCACCAAATCCTCATAAGATCCCATAATAAATGATACTTCTGGGGGTACTGAATTGGAGATTGATCATTCTTTATTTCTGGTTAAAATTACGATATATGGATGAAGTAATGATCGATTTAAGGAATATGAATGGGTCAGCCCTATGAATGGCTGTGATGCATGGGTGTGGCAGAAATAAAATTTTTGGTCATAGATGACACTACTGGAAAACAAGAACAGTTGCACCCATTGCTTTAATAACCTACGACAACAACAACAAAGGGGTAATTTTAAGCAACTATTAAACTAAAATATTTTTGTTGTTTTTTTAGCATGATTAAAAAAAACAAAGATTAATATTTTATTAAATAAAAATATAATATAAATATTTTATAAAATATTACCTTGAAAAAAAAATTCAAGTTAAATTTAGTATATGTATATATAATAGTTAATCAAGTTAAATTAAAAATATGTATACATATTTTTAAAAAAAGGTGTGATAGAGAAAAATAAATATATTTTTAAATAAAAGTAATGTAGATATTTAAATGTGTTTTAAAAATATGAATTTTTGTGATTGCAGTTAAATTTTTTTTCCGATTCTATTCAATCACTAAGGGCAGATAATTTCCTAATTTGTCTGTTAATAATTTCAGTGTAGTTGTTTGGAAGAATAATTATCTGTAATATTTCTCTGATTTTATGGTCTTAATTTTTTTTTATAAAATACTTAAATATTAATCTTTATTGCATTAAGCATAAATGTATACCGCATTAATATAGTCTTATTACTGTACTTTATTAAATTACATTCCTACTATAATTGTTTTATTTCGAATATAAATAGGATTACTTTGTGACAGTAGAGGTGCACTTACGTTTTCTGGAGTTAAATGGCTTCAAGGGAACAAAAATAATAATGACAATTGTTCCAGAATTTTTCATTCGAGTCAAGGGTCCTTCAAGTTTTGAAATATTTTCCATTTCTATGATTTTTATATGCGTGTATGAAAAAATTGTCGTTTGATGATTTTTATATTGATGTATGTAATGAATTTTGTCGAGTCTCATCCGGAACACATGCGAGTATTTACGATATTATTGTTAAACTAATGCAACATTTAGATTTCCAATGTAATGAGCGTATTTTATTTATTAAACATGTAAATGTCATTAAATTTATTTCATATGCATTAATAAAAAGAAAATAATTTTCTATATAATAATTGATAATGGGGGTAGAAACTAAAAGGGACAAACTAATTTTGATATTATTTATTCTGAGGTAACATTACAAAAAGAAAAACTTGAGTTAATGGGGGACCCCACCCTGAGATGGTAAAATATTAACGTTTATCTTGAATTTTTTTTTTTTAAGTAAGAAAGAGAATGCGGAGACGAATTGTTTTTTTAATGTTATTTAGCTACAATTTAAGTCTATTTTAAAATTTTACAAAATAATAAAAATTAAGTTGGTGGCAGCTCCATGTGTGGCTGGTCATCAAAAAATAGAACTTCACTGGCCTCATGGATTTAGAAGTCCTGAAACATAGGAAAACGATATTGTTTAGATTTTCTGAAACGTAAAGACATTATCTAAAAAGTAGAATAGCGGTTTTTTGATATTCGCAGAATTACCAAAATGGCGGCAACTTAAAAAAAAGTTTTTCATTAAAATACTAATATAAAATCGAAATATAAAAATATCAAAAAAATCCTATGCTACTTTCCAAAGAATATATTTTTACGTAATTTAAAATAAAGAACAGCTTATTTCGTTGTATAGATCATGAGAAAAACGTTAGGCCAGGTCAAACAACAGCGTTTTGAGAAAATCGCGTTTAAAGTTTTGACTTATGGTAGGGGAAAACGTTTAATTTCATATATATAATGACCGATAAATGAGATACTATATACAGTCAACAGAATGGATGAGACACAAAAAGAATGTCGCCCCACCTAATCCGGCCGAACGGGCCTTACTACCTGCTTAGCGACGACTCTCTATTTTCCGGCATAACTTCCAAACGAAGTTACGTACCGAGAAATCGTTTTAGACAGACATTAAGAAAGGTACAACGATTCGAAAAATGCAATAATTTTTGAAATATTCAGGGTGGGGTCCTCCTTTAAGAGAGGAACAGATGTTGAAATATTACGAGACCTAATAATTATGCACACTATTTAAGCAATGTGGACCAAATGCTGCTGAAAGTAAAGCGACTTAGGTTTTTGTTAGGGAAATAGGACGAAAAATACATCGGATATTACAATATATTGGATAATATCAATTCGATTAATTTTTTGTTGGTACAAGAGAAAAAAAAAAAAAAAAGATTAATCAAAATTTCTAATTTTTTACTGCTAGTTCTTAAATTTAATTATAAATGTCAATGAAGGTAATGAAAATAAATATCTTTACGCTAGATTTAAATAACTATAGATTTATTTATGATAATAAATAATTTATAAAAATAATAACAAACTTATACAATTACAAGAAAATAATTATACAATTAAAATAGATGATAGAATGACTCATAGATATAATTTCTCGTTATGTTTCTCATTTGATTTTATATATATATATATATATATATATATATATATATATATATATATATATATATATATATATTTATATAAATATTATGATATAAAATATAAATATAATATAAAATATGTTAAATATATACATATATATTTTAACAGTTACGTCCTGAAAAATAAAATTAATGAAATTTAAAAATTTTCAAAAATGAGTCTGTATTCTCTTGTTACTTACGTTTAAATTTGTTTCATACGTTAAATACGTTTAAATTTGTTTGAATTTCAGTGATTGATGTAACTTGCAGCAAAAATAAAAATGTTCGCTTCCTGACGAGAAAAATTTAACGATCTGTTAAGAAAGTGTAGAAGAAACTTAATGATCCTCTTGTGGTTTATACTAAGGATATAATGTTTTGTTTTGTACTTTTTCAAGCAATTTTTTCAGTTTTTTCCGCCAAGAAACCAAAGGTCTTAGCATCATTTTCTTAAATGAGAAAAATACAATAAAACATTTAGAATTTATAAGTGTTTTGCTATGATGAATTTATACATTACACGCTTCCATTTTTCAAGCATTATATTTATACAATATATTTATGATTTTGATTCATTCAGGCACGAATTAAATGAGATAAAATTAGCATTTTATTATTTTTACATTCAGAAATTAAATTAGCTTTCATTAAATTTCTTAAGCATAAAAAATTTTAATTTTATGTATTGTAACGATACCCTGTGCTTCATATAGGACTAACATTTCTTATTACGGTTGAATACTTTTTAGAGAGATAGTTATATATAATAAAACTTTTGTGACAAATATATATTTATTTTTCAAAATACTAATTCTAAACCATCCTAGTACGTTACGCAAATTGTTATATTTTAAGAAGCATATATTTACGTTTTGCTTGGTTTTAAAAATTACCATGATGCAAAACTAAAACATTATATCGTAATTTTTTGGTGAATATAAATAAAACACACATTGAAATGTATATTTTTGAAGAAATGAAATATAATTAAGCACATCTGATTTGCATTTCAAAATTAAAATGAGAAAACGTATTTTTGTTTTATAATATTTCTAAGGACAGAATGTAACGAAAATAAAAGGATCTTCATCTTAAAGAAATCAATGAATTAATTTCTTTATCCTAGTAGAGTGGCACAACTGAAATTTAGCCCCACTTATCTTGTTTAATAAGTAAAAATTATCTTGTTTAATAAGCATTTAATTGAAAAAAGTTTTTTTTTAAGTTTGAGGATGCAGTGGAAGTAAGTCTGCATAGTTCATAGAAGTAAATGAAGAACTTAATGCAGTTGAAACAGAAAGAATAGTTGTAACAGTTTGAATCGAATTTATTATTGCATGGCGATTCTAAGAAAACAGAGAAATCAGACAAATTCAAAATTTTGTCAAATATCATTAATACCGGCCACTGTTATGCTTAGTATTTATTAATTTAATGACGCTCAAACTTCATGTTTTGGTTAAGAAATAAATTATTATATTTCCAGTAATAGCAACATATCACTTTGCAGTTAGTTGCTGTCTAAAATCAAATTATCATATTTTTATCATATTATTATTGTTCATAGAAAAGTAAATTCAATTTTTCCTAGAACTTTCTTTAAATACATTTACGAAAAGATTGCTATAGCTCTATATGAAGTCGTTTTAAAATATAGAACATTAGTAAAATGTTAACATAAACTGAAATGTTTATAGAGCTAATTGAAAAATAATTTTTTTTTACTCTTCAGTTAAATAACTGAATCAGCTGCATTTTATTGCTATTCAAGTGAACTTACGACAATTACTCCATAAAAAATCTAGAATTGTAATCATTAAACCATGACGATAATTATTCTCTTTTCATGAACAAAATAATTTTTTTTTGCAAGATATAGACTACAAGAATTAATTTGGGGGTTTGTCATAAAACATTGCCGATGATTAACGAGTTCTCTGGTGGGCATCGCATCTTATACGTTTGGAAATTTTGGGCCCGTATGGTCGACGTCGCATGCTTCATTGAAACTGAATTACACGTCTTTTTAAATAACGCGAGAATTTTTGTATTTCTGACTATAACTAAGCGACAGCGCAACTAGTTCCACTTTTTCCCTTTTTTCGCAGTGGTATTTCTCACCTTGAATTGAAATCAAAATCATTCCAATTTTTATGGCAAAATAAGCAGAAAATAAAACGTAATAAATTTTTTCAGTTTTATGATAAATGGGAATTTTACTCTCTGCCTAAGACTGATTGTAAAGCTGTTTTAACAGTAAGGTGGGAAAATTATTTTCACATAATAAGCACAATCTTGAGCTCAATCTGAAATAGCACAATCTAGAGAGGGAACACTTTTCGAGCTTGAAGGGACACTTCATACATATTTTTTATTGACATAACCTCAAAATCGCTGTTTTTTGGCTTGTGTCACTTTTCTTGTCGAGGTGCGATACATTAATTTTCAGCAATAAAAGAATGTTATTTTGGGTCGGAAATTCGAAAAAATAATAATACAGAGATGGGGTGAAAAATTTAAAATAAATCAGTATTTTATCCTGTTTTTTAAAAACTCATTATACCTCTAACTTTAAAAATCTAAAATATTCAGAAAACTCAATAATGGCCCTAAGGAAGGGTTCATACTTAGCCATTAGAGATTATAAATGATAAAAAAATAAAATGTTTCGTAAAAAGCAATAATATGCTTTTTACGAACAAAGCTCTTGCAGATGAGAAAAGCTTTTCACATTTATTAACGAAACTAGAACTGATTTAAGTAAGTATAAAACAATGATAAATATGTTTTCATACTTCTTGGCTAAGTTTTCCTTTTTTATGCTTATTTTCGATGAAAAATGTTTCTTACTTTATGAATAACGAGAAAAATTTACAAGATCGTTTGTGTGAATAGAAATCGTCTCCTCATAAACCGGAAGCTGTCATGTCAGTTCCTCTAGGCCATTTATCAAGTTGGCCTCCTTTTCATTTTTTTATGATTTCTTTATGTTTAATCACTTGTGATATTAAATTTTTTTGAAGAAGTGGAAAAATGCTTTTTTAAATGCTGAAATAAATGTTTTCACCAGACAGTTACAAAAAGGTGCCAGATGTTTTTATAACATCCATGAAGTTATAACAATGTTAAAAACAAACATTTCATGAATTAATTAGATGCCTCTTCAAATGAAATCAAGAAATATGGAATTAAGGTAATATTTTTAATTGCTAAAGAATAAATAGTTTTATTATTCATTCTTTCTGCAAGAGTAATTTGAAAATTGGCATTTGAGTTCTATAAAAGTTATCAGTATTTGTGAATTGATTTATTTACCAACACGTATTTTGATTGGTCAAAATTTATAAAATTGAAAAAATAATTTTTTAATTTTTTTTTAATTAGATTAATACCAATTTTTGAGTTCCAGATTTTCATTTAAAATAATAAGCAAAATAAATGACCGCGGCCTTTATCGAAAGTCTATTATTCAGATGGTAAAAAAATTCGTTGAATTTTATATTTCCCATTCCATCTTAATGGCACATATCAAGTAAAAAAGGTAAAGTCATTCAATAAACGTAATTAAATGCTTAATTACAGGAAACTTGAGACAATTAAACTTACTTCAAGCATGTACTATGTTTAAAATTTCGTTAAAAAACCAGTCAAATAACTATTTATTTAATTGTTATTTTACCATGTTTGACCAAAACAATGAAATAATCATAAAAAATGTTTCTGAAATTGTTAGCTAATTATTGAGTGCTTTCACCTAAAACAGGTTAGCAAGCAGAATTTTCCTCACCTACTAGACACACAGTCAATGAGATTCGATTGTAAGTTTTTCAAAAACTGGAAGCTTTGCCATGTGAAGCAATTACGAATTCATAGTATCATATTTCCTCATCGGATGCTTAATAATATTTTGGCAATAAATGTGATATGGACACTTTATGAAACATTTTAAATCTTTGCAGCAAATGAGTATGTACTTTAGTATATACGAAATGAGTATATACGAGATGGCTAAATTACCATAGGCTGAACGAGTGTTCCGATCAAAGCAGCGGCACTTCAATATTTCCTTCATTGAACATATAACACATAACACTCCTTTTAACACATAAGGAATAACCAGGACTATTCCCAAGACTAATTGAATACGGAACTTTCATTCAAGCCTAGATGGCTGCACCACAGACACAAAATACACAACATAAGCAAAAAGTCTAGTATTTTCCATCTCTCACGATCGATGTCACCACTAGATAAACTAATTAAGTGTAATTAAACGGTTTACTTGATAAAACACAACTCAACCACAACCTAACTCCAATCCCATAAAACTAAAAAAATAATATATAAATAAATAAAAACTTAATATAACCTAGCTAATATGTCCAGTTAAATATCATATTTACGGTTTTTAAACCATGTTAATTCTATCTGGTCTCAAATCCATTTAGGTTTCTATTTTTTTTTTTTTACTATACCAGTTGTAAATGGTTTCAAACCTTAAAAGTAAAGAATTGCTTATAACTGAAATTTTATGTTTAATTGAATTTACAGACTGCTGCCGGTTATTTTATCGAAATTTTCGAATGGAAATTCAAACAGTAAAAGGATAGAGATGTAAACAGGCATTTATGCCCTGATTGCAAAATCAGTAAAACTTATGATACTGTAGTCATTAGCAATGCTTATCTTTATTTATTTTTAACACTATAACTAAAATTTGCTTATTTTTTGTCTAAAAAATTCAAAGGTGCGTATAAAAAACACAGATAAGTAAGATGGGAACCAAATTAAACTAATGAAAAAAGATCTGCTTCTTAGAAGCTAACCAAATGAAAAGAGATTAGACAGGGGTAAAATTATAGAAAAGTGCACCAGCTGGCCAGAAACCTGTCTGAAAAAAGGGAAGAAAACCACTTTATATTTGTGGGAAAGCCATTAAACTTCGAAATAGTGTTCAGAGAGGCTGAAGTTTTCGTAAAAACAATTTTTTTTACGAGTTAGTGAAATATATAATTAAAACTTAAATTAAGAAGGATTGAAAAAAATCATACTAAATTTGCTTTAAAATATGCCAAACATTTTATTCCTTTTGAAAGAAAATTTTAAACATTGACTATGAATGCACTTGAAACAAAGACGAATAGTAACAATAAACGCAACGTTCAAAAATATGACTCGTTAAAATATTAGAGAAAAAAAGTTTCGTAAGAAATTTCTATTCTCAAAGATTTGTTTCAAGCATACTGTAACATATTGATAGACCCGATAGCTATTACTGTCATGGTTTATTAAAGTTCTATCATACGTTTCTATTAACTATCATATGCTGCTATGTCTTTATTTTTTGTTTTTCAGCTTAGCAACTACTTTCAGCCTTTAGAAGTTAAAAAAATACTGTCGCTTGTTTTGTTGGTGGATTTGATTCTAATTAGCTTACTTTAATTATTTTTATTTATATATTATCTTCATTTTTATGTTTATTATTTTGAGTGTATTTTAATTTCTTTATCATTACTTTATTATCTATTTTTAGAAGTATGTAGTTTCAAGATTAAGATCTATATGATTTATTGACACTGTTTATTAAAACATTTTATTAATACTCAAAAGAGAGAAAACTTTAACTTATTCTGGACTTTTGAGATGGCTCTTTTAGGTACTTTATAATTTTAACTGAACTCATGAAAACTTGATGGACATAACAGTTCGATGTGGGCTCTAGTTTTCCACAAAATATTTTTCCATGCATTTCACTTAGTTACCAGATCTTGTCATTTCAATACACTAATTGTTTTGAAATTCACATGAAGTAAGCCCAGCTACCGAAGATTTGGACGCCCTCTTACCAATTGATTTATGTTTGAAAATTTGATATGCTGGACTTGCCTTGTAATTTCAAGATAGGAAATAACATACACAAAATTGAATTTAAATACTTAATACTTATTTTTTTCAAAGCTTTACTAATAAAAAACTTTATATTCATGATATTTTAGAAAAAAGAAATAGGTAGCGAACTGATAGCATAAATCCATATTTTAATAAAGTATTCGGAATTACTCGAAATAAAATTGCAAAGATAATTTACAGTTTCACATACTAGTTGGGATTTTTTAAGTTGGAAATATTTTCTCGATGAAGAAAAAACTAATTGTAATTTTTTATGTAATCTTTTAATCCTATTAAACATTTATTCTCTTTTTACTGTGTTATTGCGAAAAAGAGATTTTAATCTTTTAAAAATACTTATTATATCTTTTCGATAAATCTCTCACTTCAATCAAAGTAAAAGAAATTTAACGGGACAAAATAACGCTCAAATAAATTAATAATGCTTAGTTTGAAACAAGAATTTGTGTTTTATGAAGCAGTCATGTTTTAATATAAATGATATTAAATCTTGTCTGGATTGAATAAAAAATAATAACAAACCAAACAAAAATTTTTTAAGGAATTTCTCTTTCTTTAGCTTAAAATATTTCATTCGTTGTCTAATCCAATAAATATTTTTGTTTACTTATTCGATTACGATAAAGATGTTTTGATATTATTAAATTTATTTATTGTTTAATTTCTTAAATTTTTTTCAGCTATAATATAGTGTTTGACTCATATTATAGTAAAAAAACTGTCCCTTTTTTAAATTATATTTATCACGTTTTTCTAATTAATGTTTGGGAAATTTTAACAATATCATTGAAATCGAATTTTTGTAAAAAATTATTTATTTTCTCACAAAAACCAATTTGAAACAAAATTCTCATTAATTTTATCTAAAATTTTTTTTATTCAGAAAATATGATTATTTAAAACCTATATAGACCTACATACCACGTTATATTTGTTTAGATTTAAATCTTGAAACATGTTTTCTTGTTATTTTCCTTTAACTTAAAAAGTGATATCTTATATCATATAGTAAAGTTTTTTATATTATATTTTATTACCAGAATAAACAATCGACCTACTGTTGGGTTTACGACTAATAAAGATTATTATTACTTGTAATTTTGGATCCAACTCAGAAGAAAAGAGAAGTCCAACATCAACCATATAGACTAAATAACCCTCATCGAGCACTTTGCCTTGGAAAGTCACCTGTATTTGCGTTATTTGGAACGAAAAACCACGTAATAATCCCATGGTTAGCATGATGACAAGGGCATTCTAATGAATGTTCAGTCTGCGACCAATGATATTTATCATCAGCCCTGTGGTTCGTGTGAACAAGGGTAGAATTCCTATCACCCAGGCATCTCTTGGAACATAAGTCACCTCTTTGGGAGGGGAGTGCTTTATCCACTAAGCCGATTTTTTCTCTATGTCTAGAAAATAGATTTCCCGTTAACCTTTAGAACTAATATTTTTAATTTTGAATTTCGTTTCAAAGAAAGGGAAAAATAGGTGTATTTTTTAACGGTCCTACCAAATGCGTTATCATCAATAATAGCTTTAAATTATTTAAAAGCTAATATTGTGTCATGCATAATATTTTCCTTAAATTTTGCATTTAAAAGCCATACAGCATATACCTAAAATTAAAACAAATAATATTTTGTAACATTTTGTTTCAAAAAAGGAATATTGATTAGGCTTTGACTACAAGTTATTATTTTAACAAGTTATATTTCCCTCACAATTTGGAAATAATTTAAATTTTCTTAAATATGTAATGTAAAAATAATCTAAGTATAATAATTCCATTCATAATACTTAAAGAAACGAAAATCGAAAAATTGAACCGTTTTTTTTTGTTGGAAATTTAGTCTTAAATCACAATATTTACAAAACATTCAGCAAAACACAAACCTATTGACCGAACTGTAAAATAATTTCCAATTTTGATTTAATTCAAAAAAAAAAAAAACATTCAGTTTTTTCCTGAATGATAAGCTGATTAAGGAGGGAAAAAATTCAAGAAGCTCTTTTATATATATATATTTTTAATATTTGATGACTTATCTTGGTCAAATGAAGTTGCTGACATTTCTAAGAAAAAAATAAAGGAGAAATTCAGTCTTTTTAATGGACTTGTGATACAGAAGAAACTATGAAGAAATAAAACTGTAAAACTTAATGTTGGGGCAAAAAATCATTCTGAGAGTAAGACTTCATCCAATGTATAACAAAAAATTCTCATAAAATTTACATAAATATGGCAATGGTATGAGATAATCTCTTAATATTAAACTTCCATTTGGTTTGATTTCAGTCCTACTTACACCGTGAAGTCCTACTGAACACCGAGTAGTTTCATATTCTAGGTGTTTCATTACACCAAAAACTACCCTTGGTTTTGGTGTAGTGGAACGTTTAGTGAAGTACCACTTGGGCGTAAAGAAGTTGCCAACATTTTTGATATTGATGGGCGAAACTTTTTCAGCGTACAAGTTATTTTCTTAACAAGTTATATTTTCCTCTCAGTTTGAAATAATTTTGTTTCCAATAAGTTATTTGGAAATAATTTAGCTTATTATCATGTTTCCGTATATAATGCACACACAATTGAAAAAAGAAAAATTTTAAACTGAATATTTGGAAATTCGGTCTTTGAAGGCATTCGAATATCTCAAATCATAATATTTCAAAATCTTTCAGCGCAACATGAACCCTTTGAAAGAACTCTAAAATAATTTCCAATTTTGATTTAATGAAAAAGTATATTCTGTCATTTTTCCAAATGTTCAGATGATTCAGAAAGAAAAAAAAAAAACTTCAAGAAGATCCTTTAGATTTTCTTTTAATATTCGGTGGCTTATCTCCGTCAAATGAAGTTACTGACATTTGTAAGAAAATAATCAGGGACAAATCCAGTCTTTTTTATTGGACTTCCTTGTGATACGAAAGAAACGATAAAGAAATAAAACAGTAAAACTTAATGACGCTCAGGATGGGGCAAAAAGATTATTATGGTCGTAAGACTTCATCCAATGTGTAACAAAAAAAAATGCTATTCATAGTGCTTTTGTTCTTTTTCTGTACCCTTTCTTTGGTTCCCCATGGATTCTCACAGTAACTATAGTGAACATTATTGGAGGAACTTCTAGACTAGCAGGATAATGTTTTCAGATTATCTTCGACCGTTATAGCTTCGGGGAGGTACGTTCTCACACTGACCTCGTCTTTATTGCTATCCAGTAGTGCAGCAGAAAAGAAACTTCCTGATAAATTACATTAAGTCCCTTTTTTTAGATCTTGTGGCTTTCGATAGTCTTTGAGTTTAAGTCCTTTTAATTTTTCCGATTGTAAGAAATCTATTCAAATTCATTTCATTATTCCAAAAACTATAGTATATTTTAGGCAAATTACTGCATCTCATTATATTTCATTCATTTTTTTAAAAATTTCTTTTTATAACTATTATCAAAATAGGACGATTCGATTATTTATTTATGCTAGGTATAGACACTAAATTTTGAAAGGTGTGACCTGTAACCTTTAAGTGATTTCAGAAAGCTAATTTTTTTTTAAAAATATTCCTTTTTTTACACAGTTTGCATTTTAGGCAAATAAATAACAGTTGACATAATTAGTTTTTTTTATAAAAGATCTCAGGGGCGGTTTTATTTCGCTAATCCTGCATCTTAAGAATTTAATATATTTTCGAAATTTTTAATAAATTAATGGTATTTAATTTATAAACAGTTATAAATTGTATCTATGACTGACACGATACATGTGCGGTAAAAGTTTAAGAATAAAATTTTTTAAATTCCTTCCTTTTAAACCAACCGCATATTTGAAAAAAAGTAGTCATACAAAAGAGTAATGTCTTATAAAATTTAAAACAAGTTATTAAGAATGAAGATTAAATATTATAACATTCAATATTAAGGGGCTAATAGAATGTTATATTTTTATTAATAATAATATTTTTTTTAAAATCATTATTTTTAAGCAATTCTTTTGTTAAAGGATTAACGAAAAATTTATGTTCTAACATTTGTACTACTATTATTTTATTGCTTTTATATGCAAATGTTTAATACGAATACAAGATATTAAAATGATATAGTAAGGATTTTAAAAGCTTCAAAAAATTTAAATAATACCTTAAAAAACTTACAACTCGAATTTTGGAGCTATTTCTTATACTTGTTATGTAGAAATGGTTTAAAAGAAATGTTCGATAAGGTGTTTTGAATATAAATTTTTCCTACTGTTTCCGTAAAAATAAAGCTTGAAGTTTTGAAATAAATATTAAAACATAAATATAAAAAGTATAAGCAAAAGTATAAATTACTTAATAGTTATTACGACAACAACGCAAAACAAAACTTGAAAAAATTGTGTTAAATACTAAAAAACGAATTCTTAATTTAAAACTGAGAGCTGGATGTTTTTTTTAAAATCCCGAACAAAATATGTTTATTATTATCTTATCTTACAAAAATATAAACATTATTTTCTGAAAAAAATAGTGAATTCTCTTTATTGCAATTGCTGAAACTTTAAAAGGAAAATGTTATTTCTCTCTCTCATTTCGTGTCGATCACAAATATTATATAAAAGTAAAAAAGTGTTATTTTAGAAGAAGTTCTTTCAATGTTATTTTGGTACATTTTAAAATGCGTCTCATGCTTCACTTCCTTCAACAAAAGTTTATAGAAACGAGGAGATGAGATAATAAATTTCAAGTAAAATATACATTATACTTAAAGAGTATAATAAAATTATACAAAGTAAAATATGCATAAAAATTCAAAAAAACAAATCATATACAACTTCAAACTTGCTCAGAATCACGTCGGCTGTATTTTTAGTATAAAACTATGTGAAACAAAAGCTTTTTTTCTGAACATTTTTTTACTAAATCTAAGGAAAAGAAACTTCCTAAACTGTTTAACAAATCATTCATAAGATTTTTCATCTTAAAAATAAATGTTTGAAACTTATTTTAGTTATAATTTTGAAAATTTTGACATTTGAAATGGATAAAAATTGAAAAAAGATTTTTAAAATATATGAAAATTTTGCAATTATGTTTAATTATTTTTAAATGAAACATGTGTTCAAGAGTTGAATAAAAGTTTTTTTATTTTTACCGAAAAATAAGTTAAACATTTCAAAAGATAAATACGTGAAATTTAAAAATTTAAGTCCCTTTGATTCATTATTCAGAAAAGTTACAGTTGCAGTTTTAATATAATAGTATGTATTTAAAAATGGCGAGTTTATGTTTTCAAATTTTTTAATGAATTTTGTTTAAAAAGTAATAAAATGATATTTTCTGCATAAAACAAGTATTGAAATATAAGTTTCAATCCGTTGTTTTCAAATTAATACAGCGTTTCTCAACCTTTCAGTATTCGCGGCCAAGTTTTCAATCAAAATTTTAATCGCGGCTCCCGCTTTCAGTAAAATGTATACAACATCACAACAATAAGTTATATGGAGTATGTTGACTTCTGCCTTTGAATTAATTTTAACTAACTGCCAAAACAAGAGTAAAGTAAAATTGAGCAGCAATTGAGAGTGCAAAAGCTATGTTTGGAGATAATTTTTCAAAACAATTGCAGTCCATACCTCTTTCAAATGATATTGTTGCTAGTCGAATTGGTGATATAGCTGAAGATGCATATAGTGTCAGCATTTCTCGAAGTTGCGTGACAAATTGTTTTCAATACAGCTTGATGAACAGGCAGCAGATACAGCAACATATATTAACAAAGCTGCTCATTTAATTGACTATGTTCGATTTTGCGATAATATGTCAGTAGTAGAACTACTCAAAACAACATCGCACGCATTATTTGCTATTTTAAATGATTTTATTAAATATAGAATGCAAAAATTGCGTCCGAATATGAACCGATGGTGCTCGTTCAATGTCCGGAAGATTTCAAAGTATACAATCACTTGTAAAACAAAAATGGCCTCAATGCGTCTGGACACATTGCATGATCCACAGAGAAGCTTTGGCTTCGAAATAAATGAGTTAAATATTGTGTTAACTACGGTTGTAACCGTAGTAAATCATATAAAAATGAGACCCCTGAGAACGAGAACCTTTTCCGCACTTTGTAAAAACATGGGTTCAGCACATTCAGCTTTACTATTTAATTGCGAGGCAAGATGATTATCACGTGAGAAATTTTTGCAACGTGTTTATGAATTAAGAGAGAAATCGCCATTTTCCTAGAAGACAACAGACCGGAAGCCGAGAATTTTCGCGATTGTTTATTTGTGATGAAATTGAGCTACTTGGTCGTCATATTTGAGAAATTAACTAAATTGAATCTTCAACTCCAAGGAGCAAATAAACATATGTTGGATACGAGTGATAAAATTAAGGCTTTTTGTAGAAAATTGGAATTATGGGGCAGAAATTTAAAGCAAAAAAACCTAACAATTTTTGCAAATGTGGATAATTGTCCGAAAACTTATAAGGCTGAAGAAGAAAATGTAAAACCTGTTTTTGTAACCATTGAAAATCATTTAGCCCTGCTGACAAAGAATTTTAAAACGTATTTCTTGCTGAGGACAAACTGGTAACAAGTTACGAGTGGGTTAGGGATTCATTTCATAAGACTCCCGAAGGACTCTCAATTGATGAGGAAGAAAAATTCATAGACTTCCCGACAAGTGGCGAAACCAAAGCACAATTTAGTAATAAATCACTATTTAAATTTTGGGCAGAAGTAAAGGATGATTTTTCTGCACTAAAAACAAGGGCATTTCGTATTCTATTACCATTTTCAACATCCTACTTTTGTAAAACTAGATTTTCTGCTGTGGGTTCCTTAAAGACAAAATATAGATCTCGTCTAAGTATAGAAACAGAACTGAGAGTGGCTATTTCTAATATTAAGCCTTACCTCGAAAAACTTAACTCTGCAAGACAGGCCCAAGGAATTCACTAATAATTATTAAATTTGTTTTTAATTTAGTATGTTTTGATTAAGTAAGGTGGGTGAGTCTAGGGTGGCCAGTGCTCCTAACGTAGCCCACCCCCCAAAAGTATGATTTAATTGAATACCAATTGATTTATTTTATTTTAAGCAAATGTGGAACTCAGGTATTTTTTAAATTTTTTTAATATTTTGACGTTTTCTACACTTTAGTAGAGTTTGTGATATTTTGTTTCAAGTTTTTTATTTTGTTTGCATTAAAAGTAATTTTTCAGGTATTTTTTTGGTATTTTCATGGTAGTTATGAAGTAATGAGTGTTTTTGTGGTAAACTCTGGTATTTTCTGGTAAATTTGGGTATTTTTATACTAGTTATGGGTTGTTTTAGTTAACTCTAGTATGATTATTTAACTCTTATTTATTAGTTATGGTTAGTTAACCCTTTTGAAAGAACTAACTCAGTTATTCTTGTTTTATTCTAATGAGTTAACTCAAAAGAATCATATAAGAACTATCAATGTAAATGATATATAAGCAAATTATGCATTCTAAAAACAAATACCTTTTTTAAAGTCGGAAAACTTGTCCACACTAGCAAGACACTTAAAGTGCCTTTTTAATATGCCAGTCCAAGTGTCTTTTCTATAGATAATTAGAGTAAGTGAAAAAGTGATTTCAATACATGGCTCACCTTTGGAACCTTAGGCGCAGAAGCTACAATTTTGAAGTTATACAATAAAATAAATGAAGTTTTATTTTACAATCAAAAGTATACGTGATATGTGTTAGAGATAGGTGTAAGATGTTATAAAAAAATTTCAGCCACACAGAATTAACCAGAAAATTAGGAATAATCCTCTAAGCAAAGCCACATTTGGCTCCCCACCTAAGTTTTGATTAAATAAGTTGTTTTACTTTAATAAGTTATTAAATATGTCGAAATGTATTTTGTTTTCTATGAGTATATGCACTTCACTTTCATCCAGTTAATCAATTTTTTTAAATAATATTTTCTCTTGGATATTCTCGCGCCACCCCTCCAGTGTGCTCGCGCCCCCCTAGGGTGGCGCGCTTCACAGGTTGAGAATCGCTGAATTAATATATTTCCTTGTAAAAATTTTAAAATAAGTTTAATTTTTAATTTAACACCTCAATCGATTATTCGTATTTGACAACTTTAAATATAATGAATTAAAATAAAAATAAAATTAAATTAAAAAGACAAAGTGCGATTGAAAGATGATATTATTTTTCCTTCGTAATAGTCATTGTTTGCGTTAATAATATAAATGTGTATCATTTTTTTTTCAATATTAATTGTGAAATAGTTCATTATACAGTTACTTTTCCCTCTTTAAGAATAATAAAAAATAACTTGAAATAAAATGAGAAATAATTATTATCATTTTTTATTATCCGTCAAATTCTAATCCATATTTAATATTTTAAAGAAAAATAAACAATGAGAGAATATTTTGTATAAATAATGCAAGGATATTTTTTATAGCTAAAGACGTTGTAATTGGTACTATTATGGGAAAAAAAAACTAAACAATAATAGAGTTTCCATTAATATCTGTCATGAAATAGAATTCCCATAAGTTTTCATTTAGAAAACAGGTGCACTTCAGTTTGACAAAACTAAGTTTTCAAAACGCATTTTTGAGTATTTAATTACTTTAAAAATAAACTACTATTAATTCAAATCTGCGATTCTAAAAAAATCTTAGGAATTCTAGTAATCATATGGAGAAGAAACTTTCCACGCAGTAAAACAAAACAATGATGAAGCTTCCCACCCGCATTTAAACCTTTATTTAGTCATAATTTAGAAAAATTAGAAATTAAAATTGAATAAAAATTTAAAGAGGATTTAACTTAATTAACAGAAATTTTTTTTATGAAAGCTTTCGTTTAATAATTGAATAAAAATTATTTCATCAAACTTTACTATTTATTAGAAAATTTAGTTAAGAAAACCAGTTTAAAATCATGATTAATCCTTAATACGCATACTATATTAGTTATATCATTCTATTATTATGTAATTTGAAAATAAGCGAAATTTACAAAATTCAAGATGATGCCTGATTCAATTTTTGAAATAGATACTTTTCAGCTTTAAAGAAGTTATACGTAATTATAAGCAGTGAAATTATTTAAGATGTTTTTTCTGCGAACTTTGCTTGAAAAAGTAAGAAAATGACATTTTAAGCATAAATTATTAAATGCATGATTCGATTAAGTGTTTACAAATTTAAGAATTTCCTTTTCGAAATGAAGAAAAAATGGAAAAATGGTTTGGAAATTGTTATCAATACAGTTAATTAATAATTAACTGGAAAAAATAATTTAACTGGAAATAATAGAATCCAAAAATAGAAAATATTAAATAAAATGAATTAATATAATTATTTGTAAAATAAAAAAAAGCAAAGAAAAATTAAAATTTTTTATCCTCTTTCATTCAATATAACCATGGTTTCTGCTAATCACATAATTCAGCATAATACTTAATCGCATTCAGTTATCATAAAATATATGATTATGTTATATTTCACTCTTAAAGAATAATGAAAGATAATTTCAAATAAATTAACAATAAATGACTGATGCAGTTTATTAACAGGGAAATTTTAAGTTATATATTACTTCTTGACAAAGCAAAAAATAGGTAAATACTTTTTAGTAAACCTTGTACGAATTTTTTTAATGCTAAAAATATTATTATTTATACTTTTATCAAAATAACTATGCAAAATATATACATAATATTTTTTAGAAAAAGATTGAAATATTTTATACTTTTTATTCCAATTACTGTTCTAACCACCACTACAGAGTTTGTAAGTTTTATACAGTGGCCCCAGCAACGACAGACACATCATGACATACTAATTTCTAATTTCAATGTTTCTAAAGTTTGTAATGTATTCAGTACATTAATTATAAAATTTGTTTTTGTTTTCAGTTCTGAAGATTTCGAAAAGATTAATTTTCTACTAATAGTAATAGTTTTATAATTGCTAAATTCGACAAAACTAGGCATCAAAGAGCTACTTTAGAGCCGTCTGCATCTGACATTATTAAATTATATTTTCTGGTATAAGACTTCATTGAAGCGGTGAGAAAATTTAATTAAAGTGACTTCTGTGCAGAAAATAATAAAGGAATTTGTCTGAATTTAATTAAATTCCTCAAATGTGAGAGAATGAGCTGAGTATATTGCGTAGACTAATTGTCTTCATTTTACAAATTATTTGTTGAACAATACCTTTTAACATTTTAGCTGAATGTCACCGACAAAGGATTTTAAAGTCACGTCTCTATAAAACATTTGTTTTTTCTTTTTTTAAAAAAAAAATTATTATAGGCAAATATTTTCTCTCTTCCAACTCATTCCATATTTTAAATTCCTCTTATTAAATCTAACTATTTATTGAAATTTGTAAGAAAAACAGTTACTTTACTAGTTAAATTAGATCTGAATAAACTCAACATTATATTAGAAGTAACTATAATATCATATATTTGAAAATAAATATATTAAGATGTTTTAATTATTTTTAAAAACTTCTAATTTTTTCAGCACAAATTAATTTTAAAAAAAAACTATCAGCTGTATTCAAAAGTTCTCATACATAGTGGTCCATTTTTGAGCTCTATGAAGAAAATATTTTTAAGTTTTGAATCAAAATTAAGTTAAAACATTGCAAATGAATTGATGTCAGCATGATTATTATTACAAGTAAGTATTATTATTTTTCTGTAGACAGCTTTGGTGAAACTGTCAAAGTGCAGTGATTTTGGGCAAGTTTATAAAGCTTCGATGAATTAATAACTCAGCGTAGTTTCAGTTAGCGCAAACTTGTTAAGTAATAAAAGCGTCAATATGTTTGCGCAATATCATCAAGCTTTTCGAAATAGCTAAATATTTTCTATTTTGTATAGTATTTTGTATAGTTTTATATAGTTTTGTATAGATTTTTCACCTTGTATAAAGTACCGATTTTATAATGTCAGAAATATGCATCTATACATAGATAAATTTGTTATTTTGTGGAAAATCTGTAATTAATTTTAAAATTTAAATAAATTTTTTGAGTTCAGCAGCTACAGAAATTTTCATTTTTTATTTCAAATAAGTATACGATTCTCATCTTATTATTTAAATTCTTATTCAGGAAAGACACAAATATCTATATGAATAAAAACTAATTTTGCATTTAAAAAAATTTTGCTTCGGACCTTCACTAAGTCTATATGTTTTTAAATTTAATTGTTTTTTCAAAATAAAAATAAATAAATAAATAAATAAATAAGTATGAGTTAAGAAAAACATAAAAATATTTGTTATATTGCTCTTACATTCTTGGAAATTTTCATTGTATAACAATCTAACTAATAGATTTACTTTACATAACCTACGATTGAAAAGCAATACTAGTCTTTTATGAACAGCATAAGTAATATAATAAGTAGCATAATAAATAAATAAAAAACAAGATTATGAAAATAAATAGGTTAATTTATTAAACAATTACTTTTTTGCGGATATAATATTCCATAACAATCCCTGGAACAGTTACCATGCAAATTAGTTTAATTAGATAGATTTAATTTAATTATGATTAGTCTTGTATCCCATCATATTTTTTTTTTTGTTAAAAGATGAATATAATGGGAAAATAATGTATAGATCCGTAACATCTTTTGATAAAACTAACGAAACATATTTATTTTGTTTTAAAAATGTGGCATTGAAGTAAATAAAAATTCATAAATAACATAACTAATGAAAAAAGTTACAAATAAATCAAATAAATAAATTAATAAACAAACTAAATAATAAATAAATAAAAAGGGAAAAGATAAAATTATTTTACTTATAAAGTCCTTACATTCCTGAGACATATTATTCTATAACAAGTTTTGAAATATTTACCATACTTACTTTTTAATAATATCAATTCTAAGTTCTTATGATCAGTTTCGTATGCCATCATATTTTCTTGGCGAGTAATAAATGTATTGCAAAAAATATGACACGGTTTTCTATCGAAGCCATAAGAGATCACCTGTTTTGTTCAAGGAATGTGAAATTAAAGTAAATAATGAATAAATGAAAATAAATAATAAATAAATTAAATAATAAATTAATAAAATAACAAGTAAATAAAATGCCAATAAATAAAAAAATAAATATTAAGAAACATAACTTTATTCATAAAATCTTTACATTCCTTGAACATATTGTTCCCTGAAAAATCTTCAAAAGGTCTACATATCCCTTTAATAAGATCAATACTAGGTCTTTATGATCAGTTTCGTATTCCATCATATTTTCTTGGGAGAAAATAAATATACTACAAAAAAAATAAAGATCTCAGCCTCTTTCGATGTAAGCAGCAAAACATCATCTATTTTGTTCAAGAAATGTGACATTGAAGTCACATGAGCCGTAAGACGATTCCCAAGATAGCAACCAACAATCATTTTTGCTATAAATACTTCAGCGAAAGGTTAACGTAAAGAAAGATCTCATCCATACGTTTGCCAAACATTGCTTAAAAAAGGATAGTTTAAGAGGATTTTGCTGAAGCCACTAAGGGAAATATATATAGTTTAAATTTAGGAAATGTAAGAATAGAAATTTAAACTTTATGCTTTAGAAGTGCTAAGCTGATTGGAACTTTAAATTATTAATGAAAAGAGCGTCACATTTTTGTTCATACTTTAATTAATGTATTTTATTTATAATACTACTTTTCACTTCCTGCTTAATTGGAACTTGAAATATAAACGCCTTACTTTGCTTGTTGATAATAATTGAAATAATGTTTATTGTGATGGTATAAGTAAATAATGTAGATTTAGAAGTTAGCTCTCATTTATGTTTTTGACAAAGACTAAAATGTACTGATGTTTATCAGGTTTTATCGAATTCTCCTTTTAATTTACTCTTTTGAAGTACATAGAATTTTAAATATTTTAAGATTTAAAATATTTTATCCTGAATTCCATCAAGACTGCAATTGCACTAATAAACGAACTATACAGATGGTATAGAACATGGTGTTTATCTGGGCTAATATAGAATGTTTTGCTGATTTAAAATCTGAAAACCGTTTTGTTTTATCACATCAGGTTCTTAAGATATTGAAAAAAATAAGTTTGCTGAAACGAATTTTTGAAGCATAACTTTTTATGATATTTTCTAAATTGAATATAATGTATAATGTAATTAAATAACGTATCTAATGGTTTTATTATACATAATGTATCAATAAACAATGTTTCTCGAGAGGCTAATTTTGTGATATGTTAAAAACATTAACACAAATTGCAAAATGTTTCATTTTATTACAGTTTTAAAAATTTTGTTGATAAAAATTGCTGTATTGTCACAATACAGTTAGTATAATTCCGAAAAAGTTATAGTGCTAATTAAGAGTTCTAAAAATTTTGTTAAATAGAATGAAGCGCGTAATGTTCTTTTCATTAACTTTAAGTTAATCCTACTACTTTAGTTATTTTATAAACAATATCTTATTTCATTACAATAAACATTTAATTACTTTAAATCGGACTTGTTCAGTCAACGGCCTACAATAAATCAGACATAAAATCTTATAATAGTTAAAGAGATGTTTTTTTTTTGGTGCTTTTTTCAAAAGTGTTTTTGGATGCTTTTTTTTCTTCTTGAATTTGCTTTCGGGTTACTTTTGTTTTTTTTTTTCTTCTAGTACTTATATTCTAGGGGTTTTATTTTTTGATATTCATCTACCCGTATGCCATTTGCTACTGGGTGGACATTTAAAGTGTCAACATTTGCACAACACTGAAGTATACCCCATATTAAGGATGTATTTTTAAAGCGTACGGATTTTTGTGTGTTGATTTTTTACTAGTTTTTTCTATATACGGGAAATGATTTAATTTCTTTTCTTAGCCACTGATACGTCGAATGTACCCTATGTAACAGTAATGGAACCAGTGAAATGTAAATGGTTGAAAAAGTACACCTGGAAATTATTTCTCATGTTTTGAATCAGCAGAACTTCATTTTTTTAGAAATAGCATTACATATTAAGATATCCACAATTTTTCTAAAATTTGTTTATCAGTGGTATTAAATTATATTTAGTGACACCATTAATTTTCAAAAAATCTGCAAATGGTCTCAGGATCAAATGATTTATAAGTGGTGAAAGATTCTTATTTTAGTGTAGTGCATTATGTTAAATTATTGCAATCATATTCAATTAAAAAAAATTAATTTAAGAAGAAATAACAAAGGATCAAGTTACAGTGACTTGCTTGTTTGATGACCGAATCGAATCTGATCTAATAGCTAATTCATAAATGTATTACAAACGCCATCTATCTGGAAATCTCTTACATGATGGCACTTTTTTCAGCTTCATCACAGCGTTGGGAATTCTTCAAATAATTTAGACAAAAATAGCTATTGAGGTGGAAAAACTAGATCTCTGTTGCTCAATAAGACATATTCCAACATTTGAAACAAAACAACATTTATATCCGAATGATACAAAAAGAAAGTCAATAGAAATAACATTTTTTTTTAAAAAATAAAATAGAAACTAACTTTATATTTGTAATAAATACGTTCTTTTGCATGAAATCCACTTTTATGTCAATTTTCCTTTTAGGAAAAATGAAGCAAATTTAAACTATTATTAATTTAAGTCTGCATGTGATAGAATATTTGATTATAAATAAATAACATTGAAGTTCCTTACAAAACAGCTACATAATGATTTAGCAAAATTCTATTTCCTAGGTATTCTAAATGGATAAAGTATTGACTTACCACATTTTTACCACTTATGTCAATACCAATCTAAAGACGTATATGACAAGTTTAAATTGTAAACAAAATTAAAATTTTTTAAATGAGCTTTTAGTCCATTGTACAGCTTTTGTGTGACCTAAATAAGCTAAAACTATGATAAGCTATAACCCTTACGTATCTCCTTTACGCTGTAAGTACGAGAATTTTTTAAATGTATTTTCTTCCTAAATATCCTTTAGTTTCTTTTAACTGGGAATAATTATTTATATTTTTTATGAAAAAAATAATTTAAAAATAACTACTATGAAGCAATTTTTACTTGAGAAGTGTAAAAACAGCAAATATCTATTAATTGATTCATTTCATCATAAAAAAAGTTCTATGTTGTCCTTGAGTAATACATATGATCACTCCGAACCGAAAATATATTTTATCAACATATGCTGTATTGTAGCAATTCAATTATTAAAATGCCTTATTTTTAGTCACTAAACAAGATATAAAAAAATTAAGAAAGCAATAATGTTTTATATTTAAAGCAATTTAAATATGGCATTGTATTTGAGAAGCTGAAAATAAATGTATATCTTTCCATCAAAGAAATCCGGTATAAAGAATTGAAATCTTTATCTTGAACATCCATTTACATAGTTTAAAAAATAATATTTTCTTACTAACAACCATTCAAGCTTTTTCACTCTCAGTATTGTGTCTGGTTACACTAATGTTGTGTCAAGATTCCGAAACCAGTAGGATTTCACCTTTAATCACACTAATGAGTGGGAGACTTACACACGTCCTTACATGTATCTTCTGTCAGGAGCGGTTGCCATGGACACCGAGAAGAAAATTTAAAATTAGTTATCTGGAAAGGTTTAAAGAATAAAATATATTATTTGATAACTATCTTGAATTTAATTCCATTTAAATTACATAGGTAAGAATATTTTTTATTTTTTTTTAAAAAAAGAAACTATTTTCAACAATTCTTGCATATTATCTTAGAACGCATTCACTTTGAATTACAGATATTTTTACACTTTAATTTTTCTATAACAATGAAAATTTCCTTACTTTTTTTATAACCGGCATTGAGCTGCTGATCAATTTAGAGATTTACGACTAACAAAGTTCATCTCCATAATCTCTTTTTATTATTTTAATTTAAAAGGACACTGGAAGTTTTACATCTAACATTTGTCCAAACTAAAGGACACTGTAGGTTTTAGATCCATATCCAAACTAACCTGCGTGGAGAACATTTTGGTGATCTTTGAAAAGAGAAACTACGAAAATTTCCACTATTAATTTGACAGCAAGAGGATTCTATCCCATGATTCGTCTACCACTGAGGATGTATTATTACTCATTAACTGTGGTAGGTACGAGATGGAATCAGAGTTCGTGTCGTTGGGAAGCGAGCACTTTTTGCCATGAGCTCTAGTGGCTGTAATGGAAATCATTATTATTGACCTAAACTCCTGCTAGTTAATTGATATAGTTATTCTAACTAAATAAATGAATTAGTTTTATTTGATTATTAACGACGCACTAGGGCTATCCTAATGAACTATGAGCAACGACCAGGGATGAACCGAAGACCAATATAGGCACATGTACCTTGTTACAATAATTTAAATTGGATGGCAGATTGTGGTAGCATTCAGCTGGCCTTCACACAACAGTTGCCACCTGCAAAATTATTGGTGGACGTTTAAAGTTCCGATTCTGAAATCGCAAGGGTCACGAGATTGAATTGGATTTTGAATCCCTAAACACAATTGGAAAAAGTGCTGTCAGAATCGTCATTCAGTCTTCAGAATCGTCCACTAGGATTGAACACTAACACAAATGTGTTCTAGCAATCCTTAATAGACAACCTCACTGATTGAGTTGAACAAATGGGAAAAAAATAATATAGAATGAAGGTTATCTTTATAAAAGTTTACACTAAGATGACGCGCATTCATACCATATGTTAAATATTTTCGCTTTAAAAAAATTCAATGTTGTCGCGTTTTGGACATTGTTTTTAATGGGTAATGATAACGAGTTAGAGAGTGTTTGTGGTTAACTGCAGCTCTCTTTTTAATTTTCAAAAACTAAAGTTAACCATTAAAAAGGATGCACATATGTTTTAGCTGAGTAATAAGGATATTTATATTTTAATTATTAAATTACATTTTTATAATGAGTAATATCTATGCGCATCAGCTCTGTTAAGCCTTAGTTCGAATTCGTCTTAAATATTCTTTCAGAGCTACTAATATGTTTGATTTACAAAAAAAGTTATTTTAAGAAGCTGTGTATGGTTAGAATCGAAATAACTGACTCGTACTTTATGTTGCTTCATGAAAATTCATTTTCATGGGTATAACACCTTACTGTAATTACAGATTCTAGTGTTACAAAATAAAAAACACGATGGTGGCTACTTGATTCCAAATAGTGTAAAAGAACATTCTTGGTGGTTCAGTGTACCAGAAACTATCTTGATGTAGTGGAACACTTAGCATAACACCAATTTAGTGTAAAGTAGTTGCCATGATTTTTGTGTTCAGCTACACTTAAATTTGTTACAGTGTAGTTAGGGGAGAGGGGCTAGTGTGGACATGGAGCTAAAAGGGATATCGTGAATATATTTATATTTATTGACTAAATATTCTGTGCGAGATAGTAAATTGACAATACTGGTGTGCACTTCCATGTGCAGCTGCATAAGCACACTGTGAATACAATTGTAGAAATTTGTAAAGGAATGTTCTTAAGGTGCGAAAGGAACTTTCAAGTTTCCTTCTTACTCTTATATTATCATAGTTTATTTTCAGAATTTTATTAATAGGAATTAATTAATCTGTTATAAATAAAATTGTTTTTTTTTCTATTTCAATATGTACTTAACTGTATTATGTTCTTTATAGCTTCAAATAATCAGCATTAGGCCTAAGTAAATATATGTCTTCGTGAGTCTGGTATAGACTTATGATGGTGTGATTGTGAGGGAAGTGTAGGCATGCTTTAAGGGAACTTTTTTCATTTGTAAGTTTGTAAATTTTGTGTTTTGGGTAAGTCTTAATATCAGATTGATATAAATAAATTGAAGCTTTTTGACAACAGATTTTTACGCTTTTTGACTAAACAGACTTTTAAGCTTAGGTATAAACAATAATACAGTGAAACGTACAAATTATTATTAAAAAAATACTCCATGTGTTTAAAGATATATTTAATAAGGGTTTTTGACAAATTTGTAAGAGATATCCTAACTAGTCCTTTGCTCTTCGACTTCATAATTTAATTAAAATAAACAAAATTGTTATTTTATGTATAACTATGAAAACAAATTATCTAAAAATATAATAATATAGTATTATGTGGCTTACAAGTTTACTGTAAAAAATGTAAATGTAAAAATGTATGTATATCTCAACGCCTAAAATGTTGGTAACTATTGAATCTGAAAGTGGTGTAGTAAAACGACATACATAATGCTGCACTTCGAAGCTCTGTAGCCAAGAAAAATTAAAAAGTCATAGTTTAAGTGCCTAACATTTGAAGCGATGCTATGGTTTTAAACTATATGTATAATCAATATTGCCGTGAAGAATTATCTAGGCTTTAGAACAGATAATGAATTTAAATATCTTAAAAGTTATTAAATTTTTTAAAAAATCACTAATTAGGGGAAATTTTTTTTATCAAGATAATGGTATGAGCCCAGGTATTTGAACATTGGAGTAAGTTTTTAAATATTGAAAAATAACACCACAAATGCTTTTCATTTTTGCAAAATTACGGCCTTCTCCTCATTGGCGTTTTGCGCCATTTTCAAAATAAGCATAGACAGCGCTGGCTTTAGAAGAGCTAAATTTGACCTAACCGTCGTGAGTATCAGTTGAAAACTCACAGCAGTTATAAAAATAGCATATTATTCAAAAAAAGCATCATTTCATATTGCGACGGAGCCTTCGAAAAACAGTCATAACTCTTGGGTTGAGTGTTTCACGAAAAGAACGTTCTTTTAAACTACTTGGTGTAAGGCAGCCTCCATTACTTTTTTTAATTTCATAACATTAAAGTTTACAATTACAGTAAGATACAATACAGATGAGAGTCAGAAAAGATATTTTTACAATACAAAGTAAGAATAATTAGAATCATTAGTAGCATAGAGAGAATATTGAGATGAATTTAAGGTTTAGTAAATGATGAACTGATAGAAATTATTAATTAGGATATTAATTATTCCATTAGGAGATTTAAAAATTAAAATTTAACTGTTCTTTTTACACAACTGAAAACATAAATACGAGTATTGAAGACAAATTTTTGTTTCACTTGATGAATAGTGTAGAAGACAGCAAAGAACTGTCGCCAGCTCATTCTTGTTTGTAAACAGTTTTCTTGCGACAAATTTAAGCCACGTTTCCTGGATGTTTTTGGAAGTGAAAATAATTCTCTTTTGGTGTAAAAGCGTGGTGTAAGATTATTCAGTTGTTTTTTTAATGTAAGGTTATTTAAGTTTAATTGTTTAGATTTAAATTGCTCCCTTTAAATCGCGTATGAAAGCTTAATTTAACCTGGAATAAAAAAACTCCTTCACAGAAATGTTTGGGTTGTTCAACATCTTATTTAAAGAGATATTACATAACAGTTTTTACAGCAGTGTAACACACTGAGTAATTTAGAAAAAAATATGCTAGATACAAAAAACAGAGTATTTTTTATTTTTTAGTCTTTTTTTTTATATTTCAGCTCAAATTTATCTATTATATTAATATTATATAATTAATATTATATAATTAATATTATATAATTAATACTATATAATTAATATTATATAATTAATATTATATAATTTACAAATCTTAAGAGATTTATTGATATTTTTATAATATTTATCAAGATCATCAATAATTGACTCGAAAAGGAGGAGAAACAGAAATGTTAAACGCATTACATAAGGAACCCTGATGATGACTCCAGTCCTTTTGTCGACAGAACTAAAGCTGCATCTCCTTTTTACTCTTATCAAAAGAGGTTACTATCAGCTCTAATCTCCTGCGACAAACCTTATCACGCAGCAAGCCAAGAGTAACACCACATTGAACTCTGAGGCGACGAGGAAACTCAGTTCCTCTTTTCATTACGATCTCAATTAAACCAAGAGCTTTACAAATATTACAAGTACGTAATCCTTTTGTCTGATTCGTTTCTATGGTGGTAGTGTAAGGGTATGTGGTTGGATTAGAAAGATAGAGTCCCTTTTAAGCTTTCAACCATAAATAAGTAGCTAATGAAATCGAGTCTTTTGTTGGAACTTCCACGTTTAATTTAGTTCTGGAGAGATATCAGGGAAAAGTTTGGTTGATATCTGGGTAAGACTCAAGAATTTCGTCTAATATCTTTTGCTACATTTAGGTGTCGTTACGCCATAAAGAAAATGCAAATGAAGAGGACGCGAAAGGTTTATTAAAATAAAGATCAGCCAAAAGCGTGTACGCTGAAATGTCACTTACAGTGACATAAATGCTAAATCTTGCCTATTGTCGAATTTTCAAAGTAATTTTAGAGGCCTTTCAAACTTTTATGCAACTTTATTCAGCACTTATAGCTCTACAATACGCTAATCTGAGTAAAAGTGTTATCCAAAGCTTAGTTTATTAAGTTTTGGGAGAGGAAAAATCCAGCAGTACATAAGTCTGACAACATACTTCTCAATAACTAGCAATAATGACTGGTGTTGAAATGTTGTTGATACTTATCTGAAATAGTTTTACACATGATAGTTCGATAAATTATTGATTGTGTTTTTTGTGAAACTGATTTAACATGGGTTTGTATGTGAGTAAAAATTTTACTTCTCAGTAAATTTGAAATTTTGCAATTTGTAATGCAATTTAAATTTTTATTCTTACCAAAAGCGTGCATGCGCGTTTTTTTGTACTCTTATTTTCAAGCAACAACTTGCTTTGAATGCAGATTTTTCAACTAACTCTAACAGGCAAAATTTTTTTTTTTTTACCAAAACTCTTCTTTTACATAGTATCTTATGTATAAATCTTAACAACGGGTGCCTGAGCAGTTCAGGGAATGGTAGAATGAAGCAAATAGAACAAAACAAGGAAAAATAATACTTTTATTCAACTTCAAAGTATACCGATTTCGATAGACATCTGACACTGTCAATGCATCTACTGAAATGCATCTACTGAAATGCATCTACTGAAATGCGTCTATTAAGGCAGTATTAGTGATCTCTTGAAGAATGGATTGCATACCTTTTCGATCAGTGTAGAGCACAGAATGGAAGCAGATCTTATGTTTGTTCAAATCTTTTAGGAAAATTCAACCATTGTTGTTTACATATTCTTACGATGCTCTTAGGCAATCTAAAAACTGTTCGGGTTGCGAACAGTTTCACAGAATCCATACTTTTATTCAACTTCAAAGTATACCGATTTCGATAGACATCTGACACTGTCAATGCATCTACTGAAATGCATCTACTGAAATGCGTCTATTAAGGCAGTATTAGTGATCTCTTGAAGAATGGATTGCATACCTTTTCGATCAGTGTAGAGCACAGAATGGAAGCAGATCTTATGTTTGTTCAAATCTTTTAGGAAAATTCAACCATTGTTGTTTACATATTCTTACGATGCTCTTAGGCAATCTAAAAACTGTTCGGGTTGCGCTTTTAGGATGTAATCGATCATCACATTTATTGATTTCAGATGCATCCGTGATTAAGCTTAAACAGATGAACTATTTGATCCGCAAACATTTAAGCTTGCCTTAAAAGCATTTTCTACTCATGATATCTGTTCCATATAGCTGAACTAACATTACGCTTGTTTTTTCAGTCCGTTAACTAATTTAAATTTAAACATCAAGTCCGTTTCATTTGATGATCCATTTGATACATTTTGTCCTTCATTCATATCCGATGCCATTTTTCACACAGAAGTGATTTGATGTCATGCACCAGACTAATCTGCATAAATTTGATGCAAAATTTACAACAAAATTTGCTAATTGTAAGTCTAGTCGCTATAGAATGTTTTTCGTGTTGTTTTTAACTTTTTTAGTCATTTGCCGAACTTTTTCAAAGCCCCATGTACGTCCTTTGCAATCAATAATTAAAATTTTTTATTCAAATATATTGATTTATTTATTTAAATATAATTATTTAAACATATCTAAATATATTTTTTCAACATATTAAGTAAATATATTTATTGAAAATTTCTATTAGATAAAAAAATAAATTTTATAAAAATTATTATCCCTCTTAAATAGAAACTTCTTATTGAAATTTTTCAAATTATATGAACAGATCAAACAAACAAAGGAGGGCTATATTAGATATTTAACCTGTTAATTGTGATTTTTATACACTGTAAAGGATTCCGGATCAAATTACGGTAAAAAATACCTTAACTTTAGGTAAATCATTCGTAAAGATAATTTTGCCCTAAAATCTGTTTTACCATAAAATCCATTTCTGCCGTGAAATTATGCCGTACTTTTTGCAGTAATATTTATTTAGCGAATTAACGGTGCTTATTACTGTAAAAAATCATGATATCTTGGATTTTCCGGTAAAAATGAATTTTGCGGTAAAAAGTAGTGGCAACCTGAGTAACGATAATTTGATCCGAAATTCTTTACAGTGCAGATTGATTACGCTAACTACACGAAAGTATTGATGCTTTTTTTATTGTTGCATATTTTACTTTATGGACTGGACATACAGGGAACAAAAATTAACAACGATCAGCATACAATGGCATACATACATCATTCCATGTTCAATTCTAATCTTTATAGATAAAAGATAAATAATTAGAAGAAAATGGACAAACTCTTTTATAGAAATTTCATATACGAGTACAAACTGAATGTCATAAAAAATACTAAGCTCACACGTTTTTAAGATCTGTAGGAATTGCTGAATCATTTTCCTTTAGATTAATTACGTTAACTTTAGTTACTCAATTTCTTTCATCTGTTTTTTAGAACATTTAAAATGAATGAAGTTTACTTAAATGATTATAAAATTAGAAAAAAACTATGATACAATTCACGCAGTTTCATATTAATAATTAAAATATTCTGCTCCAGGGCAAAAATGTATTATTATGTTTATTTTTATTTCTGTTATTTTGTCTTTTTTTTCCATCCATTTTTTGGGACGAATAAGATTGAGTCAAATATCTACTCAGTATACTTTCTAGACACATGCTAATAGAAATGTATTAATATTTTTTTTTTGTTTCATCACATATTAGTTCATGCAATTATTAGTAATACGATATTTTAAGCTTGTAACCTGTCTTGCTTTATAGTAGCTTTTTTCGTTATATTTCACGTAATTCCTGTCTAAGATATCATATCGTCTCTCATGCTTAATCCAACAATTTTCATAGCAGTCTGGGTAGCCAACACTTTTATATATCATCCATTATTTTATCGTATTTGTTTGGCAGCTTATGTGGTCTGTGTGTTTGTTTCTTTTCAGATTTTTTTCGTATATCATCAAAGGAAAAACTTATTATTGGAACATTTTTGCTTTTTTCCCTCTATTTTCTGTTCATAAAAGTCTCGCGATGAAATCTCTTATTGAAAAAGAAAGCAATTTATTAAACTATTTTATGTTGTGAACGTATTTAAAAATACTCATACTACAATTATACTTTTAAGTGCATAATTATTTTAAATAAATAAAATATTTTATAAATAATGTGAAAATATGGGAACTTAAGTTCTTTTCTTTGCATTTTTTTTTTTTTGTCATACTATAAATTATGTGTTATCTCAAATTTTTTATTTTACTTTTGAATTTTAGTAAGTATAGAAAAATTCTAACTCCAATTTCAATATTACAAAAAAGAATTTCGCAGCACACATTTATGTGATTACTAAACTTGTATATTTAAGATGTGTTCGAGTGTTACATATCTTCAAAAAACCAAAATATTACAGATTTGGGGAGAATTTTTCGAACTTCAGAGTAAGATAGTAAGCAGGTTGATAAACATTATTTTGCATCTTTTGCTTGCAGATTGAAACTTATATTTAAACTGCGGTAAAATTATGTTAATTTTTTTTAATTTCATAACTTGATTTCTTAAATCATAAATAATTAGTAAATGAAAAACAAAGATGAAGTAAAAATGAATGAAAAAATGAATGCAAAAGCTAATTGCACATCGATTATCTTTCTGAAAATTAGTTCAATATATTCCGCAAATTTTACACCTTATAAAGACATCTGTTGGGAAATTACTACTTGTATAAATAGTCTTAAGCACTAAATTTATTTTTATTTTCTTTACAATTTACACTTAACATCCAATAATGAAATCAAAGTTTTTGAATCGTAATTAGCCTATTATAATTTCCTTATGTGATAATACTAATAAACTTTATTAGTGAAACTCGAAATTTTTTTTCTGGAAATAGCTGTTCTATTACTTCGTAATAAATTTTAGATCATAATATGGTTCAAATTTTCTGCTATCTTCAGACTAAGTTGACCCATAATATAATATTTTTTAAACTTGATTGCACTTAATATGATTTAAGTTGAACGGAATCATGGTTCAAGCTAAATCCTTATTAAGGTTGCGCGGAAGATTCGCATCGTGTATCGTATTGTGGTTCAAGATACAGCTTTTATATTGTACAACTTTCAAGTTTCATCATGCTGATTATGATTCGACGATGAACTGGATGCTCTGAGAATTTTAAATTAATGTAATTATTTAACTTGAATAATTAAAATAAGAGAAGCCAATCAAATTAGGAATTCATTGCGTGTCCAAGTAAATGCCACAAACTATTTAAATGAATAATTCCAATATGAAAGCTACAATCACCAATTTTGTTCGTCTGGTCCTGTTACGTAACAATTAAATAAGACAGAAGATACTTCACGCATTAAGACTTTCTGCTAATAATAGCATCGTCGGTCCAGGCAATTGCATAAGCCATCCAGCTGTTGATGCATAATTGGTCTGCGAGGAAATTCCATTGCAGGGATAAATCAGAGTTCAGATTGCCGTGAAAATCCAATTATTGGATACTGTAGCCCTTATGTGATTACGTGGCTGCATCAACCCTCTGGCTACTTAACTGACTGAAAGCATCTTGTTTGATTTCCAAGGAAACCGCAAGTGAAAATGCTCTTGAGATTTGATGCATTCTAAGTATAACTCCAATCAACGATTTAATGTATTGATGTGCCGATAACCAAATATGAGCTATTTATTGCATTAATATGAAGCTTATTCTAAAACACACAATATGACCAGTAACTACTTTTAGCTGTTGAAGGCATTTTGAAAGCTGCTACAGATTGGCTCGGATAATTAGGAACTTAAATACATTTAAGAAGCTATAAGACGTATTTACTTTGAAAGTTATTACTTTTCGGTTATAAAGTAACAGTAAAATGATATGCCTATGATAATGCTATTCAGGTAAGTACTATTTGTTGTATCATTATAACGCTTATTGAAAAAAAAAGAAGAAAAAAGAAACCAACATAACCGGTTAAGAACGTTTGGATGCTGAGGTCTTTTTAAAATGCTCGACAGTGCACTTTCAGAAATAAAACTCTCCCTTTTGATGATTCTATAATCCTTAAGCAGTATTCCATTAATTTTGAGAATAATTTGTCTAGAAATCACGTGATTTGTGACGAAAAGCGAGCTCTCAAATCCATGACAAAAATATTTTCTCATCGCAGAGAATTGTGGGAGTTAGATAACTGAAAGGGCGATTTTAGAATGAAGACCAGACAAACAAAAATAAAGTTACAAAATAAGCTGACCGTCCTGAATGGTGTACAACGCGCTGGCCATGTGACAGGAAGTTCTAGGGTTGAATCCCGCTTCGGACAGGAGAAGCTTATCCCTCTGTTCTATATGTTCTTCTTATATTGCTAATGTGACATAGATCTAGCTATAGAGTGTCCACGAAAAAAATATTATTCTAAGAGTTAGATACATTAAGCACAACGATTTGTTTTTAAAAAAATAAAAGAATGAAATATTTCTATAATATTGATAAAATTCGTTTCTTTGAAAAGTGGCGATTCTTTTTAGTCACTTTCACGAAATTATCGCTCAAATCATATACCAGGAAACGGTTTCAACAAAAGCTTCATGAAATTGGAATATCCATTTCTTAGAAGGGGAAAATCGTTTTAAAATTTTTATCATCTTTTGAATCTAAAAGGGCAACAAATTGAAATACTTTTAGGTTGTGAATTTTTCCTTTTTACTTTTTAAAGCCACTCTAAAATATTTACCAGTTAAAAACAGCTTTAAAATTAAAATTTTTATCCTTTTTTCTTTTATTTAGACAAAAAAAAAAAAAAAAAATATTCTTGAGAATAATTGTATTTACTCTAATGAATAGTTTCATATAAGATTAAATATTGCTTTAAAAAGACTTTCAAAAGCTATTTTGTTTTCGCAAATGTTTGATGCTCCGTCCCCAATTATTGCCGAGAAATGTTTTATAGTACTAAAGCATCCCTTTTATTCTTTTTAGAAATTTCCTTTCAATAAAGCTTGAGTAATTTGTGAACGTCAAGGTATAGATAAAAAAAAAATATTTGGCTAGATACATGAGTGATAAATGCAGCAATGTGAGTGAAGTGAGCAAAAATCAAATGTGAAGGATATTCCAGAAATCAATTTTCTTTAGTGTGTTATAAGAAGTCAAATGACACGTGTGAAAAACTCTTGTCAAATTGAATAAAACTGCAGATTCACTATAAATTTTGTGATAAATCAAATATTAAAAACAAATAAATAACGATTGAGTAACAATCGCGAAACGATCGAGAAACAAATAATTTGAAATCACTTGGTTAAAACTTTATTCGCTTCCAAACTATACGAATTGGAAATAGCAGTCGACATGCTACAAGCGCTCAAAAACAGTCAACCTATTTCAAGTTAACAATTAGTTTACACATTTACAGGAGGGAAAAGGAACAATGAATGAAGAAACACGCTTGAGACAGCTTTTAACAACCCGGATGACTGACAGCATCAATTTGGTGTGACATACGCTGCTAAAAATCGCTGTATATATATGTATATGTATATGTATATATATATATATACATATATATATATATATATATATATATATATATATATATATATATATATATATATATATATATATATATTTATACTCTTTATATATATATATATATATATATATATATATATATATATATATATGTATATATATATATATATATATATATATATGTATATATATATATATATATATATATTGAAATTCGTGCTGAATCGCTAAATTTTATATCGCTCTTTCTGTCCCATTCTAGTTGAGATTTATTCAATTTTATTATTCTATCTTATATCTCACCACAGCTAAATAAGTTCGAGAGCTTTTTTTTGTATGTTTTTAGCTAAACTTTAAAAAAAAAAATAAAAAATGGAGAGAGAAATTGAAAAAAGGAGAAACAGAGTTTTTAAAGAGTAAAGAATTTGCGAGCATATAGGTGTTTTATCCGGCTCAGGTGGCTAGAAAGGAAAAATAAAATTTGTCTCATTTAAAAAGAGAGTATAGCGTAAAAATAACTAAATACCATAGTTTCTTTTCATTTATTTTTTTTTTTAAATAAAAGCAGTGGTTTGTCTAATTTTAATATACAAAATGTATGATATTGTTTAGTTTCGTAAAATTTGACAAAAATTGAGATTGATTATTATTCTATGATTTTTATGTAGGTGGTATGTACAAAATAATACTTTTATAAACAATTCAAATAAATATTAAAATATTTTAAATGATTTTACACTTATAAAGTCACTCTTTTAAACTAGATAGTGTGTATGGTTTAAAATAAAAACATAATTCGAGTTTAACTGAATTTTTTATTTTCATTGTTGGAAGGAATAGTATGTTTCAAAGATCAGCTTTAAAGATATTAATCAAGAATAAAAGAAAATAGTTATAAAGCTATCTTTTTTGCTACTGGATTTGGATCTAGTTTCAGAATGTGTTATCAATATATTCTGAATATGTTCAGAATATGTTTCGAATATGTTAGAAATTTAAAAAAAAATTGGAATGCTAAGAAAAAGTTATATTTGTCAAAGTAATCGAAGCATTAAGAAAAGTAAATTTAAATGTAACATGACAATTAGCAATTAAATAATAAAACATTCTATATTATAATAATAAGCTCTCAAATAATAAGATATTCTAGATTGTTTATCTCTAAGTTATTTTAATTTAAAAGTTTGTTTCATTTCTTAAATTGGAATTATAATTATTACAAAGCAGTTTACAATTGGTATTAAAATTGATATGTTTAAATTTTATTTCTGTAGCAGTAAAAAATATTATTAAAATGTAAAAATCTACAACAACAAGTGTGTTACAATGCTGTTAAAATCTTTCAAAATTTAATATAGATTGGAATGCCGAGAACTTCAAGTATTTTTTGATAAAAAGTTTTGCCAAGTTTTGTCCTCCTTTTATTCATTGGATTTGGCATTGAAATACCATTTTTTTCCATGAAAAGTTTTATTGGATTTTAGCTTTTTCCCCCCATTCAATATTTTTTCTTTGTTTCATAAAACAGCACTTTGTTTGGAAATAACAACAATTTTTACTTTGAATTTCGAAGAAGTCACGTTAAACCAAAATATGATGAGCTTCATTTGAATATAAATTCTTACTTTATTATAAATACATAATCGTAACTTAAGTTATTTTTGATCCTTTTCAGATTTATATGATTATTTTTTATTAAAAAGTATTGTTTTCTAAAAATTTAAAATATATGGATAGCAATAGGATTTTTGAATTTTTAAAACTGTTTTTGAATTAAACGAACAACGTTAATGGTAAACTTCATTGCAGTTGTATTTTCATAATTTTGAAAGCTTCCGGATTTGGTTTTTTTATCCAAATCATTTTCTATTTTTAAAGCAACACGAACAAATAAATGTTTAGCAGATCATATTATAACAGATAAATGTTTAACTCAGTTAACATCATGCAAATTTGCATGGTTTTCAAATATAACCTATTTTAATTTCGCTTTATTCAAATTCCTTTGAATAAAGCGAAAAACTGGAGAAAAAAAAATCAGTAAGTATGATACTTGCTGTAAAATATTATTACTATTATTATGAAAAAGATAATGTGTTTATAATAAGTTTTTTACCCAATAGATAAAAATTCATGAAAAAATAGTTTTAAAATCACAGTATTTGTTCTAAACTTATTTGGTAAATTCTTTAAGAAATACTGTGGTTGTTTGGTGGTAGTATTCTTATTTAATATTGGTAGTATTCTTATTTATATGTAAACGTTTTTATAAAAAAAAATTATTAGTTCATGAACAAATTAAACTAATTTATAAAAGTTCTCAATTCATTAAACTTTTTAAATAACAATGTTGGAATAAGCCATTTATTGATTTTTACTATGGTATCATGCAATTGACTTAGGTGTAGAAAAATTATACGTGTAGTGTATTACTTCTTTTAAAAGATATTGTCTAAGAAATCCTTAAAATTTATAATCTATAATTTAGCAAAAGAATCTGCAAAAAAAAAGTTTGTTAATGAGGTAAAAATGCTTCATAAACGCTAGTTTGTCACAATACTTGATACAAGAGCTCCCTTGCCTTCTATTTTGGATTTTATATTAAATAGCCGTCACGGCACCACCGACCCGATTTTGGGTTTTCGATTTCAAATGTTCAACTCCGTAGCCTTGCAATTTTGCTCCCAATTCAGAAGACAAGGGAACTGCTGGATTAAGTATTGGGACAAATCTGCCTTCGTGGAGGACTTTTTGATGTAACTAACCGCGTTTGTTTTATATGGAGAGGCAATAAAATCACGGTAAAATCACGAAAACCTCTCACGGTTAACATTACCGCAACGGGCCTCTAACCCATGATCATACCACTGAGGATATTTTACTCAGGACTGTGGTCGGTGCGGAATTCGAATCTACCAGCCATTGCCGGGATCGAATCCGATTCACCTCATTGGGATTCGAGCGCTCTATTCCCTGAGCCACCACTCACTTTAACTCATTCTACCAATGTTCAACTCATTTTGACCCAATCCTGAAGACAAGGAAACTCCTGGATAAAGTCTTGGAAGGAGAACTTTTTTATGGAGATAACCAGCATTTGCGTTACACGGAGAGGAAAATCACGAAAAACTCCCACGATTTGCCTGATTACAAAGGAATTCTAACTTATGATCCGTCTACCACTGAGGATATTTTACGTCAGCATTGCGGTTGGTGCGAGCCGGGTGCGGAATTCGAATCGACCTGCCATCGGTGGGATTCAAACCCTGTTCAATTCATTGCAAAGCGAACACTCTATGCACTGAGCCACCCCGGATCTCTGTTTTGGATTCAAAGTTACACGGATATGAAGAGTTGGAACAGTCTGGTTGGTTGGACGTTGGGGTTGTGTTTGTAAAAACGTGAGTACAAATCTCGCCGGCTGAAGAATTTCCGTGTATAAAATGGTGACTGGTGCTCGTTAAATCTGTCAGGGTCATAAAGTTCTCCAAGCTCCCATAAAAAATGAATACCTCCAGGGATACTGCATTGGACATCGATCTAGAAATTCTCTTGATTTCAAGAAGGCTGGCTGGTATTGGCAAGTGGCATAAGTAAAAACAACAACGGCTATGGATACCGAATATGTATAGTCATAATATGTGTGCTAGCTTTTCCACGATAGTTATAAAATCCAATAAATAAGAACTAGAATGGAAACCTACGAGTATTTAAACTTTTCTCTTTGAAGTATTTTTGAAGTATCTTTTTTAAGAAAACTTTATGATTAATAATAATTTTTTATAGGAAACATTTTGAATGAATTTAGATTTAATATTCAATTTTTTACGCACCAAGTAAAGCTCTTGATATGTGCTTGCAAATACGATGCTTAATTCAAAAGTTTCGTTACCCCCTCAATTGAGATTCATTATGGGTTATGATATATTTTTGTCCGTAAATACTGATATATAAGAACAAGATACTGATACATAAGATTAAGAAACATAGTGTACTGCGAAACATAAATGCTGATACATAAGTTTAAGAAACATAGTGTACGTTTGTCAACAAAACTTTATGCTCTTAACATGAAATTCAGATTTCTTGTATTTATAAGAGTAACCAATTATGTAAACTTAATTGACATGCTTAGCTTATAAAATGTTAATAACGTATTTCTCTTAAAATGAGGTAGTTTTAAAATAATGGAATAAAATACCATTCAAATTTAAAGTATACTGTACATTGTAGAACGTATGTTCTGTTTTAAGTAAGAAAATAAAAATTAAATTATCACTTTAATACATTTTATTGGGACATAATGGTAAAAATTTCCTCTTAAGATTACCGCCTGACTGCAATAACCCTCGCAAAGTATGCACCCAATATATGTTTTTGCATAACTATGCGAAATTAAAGTCTTCCGTGATATTTCTGACATTGCCTTTCCTTCTACCTTCTACATCTCAACTTGTAATTAAATTGTTAAACTTTCAATGAACCTCTATCAAGAGAGAAGTAATGACCTTCGACGCTATCTTCATTGCGGTTAAAAATTCTTTAGATGTAAGGAGTTTCTTATTCATTTTAGTTTCAAAATGGAAACTTGCATCCCATTTAGGAAATTTGCTGATAAAGTTATATATAATAATAATAAAGTGAGATATAATTTTGCAAAATATGATTTTTATTCAAATTTCGTCTCCAATAAAATGATAAAACTAGTTACGCACATATCTTGTCCTGACTGTAATATACTGTTGAACTTGTTAGAAAAAATAAACAGTAAAAAAGTACTACAAAATATGTTAATAATGCTAGCATTTTTATAAATAAAATATTATTTTCATTTCAAAACGATATCTATTCAAAATCGTGATGATAAAAATATATTGGATAAACTTGCAAGCATCCAATGCATAAATAAATAGGTTTTGACTTATCTGCTTAGTATTCCGAGTCAACGCATATAAAGATTTTAATAGCATTTGCATGAAAAATGTATTTCTTTAGAAAATAGAAAAAAAGAACTAAAAAAAGAAGAAAAAAAAACAAGTAATTTTTTTCATAAAGTAATTTCAATGAGTTTTATAAAAATAAAAAACTTCCATCAGAAATTGGGCTTCATTGGCACCTTTTCATATTTTTCATACATGTAAATTACTTTTTTAATTCGAGTGAAATATACATTTTAATAAACGTAGAGATTGCAAAAATTTTCAGAGAAATATATTGAAAATTAAATAGTTAAAATTTTAATACTGAAAAGTCATAATATTAAATATAATTATTCATATATTTAATAGCAATTCCATTGTAACAATTCTTACAAATTATGCACGAAGGTGAACTTTATATATAGATTTTTTTATTTATATTTTTATTCGAATATTAAGCATCTAACAAATAGTATTAAACTGATATAAACTTTGCATTAAACTTAAATATGCATTTATTAAACATACAGTGCGCAAAAAAAAATTATTGACCACACTCATTAACACCCATTGATCTAATGATTGTCGTATAATTTAAAAGGTCGTGTATTTAAAATTCGACCGATTTCACTTGAATTTTATATTTTTTGTCTTGTGATGTAAATGTCTTGTTTAAAATGTATTTAAAAATTGTGTACCCAACATCTCAACATTTTTGAGACTGACAATAAATAAAATAAGGAAAAATAAAAAATATTTACAAAGGTAGTGATTTTTTGCTTTAAATTATTTTTTGAATAAACGCATTTTATCATTGTGAGCAGAAATATTTAAATTCGCTTAAAAAATTCTCGAGATATTTCGAAATACTCGTTTAAAAAATTTACTTAAAGGGATCTAAACTTAGGATCGCTTTTCTGACCGAACTATAGGAAACATAATTCCCAGAATGCTGCTACCCCTTATATTTTGTGCATTGAAAAGCCAAATCCACCTGAAAAAAATATTATTAGTTCAGAGAAAGCACGCTTTTGTGTCTTATTTCGTAATTTAAAATGATATTAAACATTTCATTGATAAAATAATACTAAAAAAATAAAGCTTTTGAATTGTGTGTATGAGCCGCCACAAGACGATTATTTGACATCATATATTCGTTCTCTGGAGATCATTACAGCCTTTGATGTTCGAGAAAGAATATTCATTGATCGAACTAGTTCCCATCAATCATTGAAACTACTTAAGATATTTCAATGTATATTTTCAAATATAATTCATATTTATTTTGTTCTAAATTGTTTGATACCTCTAAAAGTTAAAGATTTTTTAGATGTTGAGACGACGTATTTTTTATTGTTTAGAAAAAATATGAGGATGTTGAGTTAAGTGGAAGTGGATAAATAATTCTTCAGTAGTTATCTACAAATTAAAAATATAAAGTTTTATAATTTAAAAACAGTTTTAGTTTACATCGATTGGTTTTTTTAGAGCTAGTTTACTTAAAAAAAATGTTAAAAGTTATATGATTTAAAAATTCGAATACTAAAGGGTTGTATTCCCTTTTAAAATGTTTTATTTGTTTATTCACATCGTCGAATATTTAAAGTTACAATTACACTAAACACCGTAACAATTTTCTGGAGAAAGAAAAAACGTGATTGAATCACAAAAGAAAGTGAGGAATGGATATACTAAAGTTTCGGTTTCATAATCAAGAAACATTCTCAAAGTCTAAACACCAAATGATAGTTAAGTAAATATATGAAAGCAGTGTGATGTTATAGAAAGATTATTAAATAAATTATTAGATTTTTTTTTAAAGTGAGTAAAGGATGATTCCCAGAAATCAAGTTCGGCAGATAAACAGCAGTGTTGAATGATATTTAGCCGAAGAAAATTCAAACCTTTGATTATAATTCCAACTAAGTAGAGCGATAGAAGATCGTTTAGTGTTTTAAACGTTTTTTTCTTGTTCTTTAAGTCAAAGTTTAAACGTATCTTTAAATTGCCCAATATACGCAAGATATGCGTCGTGGCTCAGGGGATAGAGCGTTCGCCTTCCAATGAGGTGAACCGGCTTCGTATCCAAGCGATGGCTGGCCGGTACGAATTGCGCATCTGACTCATACAGAACATAATACTAACGTAAAATATCCTCAGTGGTATGATCATGGGTTAGAGCTCTCTTGTCGTCAGGTTAACCATGGGAGGTTTGCGTTTTTCCTCTTAATATAAAGCAAATACGAGGTAGTTCCAACAAAAAGTCCTCCTAGAAGGCAAATTACTGCCAATACTTGATCCAAGAGTTTCTTTGTCTTCTGAATTGGGTACAAAATTTCCAGGTTATGGAGTTGAACATTAATAGTCGTAAACCCAAAATTGGGTCGGCTGTTCAATGATGGCTATAAATTAAATTAAATACGCACGAGAGCCATGATGGCTTAGGGGATAGAGCATTTGAATTACAATGAGGTGAACCAGATTCGAATCCCTTTCGTTGGCTGGACGATACGAATTCCGTTTAGAATCATGGTAAAAAAGTGCGCGTAAGGTAGCTACATTTCGGTTAAAGGAATGACATTAAAGCTTATAAAAGGGGTGTGAAACTATAAACAGTTTCCGATAAGCAGTAGAAAGAAATTCATCCCGGTTGTGAGTAATAATAAAGTCTAAAAAATGTAAACATTTATTATTTATTTGTTTAAACATGAATTAGCAAGGATCCATAGCACTAGAATAGTATTGAGAACATGATCGATGTCAGCATTGTTCATCAATGTGAAACAATCGTCAACTCATCTTCTATTAAAAGAGAACTTAGAGAGTTTCAAATCTGAGAATAAATTGGAGAGTTTCACTTCAAAGTTTTGTATGCATTAATTGGTGTTTAGTCACTGAGGACACCTGAGAACACTTTTCATTTATAGAACCAGAATTATTGTATCTAAGTTTCTGACCTTTCATTTCTGCTTCATAAACATTTTTTTGATTTAGTACACACAGTACAAAGTATACCCTATTTTGTTTTTGGTTACAATTTTCGTTATATCAATTTAGAGGTACGTATACGTTTTAAAGGTACGTAATAATTCCTCAATATTTTTTACAGAGAATTCTATGAACAATGCGTTCTGTTCTTTTAAGTTTTAAGCATTAAGAATTTTTAAAACTGCAAACATAACCAAGATTTTAAATTTTTAGAGTCTAAAAATTTATAATTAAGTAAGGCTCTATCGAATATGTTTCAATGAATAAAATAAAACTAAAGTATTCAAGAATATTAATTAGTTCATAATAAATCTAGAAACTGGCTTCATGCAACTTTTCCTAAGGTTAATTAAGGTTTGTGCATGGAAGAAGTAGGGTTGTCTAAAGTGAACCGATATTCTTTGTTTGCTAAGAAATGTTATGAGCTCCCTAATTTTTAACAATGACTGTTATTAGGTATTTATATTGTTAATGCCAGTTTACTTTAAAATCTATATTTTGTTTAACAAATACATATTCAACCAGGTTTTACAATGATTAATACAGGCTTTTCATCGAAAAAAGTTCTATTTAATTTCCGAGCTTACGTTTTTCTGAAATAATAAGAGCAGTAATATAATATTAATTAGAGCCGTACGAAATAAGCTGTTTTTATATCTAAGTAACCAAAAATATTACATTAAAAACATATGAGTTACTTTAGTTAAAAATAAAAAAAAGTTTATATAAAAAGAGTGGATTCCGTTAAAGGTGAAATGAAAAGTTTCATAATTCCTTTGTAAATATATACCAAGGGCAAGCAAGTTTATCTCTTTTATGAATGTTCTTTGTAAATATATTACAAACTTATTATGACAAATGAAAACATTTATTAGTATTTATACAAAAATATCAATGAACCTTATGATAATAACAAAAATAATATCATATATACTAGAAATAAAAAAAAAAAGGATTAAAAAAAAGAGGAAAGTCTGATGGAAACATTTTCTTATGTAATACTCCAAAGGGATTAATGCGCTGATTAACTTACTAGGAACCAATAGTCCGACACAGGAACACAAAATATGAGTCTATAAAACAAGTAATAGACTCGGGAAACCGGATTAACTAGCTTATATGTCAATTTCGTTGGGCCAAACGTGAACACAGATCAATATTGTTTTATTGCTGAGTCCATCAGAGCATGTGTGAGGATCATAGGGGTTATTACTAAAGCAGAGAAACAAGAGTATTTCATTTTGGTTAAGATTGGAACCTAGTTTGGCTAAATAAATTATGATGATATCGAACGAATATAAATGTTTTAAACATTGCTTAATGTATTCTCAAAGTCGATCAGGAAAAATCAATGATATATATATATATATATTTATATATATATATATATATATATATATATATATATATATATATATATATATATATATATATATATATATATATATATATATATATACATATATATATATATATATATATATTCGCAGATTTTCGAAGTGTTTGAAGATTAGACAGTTTATTGTATCGCACAACATTACCTTCATTTGTTGATGATGTAGTTTTTACTTAAAGTCTTTGTAGTATAGGATGATAGACTTACTTACAAATGCAGGAATTGAAACTTAACTGTTTATTTATGACTGGTACAAAAGACACGGTGCACTAAGATATATTATCTTTAGTTTTATTATCCTTCGATGCAGCTACCTGCATGGCGTACAACTTTTTGCTAGTAATTGTTGGTGGCAGGTGACCTTCAACAGTGCCGGCTGTAACAGTTCTGAAGTGAATATTGCAATATGTTTCTTTCATATTTTGAATTAAATCTAAGTACCAAGCACCCAAGTATGGAGAGCATGGTTGATAATATTTCCCTGATCCATAGATCTTTTTTCGTCTTCTTTGAGCTTAGAATGGTCTGCGGACACACATCTGCCATATTTAGGAATCCCTTGACACATTCATTTAATTCACTTATGATAATCTAACATAAAAATCAAAAATTAAATATTTCATAAAAATTATTGTATATATATATATATATATATATATATATATATATATATATATATATATATATATATATATGCGAAACTATTAGTTAGACGGTATTATAAAAAAAACTCGGTCTTTGAAAGTTGTTTAAATTGTCTTACTATTCAAATATATTTTAAAAGACAACTATATGTTTTTCCATTTCTTTTCTAAAGTTTTTACAAGATACACACTTCAGCCAATAAACAAATAACAAACAAGAAGATTCCAACCCACAACAATTGTTTTCTAAGCAAACAATAAAAACTAGAGCCATACTATTTCCTACAAAGGTCCGGGACAACCGATAGGAAATCCACTTTGCTAAATTCAATCAATTCTTTGACAGCAGCTCTCTTAGTATTCCCTGCAGTTAGTAGTTCTTGCATGTTTGAGAGCTAAAAGATATTCCAATAGTTCCTTGCTCAAAAGGTAAAAAAAAAGTATCTGAAACTGCCAAAGACTGAGCAAACCATTGTCATTCTTAGCTTTCTCAGAGTCATTGGATGTATCGGAATTGCATTACAGATATCGGGACAATTTCAATAACTCTCTTCTAACAACCAAATTCCAAGTTACCAATTCGCTATCTTTTCACTTGAAAGCTTAAGAAACAAATACTATGCGTATGGATAGCTATCAGCAGTATAAGTAACCCAATTATTTGTTGAAAGAATAACAAGGGTGGGCTTCATTATATTTAAGTATCAATAACTTTAAGTACAACTTTCGTTTATTTATTATTTGTTCGTACTGGTGCGTGTGTTTATTATGTAATGAATAAAGTAAAATTTTCGTCAGTGTTTAGTTTCGATACATCTTGCTGTACCTTAAATATATCAGGTTTTCTGAAATTAATCAGAGATTGGAAGAAAAAGCAATTGTAAAACAACGAAATGAATATAAATGTCCGTTACATTCTGATTAGGAAACAAGTAATTTATATACACAGATTTGATCATTATTATCAGAGTTTGTCAACAGATGCTGTTGAATAAAATAAGAAACAATAACACAAGAACACAATATCTTTTCTGCTTATTAGACCATTCTAACAGAAAAATGTCCTGAATAGCCGTCTATTAATTTCAAACTCAGATTGCACAACGTTGTAGCAGTTAATGGTTATTGATTTTATGATTTTTTTTTCACTTAATAATGAAGAAAACTCTGGTTTCCTAAACAAAACGCAGTCATGGTAGCTGTTAATTTTTTTTATTAAAAAATGAATCTTTTTTTGTAAATTTTTATTTTGTTTATTATGAAAAATTCGAATAACTCTGAAGCTCATCAGATGAATGTGGTTGTATATCGAGTTACATTTATGCCCTACCTAACCAGCCATCCAATATTTCGATGTGTATTTTACATTATATTTGCAACTAGTTATAAAGAGTTTCGACGAAGTAGGATTCCTTGGCTGACTAACTGCATTTTTAAGTTTCCTTTTTAATATCTACTCTACATTTAAAGTCCATTTTTTTGAGAAATGGGGTACAGCTTATCTAGACTTCATAGTTGCAAGGATATATCCATTACTAACTTCATGTTCGCGTACTTTTTTTAATGAAGCCTCTGTATCTAGAATGACACAACTCTCTAAACCTTGGGAGTGACACGGAAACTACTTTAATATTTATCTAATGTGCATGGTGGTAGAATGTTCGAGTGATTTTCACTTAAGTCTCGTAGCATTGAGGGAGGATATACCTCACAAGAATTCCAAATAATTATTCCGAAGCTCTAAAGTCTATCTCCAGTCGTACGAAATTTGGTCTTTGCCCGAGAAGTTTCAGCTATACATTTTAAATGCAATCCATTGTCCATTGGGACATTGTCCAAAAGACTTAGAAAATCGATAGTGTTCCTTTATTCCATTCCCCACAGCAACATGTTATTAACCAAGATAAATCATCATAAAGAAAAAAAATTTAAGAATTTTGAAAGTGACGACGAAATTAAATCACACATAATTCTGACAGTACTAGCAATAGAGAAATACCAAAATATCTCCGCAAAATCTCACACAGTGGGCATGTGTGTTAAAATTGTATCAGATGGCTTAGAATAAAATATATGATTATGAAGCTAGTGATTGACATATTCGAGCAAGACTCAAGTCTAAAATAGTTATGTTTCAATGTTCCAAAAAATCGTAACTTAAATGTGCAGTAGGTATGAAAAAAAAAAACCTTAATGCTTCAGTTAACCAAAGAAACTCACAAAATATTTGGAACTAGAATTAAAAATAATGCAAATTCCTCCCCCGAAAATTGGATGGCTAATTCGGTAGAGTGTAAGTTGGAACTTGATATTCAAAGATGAATTTTGAGTGGTTCTGATGTAACATAATGAGAAAAAGAGATACACTGTAAGAATAACGAAAAGTTGGTAATATCAGTTCTAAAAAAATAAAAATTTAAATTATTTATAAAAATTTAATTCAAGGAAAAGAAATTCTGGTGAAATTACCGTTTTGTATGGTAATGGCATTTTTGGTTAAAAAAATACATATTTCTGGTTAATATAACCAACGTAAGAAAAGAAGGAAAAATGAAATAAATCCTTTTTTAAGGAAGGAATAATATTGATTTCTAAGCAATCATTGGGATTGGTGAATGACTAGAAAAGGAAACAAAGCTCCCTTGTGATCTTAATAAGAAAAAAAATGTGGAACTGCCTTAAGTCTCCAAAGTCATTCAAAAGTAACTTGGACTAATAGTGATTTAATCAGATATGCGAGTTTGCATTATTTTTCATAATGAATATTTAATAATAATAATTTTTGAAACGTAATTATTTGAAAATAATTTATTCCAAAAAAACATTGAAATATTTTTTTTTCTTCTTTTATATAGATTGAAGTTATTTATGCAGATTTTTTTCATCAAATATTTTACATTTTCCATAACACCAACTTAAGCTAAAAATACTCATTTCATTCAACAAGAGAAGGATATTGAATACCAGTTAAAAGCTTTTACTGTCTTTTCTGTGAAAATTAATTGAAAATGGAAATGGAATGTATGACTCTTAGAATAAAAATAAAAATTATAAGGGAAAACATTCAGAAATAAGGAATTAAACTGCCAGAATTCGATGTTTATGATAAAAACCGAAAATATTAATAAGAGTTTATAAAATCCATATGTGTATAAAAAGAAATTTTAAGTCTGTTCTTCTGTTAGTAAGTCAATACTGCCTTTAAAATTAGTTATTGTGTGTATAGTTAATTTTTAATTTTTCAAATTTACACATGAATGATATTAAGCATGGTATAATTTATTTTTGTTTCAGCGAAAAGATTATTCATTTTACCATTAATAATGTGTGTAGTAATAAAATAATCGACCTTATTAATTTATTCTTCATATTTCTTAAATATTCTAAAAACTCGATAGAAAATATTTTAAAATAAAAGTTTTTAGCCAAAAAGGGATTTTTTGCAATTCATGTAGCTGAGTAATTGTATTAAGATAAACTGAATAATGTTCCATTATATATAAAATTAAACATAATATCTACAACGTCATGAAAATCTGCAAAGTTTATCTTCTTTTTACTAAATTAAAGGAAAAAAAAATTAAAGATTAGCAACTTGAACACTGATAAAAAAGTTTTATAAAAATACTCCACTTTTATAGCCTTAAAAAAAAGTCATTTTGCTAATAAATTTAAAATATACGGAATGAAATCATAGTTTTGGTAATTTTTTCGTTCAGTTTATCGGAAACTATTGTCTTCAAAATAACAGTTCTTATTACCACACATTTAGTAAAAAAATACTAAAATCCGAAGTAAATTTAACCGAATTAAAAAATTTTATTCCACGATCTGAGTAATCCAGATAAAATTGCCAAAATTTACTCATTTACCGAAATTTAACATATTTTATAAATTATTACGGCTAATTTTACCAGAATCGCAGCGAAAATGCTGTGGTAAAAGTTACCGTGCTGTTTGGTATTCGCATAGAACTAGAAACTCGATAAACTTTACCATATTCTCGTAGTTGTGATCTTGCAGTTTCCCCAGCGTTTAATAATATTCTGACCATCAAAAAAATCCTAAGAAACTAAAGTGTGTTTATTTCATAAGTCTTAGCCAACCTAAAATAACTAATAAAATCGTGATTTTGTCAAGTTTTCATTAAATTTAAGTTCGATTCTCTAAGTAAAGACATGAACCGATTTTAAACATTTTTCTGTCACTTTTATTCTTATAAAGATGGGCAAATTTTCTACCTTTAAAGTTATAAAATTTCATGTTCCGAAAAATTTTGAAATTTTTATTTTTTCGATCCCCTGTATTGCTCTAGCCTTTGTTTAAATTTACAAGTACAAAGTCAATTATTATAAATATCTATTACAACTATTGTCCCATTAAAATTTTACATATAATAACAATAAATATAATAACTATAAATGATTATAAATATGTATGACTATTATGGTGTAATAATTGAGATAATTAAACTACATATTATACGAATTTTAACGTATATCTATAAACTTTAATTAATTTTAATTACATAGAAATCTCACATTTATCCAAAATAACGGAAGACTGGCAGCAATTATTTAGACAAAACGAAACTTTACAAATCTACTAAAACTGCCATCATCATTTGTTAACTTAACTAATTCGAGAAACATTGTCACTTTGGCATCTCTAACCGGGAATTGTCTCTGACATCCGGCAATAAATCAAAGAACACAATTATTCCACAAAAAGAGAGAGGAAAAAATATTTAATGCTATCATTAATTACTTTAGACTTAATTTAAGATTAAAAATTAAATACAGGGAGTGAGATGCATTTAAAAGGGATGTGTTTTTCAATATTAGTTACTGATTTCATTTAAATTCATGAATAAAAATACTCTAAAAAAGTTTTATTTAAAAAAGTTTCTCGATTGTTTTCAAAAGAGGTTTAGTAAATAAAAAAATACATTTTCTTTTGGAATGAAAATAGATTTTCTGCATACTAGATGCTGGCTGTTTTATTCTTATTTTTTACCGGCGAATATTGTAGGTTGTAAAATGTACCTGGAAGAGTTTGTACAAAAATAGATCTTTGTAATGAATAAATATTTTAGGCATAATTTGAAATGAGATGCATCACTAGGAACATAACAAATTATTTCATTGTATATTAGAGAATAATCTGTTTGTATTTTTATTTACAAATATTTTTATAAATTTGAATTTGAATTTTTTTTTTTTTTAAGTGTGCAAGCGCAAATTTTGATTTTCTGGTCAGAAATGTGCCACAAAGTAATTGCATATGAAGAAAAATTTAAATGTACAGTGCGCAAAGTAACAGACCACCCTAAATAACTTCTGTCTAATGATTGGATCATGTTTTAGGACTTAATGGTACTAATAATCAAAATGGTTCGGTGTTATGTATAATTGTGTTAAAAAATTTTTCAATTCGCTTAAAATGTTCTTGAAATATGGCGAAATACGCGAAAAGTTAAATTGTCATTAAGGATTCAATGTTTGTACCATCTCCTGGCCAAACTATCGGGTCATAATATTGCGGATACTGTGCTTATATGTTTGGAGTCCGGGATTTGCATCCGCACATAAAAGGATTTTTATAAAAAAAGCGTTTTTCTGTCTGATTTCGTAACTTAAAATATCGCCTGCACTATTTAATTAACATATTTGAGGTCACTATTTCGAACCACTAAGAATGAGTTCTAAAACGTTTAAATTAAAAATTATTGTGGGTTGTCTATTTTTTTTAATTTTCTGACTGTACATCAGTGTATTTTTGATTGCCTCGGTAGATTTCATTATTGATAATTTAAAAAGAAGAAAAAAAAATGCTTTTTAATACGCAACGCTTTATGAAATCGTAATATTTTTTTTTGGCACACGATTGAAAAATACATGTTAAAATTCCTATTTATGTTTATAAGCCACTTCTAAAGAAATAAAATCTGATAAAAAGACACAAATTACAATGTGTAAGTCATTAAAATGATATATTTTCTGTTGGTTATAGTAATAGTTCATCGGAAATTCTTCTTTCCAAAAATAATTTTTTTTTTATCAGCACATTTTGTAAATATACAACACAGAAAAAAAATAGAAAAAACGAAATTGCTTTCATTCCATACTATGAAGAAATATGACCAAATTTTGAGATTATATTTCAAAACATGCCATTCATTTTACAATTTTTTCAGTAATTGTAAGACTTTGATTCCAACGCCTTTTATCAAATGGAATGAAAATTGATCTCTTAATTTGCTTTGTTATTTTTATTATTATTTATTTTTTTGCAAGATTTTTTACTTAGATCAAAGTTTTTGGGTTCAAGATATTATTCTCAATTTCAGCTTATTTTTGAGTCCTAAGAACGTAACACAAGGATTCAAGAAATTTCATTTCAGAAATTTTTCTAAAAGGAATTCAGGATGATTAAAATAAATTTATTGATAATTTTCGGAAATTGCTGTTTTTATTAGTATTAAAAGTACTGGCTGAAGAATGCAACTCAAAAGTGAAGAGCAAATGTTACAAGCTTCTAACAGTTATAAAAGTAACATATTTATCTCTAAAAAGATGTTATTTCACATGGTTACTGAGCCTTTGAATAACAACCTTAAACAACTGCAGCAAAATTTGTTATTGTTTTCTGGGTGCAAGACAAACAACGCTAAACATAAAAAAAATCCAATATTGCATTTCTTTATCATATGTATGTCACATATTATGCTTCACCAGACGTTTGCTGAGATAAGCTAGTGAATTTTTCCTCTCATTGGATTATTCATTGTTTCATATTTGCCCCGTTTTCTGTCCAGTATGTTGCACATTAATGATGATCCAATCATTACAAATCCATACTAGTCAGAACTCATATGTTATTCTTGGTTTGCTTTCCCTTCATGCCCATTTTCTTCTTTCTTCGAAGACTTCTTATCATCTCTGCAAAAAAGGAAGAAATATATAAACACAAGCAAATAATTCTCATCTATCAATAATCATGGATGTATTCTTTAGGGCATTTGAGTTGCGTCTTTTGGATTTTTCTAGATTAGAAACTGTTTTTTGTTCTTTTCTAAAAAAAAAAAAAAAAATATGACCGACCATTGTTGAAATGGAATTAATGTTAAAACAACATTAAAATATCTTGATTTAAATGCAATAAAACACTTTAAGACATAGGAACAAATAACATTAAGAAATCTGAGGCTAAAAATATGCATGGAAATTAAATGAAAAGTTTTTATTTCTTAGTTGATATGTCGAGGTGTTTCAAACTCAGCGATTATGACAATCGTCTGAAAGACTACAACGTAAGAAAAATAAAAATTTAGTAAAAGTGATAAGAACTTAGGATAAAAGCAAGAAAATGCACCGTTGTTAAAAGAAAAGAATGAAAGAAAAAATAGGATGGAGAGAACAAGAAAAATCTTGGTAGCCGTGGAGGTGGCGGTGGCCGAAGAAGGAAAATCAAGAAGAAATGTGGATCTATTAACGCATGAAATAAAGGATAAGTTGACATCCCATCCTGATTAATTTTTCCTCGAATTTCTAAATTTATAATTGTGCCTTTTCATATATTTAAGCATTTATCATTCCTATTTTGTAGTCATGCACTGACCTTTATAAGAGTTTCTGGATTGCTGAGAGAGAATAATCTGAACAGCCCAAAAGAAACCCACTAATTTCACTTCAACTCGCCGTCAGGCTTGGCTATTACTTTACGCATTTTTCTTTGACTGCGATTTTTAAAAAAATTATTTTGAAATTCCTAATCGTTCTAGTTATTAAAAGGCCAAAAACAGTGCTGACGTAAAATATCCTCAGTGGTAGATGGATCTTGAATAAGAGTCCCCTCATCGACAGGTAATTCAGGAGAGGTTTTCGTGGTTATCCTCTCCATGTAACGCAAATGCGCGTTAGTTCCATAAAAAAGTCCTTCACAAAGGCAAATTTCTCCCAATACTAGATCCAGGAGTCCTCTTGACTTCTGCATTGGATTTAAAATTGCAACGCTACAAGGTTGAAAATCGGTAGTCGTAAACTCAAAATTGGGTTTTCTGTTCAACGTGACTTATAAAATATAAGATATGGGTATCGAGACCTATGGTGGCTTAAGGAAAAAAGCGCTCACCTCTTGATTGAGGTTAACCGGGTTCAAATTCTAACGATCGATACAAATTTTACTCCCGTCATGCACCGATCACAGTGCTGACGTAAAATATCCTCAGTTGTAAATGTATCATGGGTTAAAGTATTTTGCCACCATGCTAACCATGAAAAGAGTTTGTTATTTTCATCTCTATGTAACGCAAACTTGGGTTAGTTCCATCTAAAAGTTCTCCACAAAAACTAATTTTTTTCCCAATACGTGATCCGGGAGTTTCCTCGTCTTCAGGACTATGTTCAAAATTATAGTTGAATATTGGTCGTAAACTAAAAAAATTGGGTCAGCTGTCTAACGACGGTTAAAAATAAAATAAAATATAGGTATCAAGCTTATATCATAAAATCAGTGGATTATGGACCTATCAAAAAGCTTCGTGTTTCAGTGGCTCGAAATTTTACAATGTTTAATGTGGCATACTTCGAGCAATTTTTCCACGTGCATTAAAAAGAAAAATTGCTATTTTTTGCATATAAGTGTCATTATTTATTAATCACAAATTTTATACAATGTTTATTAGTTACCGTTAATCGAAAACTCTTAATTAAATAATGCGCGTTATGATTAATAGTGTGTTGTTTGTTTAATTTTCGCATATACTACCAAGCAATAAATGTTAAAAAAATTTTAATATATATTTTCATAATTTACTATTTAATTTTATTAACAATTCTGTCACTGTCATTTAGATTTTAAGAGATACAAGAAAAAAAAACTGGAAAATTAAAAAATGATGTATTAATATTTTTATTAAAAATAATTATACATTCTATAAATTTTTATTTGGAAATTAATCTATACTTTATTCATTGAATATTAAGGAAACAATTATTAAATTTGAAAATGATTCAGTTTATACATTTGTAAAGTGAGATTTTGGGGCATAGTAAGATTTATAACTCTTTTTTTCAAGATTTCATCCTGTTAGATAATTTTAAAGATATATTTTATTCAAAAAATACTGTGCACTGAATATTATACTTAATGGAAACAATCATTCGTCATTTTATATATAATTTCAGTGTCTAGATTAAATATTTTGATTTCATGGTTCAGAAAAGAAAGTAAGTCACGAAGAAAATTTTTAAAATATGAATCTATAAAAAAAACTACTTAAAAGTAAAAAAAATAAAGCTTTTAAACAGTTTTAGAAACTAATTTTACGAACCAATATCCTAATTTGAAATTGAATATCCTCTGAGATAGAATGATATTGGTTTCTCCTACCGGGATTCAAAATAATTTTTATTTCAACATGGATAATTTCATATTTTTTAGGTTTTAAATGTGAAAAAAAACAAAAACAAAAGAGATTGTTGAAAATCTTATCCCAAATAAGAACTTTTCATGATTTATTCATCTAATTTTATTTCGAAACATCAAGCTACTTCGTATTATTTTTGTAAATCATTTTTTTCTTTTAAATAGAATCTGAAAACTAGGTTGGTTGGGTGCGAAATATTTTATTAAAAAATGACATCGATAATTTGATAGGCTAAAGTTTGTCTCGCGATACCTAAAATATGAAATTCAAATATTTTGTGATTGTTTAACATAAATACTGATAAAAGTAACAGATATTGATAGAATGAAATAAAATAAGCCTATTTTAATAACTGATTGTGAATTGATTTACGGATTGATTTGATATCTTGAATGTTTCGTTTTTCTTCTTAATTAATTCGTTGGAATTCATCACAATTTTTTAGTAAAAATTTTTTTTTGCGAGTTGTTTTGTAATAAAACCATTTAATATATATTTTGAAAATTCTGAAAAAAAAATGAGTAAAAATATATGGATATTGAGGCTAGTTTGCTTTACAATTGAAATTTAAAAGTGTTTTTAGTTGTCGTCAAAGTAGTTTTGAAGTTTAGTTCGCCCACTTTCCTCAATGCTTAATTTTCAGATTTCGAAAGTGTTTTTAGTTTTTTCACGTCTAAATATTAGCTTGCGACCACTAATATAGTAACACGTTGTCTTCATTTTAAAAAGTATTCGTAAAATGTACATTAAAAGTGATAATTACGGAACACCCTATGTGATTTCAGTTTACATGTTATACAATATTCAATTTTAAAATTTGAATAATAAAAATAAAAACAATTAAATTTACAGAATTTGAAAATGGGTTCACTATTGACATTATTCTCAAAAATATTCCTTAAAATATAGAAATAGAAATCACTTATTTCTTACTGATTTTATGTTTTTTTCAGATAGAGCCATATTATATTTTAATGTTATTAAGGTTTAATATTTAAATTTTTATTCAAAAGGTGTAGTAGATACTATATAGCAAAGTATATTAAAAATGCATAATTTAAAAATTTAATAAGGGAAAAATTTCCCAGAAAAGGATATAGTTATATATCTTAGATTCAAAACAAACAAACAAACATAAAACAATCATATTGAGTAAAGCATAAAATAAATTTCAGATAATCCATTAAAGATCTACACTTAAAAATGTTTGCAAGAAATTTAAAAATAAAAGTAAATTTGGTAAAAAAATTTGCAATTTAAGATTTTTTATGCATTATTTAAATTACTATTAAATACAAAATAAAAATATGTTTTCAATATTCTAGTAAGTATTAAAAAGATAAAGAAAATACTTGATAAATGCAATTCATATAATTTCTTATACTGAGAAATTTGGCAAAATTATTACGGTGGCTAGATATTTGTGCGACACGATATCATCTTTCCATATTTATAAATCAGTCGTAATTCATAGTTTACTTTTTTTAAAATTACTTAGCAATGTTATGTGCATGGGTGATCATTCCATTTTGTATTTTCATTAAGAAATATTATAAATTAAAATTTTACTAATCGCCTGTTTTCAAAAATGAACAAATCTTTTAGTGCCAAGAGATTGGAATTTAATAATCACTTAATAAGCAAACAGTTATATTTAGATATCATTTGTTTCTCTCAATTTCACATTAAGCACCAAGTTCAGTCTTAGCCGAAGTTATAGATAAAATATTGTACTAAATTTAATATATTTAATTATAAAATTTTTTTGATAGAATGATGAACTATATTTTTGCTCAGTCAAACTTCAAGTGAATGATCCAAGTGACCACAATTAAAAGTATTTTAAGGAAACCACATTTAAACTGCGTTTTTGGTAATTGGTTGAACTAATAATCAAATTTTGCTACATACAAGTTTCAGAGTGATGAAGTTAAACTTAACTTTTTCTCTCATTTAAGTATTATTCAGCATTATTGTAAAATTCTATCGCAAGTCTGGGAATCATGAATTTTACGATTTAACAATTTCCTAAACGGTGACACTGATGTAAAGCTGGATTAAACATTTCTATATAGGGTCTATACTGATTGAATAATGACCAAAAATATGGGATATACCTGACAATTCAATATAGGGCCTACATTGGCTCTATAATGTGTATCCTTTAACGTGTATTTGATCAAGTTTTGTCAATATAAGTCGAAGATGAGCCAGAATTGCTTTAATACTGAGGGTGATTTTATTGTGGTTAGAATTTTGCTTAATTCATTGTATTTCTCAAACAATCTGGTTTATATCGAGTTGATTCTATGTAGGACTCAAACTAGCAATACGAATGGAACCAAAGTTCCTTACTTTTAGCTTAATACCAAGCAATTTTTGAAACATAATTCCTCCTCCATATTCTAGTTGCAATTCAAATAAATGGTTCTTCGAAGAGAAAGACAGACCTAGAAGTGTATAAAACGTTTGAGGAACCTGACTTTGTTAAGCTTAACAGAATATAGAAACTAAAGCCTGCCGATTTTTGAGCCTTGAGAAGAAAAGTGCTTGCAAAACATTTTATTTTATTTATTTTTTTCATAGCGAAGAAAACCGTGATATAGTGAACATATTGAAAAAGATTTTGACACCTTGAAAGTAGGAGAGAAATGTAAATTGTCGCCAAAACCAGGGAAGATTATAGAAAGCTGGAAAAAGTCGTATAGCCAAATCTCAACTGTCGTGCAAATGAAAAAGGAAGGAAGATACATTAACAAATAATTATGTATTTTAAGCACACTTGTTTTCGCTCTTATTTATAAATAAATATTTAAATATAAGTGACTTATTAAGCTATATTTGAGCTACTACAAGACTAGTATAATATATTTAACAATTTTTAAAGATCAATTTAGGCTGAAGCTGTTCTCAATATTGAAGAAAAACAGAGGCATTTTAAAGCTTAGGAAAGTTCATTATTTAAACCCTTAACAATTTCTACACAAATAAAGGAAATTAAATGAAATGAAATAATTAAACGAAATTAATGGTGAAAATGTCTCATTTTACTAATCATAGTTGCTAAGAAACACTTAAGGAACATAATTGGATTTTTCTCTTCCAGTTGATTTAAATTCACCTCATAAGTTGTAATTTACTCTTGAAAAAAATAAATATATTAATTTAAATGTCAGAAAAATACGTGAGGTTAGATTCTCAAAGTACTTGAGTTAATGACGTTTTTTTTTCTAATGAGTGTGCATAACTAGATAAAAATGAAAGGGTTTTTCTTAAGCATTTACTTTTTACCCTTTTGTTTTTCTTATTGTTCTTTTAAAATATTTCTGATTGCGAACAATAATTTATCAATAACAATTAAATAATTTCTATAAATTATAAACTCTTTTTTAAATTGTATAAATAGTATTCAGTATCCATTTATTTATTATTAGATTCAGAAGTTAAATACATATTTTGGTATTTAAGCCTTAGAAGTTTGCTCTTAAATATTTATTTAATTTCAAATTAATGATATTTATAATTTGCTACAAAAGGTAAATTGTGAGATGAATGTAATAACTAAATAATAAACTGTCACAAATACATTTTAAACATTCACTCATTTAGTGTTTGAATATCGGAAAAAGTTATTACGTTGTACAGCTTATAATTATTTTTAAAAAATTATCTTGAATTTGTTTTCCTATAAATAATAATCAGCAGGTCACGAGTCATTTTAAATTTATCAGATTGATTTTTGCCCAGTAAATATATTTCTTGAATAAGTTTTTCATACACCTATTGAATCTTACACCTATTGCACTGTAAAAAAATTCCGGACTGTTAAAAAGTACCGGTACCCTATGTGGCGGTAACTTTTACCGTAATTTGATCAAGGATTTTGCTCCAGTTACACTTTGTGTACTGTTACAGTTACACTTTTCTTTAAATCCTTTCCTTTAATTTCTTAAATTTATAACATTACTTCTTAATTTTATAACAGCCTGAGTAAATTCGATGTGAAGTTTTCAAGCAATTTTTCTTATTTAAAGCAATTTTTTATTTTTATTTTTTGCAATTTAAACATAGATATGTTGAATACATTTTGTCTCTCAAAAGTTTCACCTTTCCTTTCGAAAAAAATCATAAATTTCAATTCGCTTTTGTTTTTTTGTCTGGTAAATGGTTATTGCGCTTCAGGTGAAACTAAATTTCCGGTGGGAGAGGAATACCCACTTTCCTCACCTTTGTTTTGCCGTCTTATAAAAGCAAATTGAAAGTATTTCATGATCTTGTTTTTCTCTAAATCTCCAACTGTAAGTGTTAATTTAGTTTTCTTCATAAATTTTTTGAAAGACTTACTTAGCTAATCTTAATCGTCCACTTTTCAAACATTCTGCTAATTGAATTTTAATTGATTATAACTAGTCTGCATTGTTAAAGTCAATGAATTTTCTGAATATTGTGAGACATTCCCTATCTAACTTGTCTTGCTCCAAGAAGGGTACCTCATGGTCCTTTCTATTCGAGGCGCAATCTTTGGTCCGTCTCGAGGCATTTATTTTATTTTTTTTTAATATTAAAACAAATTCTCAAATCATTATAAATTTCAGTAATTTAAATATACTTTATATCTACCTCTTTATAAATTTGAATTTACTTTTGAAATTAATGATCCTTTTAATTTAAGCGCTTCTTCTGAATTTATCTTCTTATCTTCATTTAAATTAACTTTCTCTTGTATCAATCAAATGCAAAACCTTTATAAAATTAAAGATATAATAATAAAAATTACTCTTCTGTCACCCATTTCTTGAAAGATTTTAGGCATTCGCTAAAATAGTTTCTAACATCATGAACTATTTTGCGATAAACCATCATGTCACAAATGTCTCTTCATTAGACATTGAAAGTCTTATGATGAAAAATTTGTAACACAGATATGAATGCTAATAATTATTTAAAGTTATTTTTAAATATTAAATCTAAAGATTGGTAAGAAAAAAAATTATATGATAAATGATAAATGAATGAGATAATAAGTGCATTGTCATGATAATAAATTAAATCTATTTTATATTTACCAAATATGTTTTGAAGTTTACGTATGCATTAAATATACGTATATAAAAATATACTAAATGTGCTAACACTAAGGCAATGAAAGACTTGCAACTTACAATGAGTGGGGATTATGAACATTTACACTTTTAGGGCAAAGGATTTCGAATCCTTCTTAAAATTCAGTTGTTATTATATTTTTTAACTGTATCACATAATTTTCAATAGCAGTGCTTAGAAAATAATTTTAGAACCTGTCATGTTCATACCTTTATTTTATTTCAGCTTTATTACTTTTTAACAGTGCTGTTATTTTTCTTTTGCAGTTTAAAAATGAAAGACTGCGAGTAAAACTCTAATTTCCTTGAGGCTTTGGTAAACATAGATTATCAAAAAGCTCATCCTGAATGAACTTATATTTATTTCCAAAAAAAATCATTTTCTTTTGGAGGGAGTATTCGATGCACAGAAAAAGGGATTCGTGTATTTGAACTGAAGCTGTCAAGCATCTCTCACGGGGTTAACTTCTCCCCCTGCTCACTCATTTTTCGTCCTCGCTGTCAAAATCTTGGAGGAAATATCAGTAAGAAGCAAAATATGAGTAAAAGCAAATCTAAGAGAAAAGAAAAATACGTCAATAAATTGTTTCAAGCAGTGGCTAATAACAGGAAAAATGAACAAGGGGGCGTGAAGTAATATTTCTTTTCAGTTAAACGTCAGTAGGCGGTGCTAAGAGAAATGAAGCCAGCTGGAGCGACCATTAATATCTTTCTTAAGTTGACTGCGGCCAATAATGTAATGGAACATAGAGAGCAAGAAAACCATGGGCATACAAGGCCGAGTATTGCCTTCATTCAGCTCTTAGTTATTTGTCAAGTGTTGCGATTTAGTACACCCATGGAGATTGAGTTGTAAAACCCTTTCTCGCTGGTAGATTTTTTTTTTGTTTTCTACTTGCTAACTCATTAAGACATTTTCTTCATATATCACTCCAATGGATAGTTTATATATTGCGTTTTAAGGATCAAAATGATGAATTAAATAGGTTAAATTAGAGAGCGTTTAGTTGCATATATATATGTATATATAAAATAGTTTAAGATGAAATAAAATAAGTTATTACCTCATAAGTATCAGCACAGCAGAAGCCACCCGATTATGTTTTAAGCTAATCCAACCGAACTTTCAATGCTTGTGGGGCCTTTCTATAATATGTCTTAATGTGTGTGTGTGTGTGTGTGTGTGTGTCTATATAAATTTGATATTTTTCCTAATTATTATTTTATACAATAAAGCTTAAAGCTAATTTTTTTCTTAGTACCCAACCTAAATTTCCAACCTACGTTTAACGCATTTTTTATTTTACTTTATTTTGGTTAGTTTGTTTTCGACTTTTCTTCTCTCATTTTAACCTCATTTACAATTATAGTATATATATTTTTGTTATTTCGAGACATTGACGCTTTAAAAATTTGCAATATATAGCAATTTTTTTAAAAAATGTCTTTCGCACAAGAATGTTCTGCCCTGAAGATAATCTTTACGTTTATCTTAAATATGTATACCTTCAATTGTGTAAAAATTAGTTCTAGCAGTTTAGCAGGCAAACTGTCAATTACATTTACAAGTCCGGAGAATGGGGATATTATATTCCTATACTGGTGTATTGCTGTGTTTTTTTAAATTTACAGCGTCTCCATGGACACGCTTGTTTTACTATGACAACTCTCAAATGTTTTCTTGTTTTTTCGCTATTGGTCATTGCAGTTGTAGAAACTAATTTTAGTGCAGCTTAATATACTTTTACTAAAGATTCGTACCCTAACAAATAATGATATAGTCCAATAGTAGTACTGTTATATTTCAATAGAATATGTATTTAGTTGATGTATGTATTTAGTTAATCTCAAAAAATGTATTTAGCATCACTTGACATGATGCTATTGCTAACTGCCAACTTATAAATTTGCCACTTTCAAGTAATATTATCTGGTACCTATCACTTTCGTGGTGTCATAAAAATGCATCGGTATTACATCTTCTTAGTATTGGTGCTGTTTTAATAATCACAAAATATATTAATGTAATAATTTACTCATATATTAGTATATTTGATAGTTATTACATAACCATTCAGCATTTGAGTTTTGTGCAAAATACATTTATTTTTGACTGCTCTCTAAAGCTGATTAAAAAAAAAACATTATTATTATTGGAACTTAATAAAGATTTTGGAGCATTTCTATTTTTCTATGTGACATTTAATTTACTGTTAAAATATTTATAAGTAGTAGAGGAACTAAGTTCTTTTAATCCTAACGCATTAAAATATTAATACACTATCTTTGCAACCACTGGAAAAACATTTTCTGAAACTACGGGACCCTCGTTGTAGAATTCGTATCAAAACTGCACCTATCTCGTACCATAATATCAGTGATACATATTACCATCAGTACTACACAATACTTAAGTGAAGAAGAATATGTGAATAAAGAATTTCTGCTTTTTTCTATTTCCTATTAGATTTTTATCCCATTACTTTGCTTTTTAGCACATAGCTTATTTTATTTTATTTCAATTAATACATATTATCAATATTAATAAAGCATAAGTGACAAAAATGACATGGCGATTTTTTACGGCTCCCCAAAATGAATAAGTATCTTTTCTCCATTATGTTTGCTTTTTAGTACATACGTTGTTATTCTTATATCAATTAACATATTTTTTATATCAGTTTTTTATCAATTAACCTATTACCAACATTAATAAAACATCGTTGTTGTCAATGTGTTGGCTTCTTATGTAGTAAATTTAACAATAATAAATTCATTATAAGATCAAGAACAAATATTTATTGATAATATAAGTGTATTCGTAACTTACAACATTCAAGTACATTACATATCGACATTCTACAAATTTTTATATCACAAACCAAGAAAATCATAACCACTGTGGCCATTATCAATTTAAAATATGCATGTTCTTACATTTGAGATTGTTTGCTGATGAAGAGGGGGAAATATAGAATGACCCATGGAAGCTACAACTTGAAACAAGAGAAAAAATTGAAAAAGAGCAAAAGAAAATAATAGCATATTGCGACAAAAAGAAATCTGGTACACTATAGTTTGACAAGAATAAAATCGTTTCAGTTAGAAGACTCCTAAGTGCGACAAAGGAGTAAACGAAAACTCAATCACGGTATCAAGGATATATGGTTATCACAGAAATACTTCTTAGTGATACATATAGAATCTCTTAATTAGAGGATAGCGATTTCCGCATGTATTCCGCAACGGCAGCTAACTAAACGCTTGGAGAAGTTGGAATGAAGATGTTGATGATGATGATAATTTCAGCGAAGATTCTGATGAAGAACCCAAAAGGCAACGGCCCAAACGAAATGTGCGTAGACCACTGCGTTATAATGATTTTATAAACTGATAGAAACTTATCAATATTTCATATTATCAATATCAAAATTTCATATTATTAATCAAGTTACTTTTATTCGAATGTATTTAAGTTTAATCATTTGAAATGTCAGGATGGTCGAATGTAAGATCATATATATTGGAAATTAAGAATGGTAACAGCTGTTATGTTTTGTTTGGTTTGTGATATAAAAAGTTGGAGAAATATTTAAATCCTTGCAATAAACACTTTTTATAGATAAAAATAGAACAACATATTGATAGAGCTATAAGCTACTAAATATCATCGATGTTATTTTTATAATATGTGAGAAGTTAAAGAGTCTATAGTTAAATTTAAAACAATGGCATACTACTAGCCAATCAGAAAATTCCAATTTGTTTTTCGCTCATCCCACTTTAACGATTTGTCGTAAAATGTTCTAATGTCTAATATATATATATATATATATATATATATATATATATATATATATATATATTTTAGAAATATAGTTCCACAGAAATCTAGCTACCTGCATATATAACAACCGAAACATATATAAAGACGGATAAAATGTCAAAATATATCAAATGTCTTGACTATCCAAATATTTCTAAGAATTGAATATAATTTCGTATGGTCACGGTGTTTAATGTGCTTATATTTATTAAACATTGAAACATGCATTATCTCGCAAAGAAAACTATTAAGTTATGTGTCGAATATTCTAAGAAAACATATTTTACAGTTTAATAAAGTTTTGTAAATAGTTTTGATATTTGATTTGAGTTTTTGATTTAAATGGTAAAAATAATAGTAAACTAATCTAATAACAACTGATTTTAAACTATTGAAATGCCTACATTCTTTCTGAATATAAGTTTCAATGTTTTAAAAAAATTTCTTTCCAATGTTTTTCTTTTTTTACTAAGATTTCTACTTCATCTATTCTATTTATATTCCGATATCAAAGCGGAGATAAGTTAGTCTGACTCGATCTTTTCGATTTATAACTTTATCTTTTCTTCCGGCAGTCCTATAAATACTTTAACATCTTCGCCATTTTCGCTTAGGATCTACTTTAAGGCTGTTAACACGTGTCTGGAGTAATATACTGCCTTCATATACAGTTGTCGTTGTTGTTTTATGGTTGGATTCATCCCTTTACTGCTTTAAGTCCTTTATCAATGGACATAAAGTCTTCAGGAATCGGAATTTTCGAATCCATGGCAAGACGTCTATATTTCGCGATAGTAAATCTTTCTCAAATGCATTTTTATTATTTTTTTTTGTTCTTGTAAACTTATCTGAAGAAATAGAGTTAAATTTGTCGAAAATAAATTTGCAGAGCAATTAAAATATGTGCAAATACATTGTCACAACTTTTTAAAAAACTGTCCAGTAAAAATTAGTAAAATAAAAAGTTAAAATTTAAACCAGCCATTTGGTAATTTTTCAGTTCGTATGGAAACATTTTACCCAAAAATTTTATCTCAAATTTATAGTTCTTATTAATACACACATTTAATAAAGAACACAAAAACCGAAAAGCAAATTTAACTGAATATATGGTTTTATGTCATGCTTTAAAGTATCATGTTAAAATTACCGAATTTTACCACATTTATCCAACACATATTATGATACCATATTTCATTGTTGATCTAACCATAATTTTTACCAAAGATCTTTGGTAAAAACTTTGGAGATTTAATTAAGAAATTTTAGTTAAGAGTTGTTCTGTTGTTGTTTAGTTTAGTTCATAGAGCCAGAATTTCAGCAAGGCTTTCTATATTCAATTAGTTTTGAACATATTTTTTTTTCTCAGTACAATATCATAAAACATGTAATGTTATTCTTAAGAAAGAGATTATCAAGAAAAATCAAGAGATTTCTTTTCAGATAATACCGAATCAATGAATTTTATATAGATATTTGGTGTTTTTAGTCAGTTAGTGTTTTCAGGACATCGAAATCCAAATATGCGATTTAAGTCATTTATAATATATTACAACATAAAATGCAGACACCCACAGATTGGTAAAACTGGAACCATTATTACCTGCAATGACAGTTTCACTTACATACTCAGTATTTTAGGAGAAACTTATTTGTCATTTAAAAAAGCTCATTTGTGAAAAAAGATCGAACTTGTGAAAGTCGGATTTTTACATTAAATGTGCTTAGATAAGTCCATTAGGAATGTTTTTTTTTTTTTTTTTTTGGAAAAAAAATAATATTGTTGTTTTTTTATGGTTGGATTCATATGACGTTAAGTTCATGGAGATGGAAATTCAGTCATCTATTGAGATGACTGATTTAGCTATAATTATGATATTGAGATCAACTGAATTAGCTATAAATTTAATATAATATATATCAACGAGTGAATATATAATACTTGAAGATGTGGCCAGGCAATACAATGAATTTTTTTTATCATGTCATAAAATAATACTCTTATTAAAATATCACTTAATACAGTATTCTAAATAGCTCCTCAAATTTTGCACAGAAACTGTCAGTAAATGTTTTAAAAAAATAAATCCGAAACTCAATTATGTTATGTTTTAGGTGGTGCTCCTGCATGTTTGCTATTATATTTATGTAATGTTTTATGAGTTAGAAATTATAATGTTTTTGTTGTGGTAGGCCATAAGGCATCGGAGGTGCGATTGTTCTTGTTTTCCAGTGGCGCCATCTATGACCAAGAATTCGTCAAAACCGTTTATAGAGAGGACCCATTCATACATTCATTCATTCATACATTCATTCATTCATCCACATTTTCTAATTTTGATCTATCAACGATCAATCTCCGATCCAGTACCCCCAGAGATATAATTTGCTATGGGAACATGGAGATCTTTGTAACCTGACTGATTTAACGTGCATCACTCACCATTTACTACACGGGTAGACTTCGGCCGGCTGGATTCGAACTCCCGCTCTCACGAACGAAAGCCCAGCCCCCTACCTACCAGGCCTTAGAAATTATAATAAATCCTAGAAATACAAGATCATATAAAAAATCTTTTTGTAAATCATCAAAGTCTTATGAATTATTTTGTAGCTAAATCTAAGAAGAATAGAAAAAAAAATTAGATAAACTAATTGAATAATATGACACAATAGGATTAACTTTAGGACCCTAGAATGCATAATATTTTATTATAATTTTGTACTTAAAACAATTCACACAAGCATCAACTCCTAACAACTTACATCACAAATACCTTATTTAATCTTATATCTGTGCCTTTATTTCTGAAAAGCAATGATTTGTTGCAAATTTAAATGCAATAAAGTATAAAATGTATGGAATTAACTTTATCATTTTAAGTGTTATAAATTTCATTAAATTTGCTTTTGAAGAAACAAATAAAGTTTATAATTTATTAATTTAAAATTGTAATCACTCACCAGGCAAAACACTCACATATGACTTTAATAACTGAATTAATTTATGTAGTTAAATTCTAATTCCTCCACCTACCATACTAAACTACAGACATTTGCATAAATACCAAGTTATATAATTATAATATAATTAGCCAAAAACTAATATTTTGGAATATATTTTGAACTGAGAAACAATTTCTAGTAAAATTACGGTACAGTAAGATGAGGACATTTCAGGTAAAAAGGAAATCACAATTCCTGTAATAAAACCAAAATTTAACATGCAAACCATTTATTTGTAAATTTTTTGGTTCATTTGGTAACAGTTTGGCGGAAATTCTGGTTTTCAAAATAATAGCTCTTGTTACCCCACGATTAGTAAAAAACACGAAATTGAAATGTAAATTGAGCGGAATAAATGGATTTTGTGCCATACTCATAAGTATGAAGATAAAATTATCAAATTTTACATTTAAAAAATTTTATCACACAAATCATTAAACCATATTTTATTGTTAAATTTTCCAAAATCATTACCAAAGTGCCTTTGTAAAAATTACTGACTTTTTTGAGTTTTATTCCCAAAAAGACAGAAACATGGTTAATATTCTGGTAGTTTTTACCATAAACATTTTCTCCTTGTGCTTCATGTTATTTGTTTAAAAGAATGTGTGTTTTATTGAAAAAAGTTACCAGACAGACTATTTTAAGGTTTAAAATATTTTTGTTTTAAAAAATGGAGGTGCAATAGTTTGGTAGATCTAAAATAGTTGGTTAGATTCAAAAAATTCAAAGCTACTTAAAACGTAAATTTTTAAGACTTGGTAGCTATTTTGTACAAAATGCATTTGGTAAACACTATGAAACAAAAGTTATTCTACATTAATAAATAACTTCTAATTATGAAATTGATAATTCAACATAGGATAATATTGTTAACTAGGGAATTATAACTTCAATTTTAGGAGAAAAAAATTACTTTAATAATCTAGATTAAATTTTTCGAATTTCAAATTCTTTGAAATAAAAAATCTTAACAAAATTGATATTCTAACAAAACAACCGTGTTTATAGTCAGCTATAACTTACTAATTCAAAAATCGGTAACAACCTAATTAAAAAAGTATATCAAATATTCTTGTACACATGAAAAGAATATGTTAGAAACAATTCTTAGTTTCCATAAAACCTATAGAAACTCAGAGAAAAAGTTTCTTCAAACAATATCTGAAATGACAAAAACTTTTATGGGAGAATAGTTTTTATTTCAGTAAATTGAAAACTTTTTGAGAATATAGGCTTTTATCAGTTGCTTTTTATTTGAAACTTGTGGTACCAAACTGTCGGCATTGTCTTCAAAGAAAAGAAATCCAAAAGGAGGAAAAAACACCAAACAAAGACAAATTTTTTTATTGAAAATGCTTTCAAAAAAGTAGCCATGCTGGTTTATGCGCTTTTTGGAATAGTGTAAAACTGTTCAAGGTTTTACTTTTGTTTGGTTTTAGTTTGCACGTTGCTTGAATGCTTTAGTTTTAGAAGTGGGCATACTCTATACATATTAAAGTTATAAATTTAAAGTTATAGAGTTATAAGTTATAAGATTATGGCTATTAGGGCTCACAAAATTAAGTAGCTGAATGTTAAAATGCTCATTTACATTTAATTTTTAATCTTTAAATATTGAAATGCATGGAAAAATCTGGGCGAACTTCAATTTCCATATCGTGTGGAACAATGTAAGGAAAAGTTTGACTAAGTTAATGCAAGCAATAATGAAGTACAACAATTGTATAAAATCTTTGCAAAATAAAGTTTAGGAACAGCATTGCATAGCTTAAATTTCAACTCAAATTCGAACTTGTTTACAAGCTGACTACTCTTTCTTCGAACGAATTTTTTTTTAATATGTCCTTAATAGTTTGGTATTATTCAAAGGATGATAACATTCATAAATCTGGAAGCCACCGACACAATCAATAAAATTCACAGAATTACAAATTTGTTTTTATTTATTATTATTTGTTACCCTTTTGAGTGACTTCATTAAATCGGATGAAGCAAAACACGCTTTCAGAAGTTTAACTCGTCAAAATTATGATTAATTAGTTTAGAATCATTTGGATAAAATAAAAGCAATAGAAGACGTGCATTCCTTAAATTCTACCTTAATTATTAATTAATTTTTTCACTGCAGGTACAAATTTATACGACATCTTAATGCCAGGCATTGCTTTTGCGTTTAATAACGTAAGTATATTTTGGCTTGTGTTTAACGTAAACACAGTCAGACAAGTTGTATGCATAATAACAATTAGTATGCATGTCTTATATTCGAACACAAATGTTAGCTATTGATACATTAATTTATACTAAATATAAATTTAAAATTCATTTTGAAATACAAATTCAGATAAATGTAGATTTGGATAACAATTGCACATACCAATATAATATATTATTATCTAAATGTGATTGCATGTTGGAGACATTGCCAAGTCTACATCATTTCTCCTTGAACTGTTCATTCCCTCAGATGATCATTGGATAGTAAATTAATTTCAAATCACATTGATTAAAGGAAATGGAGATGTAAGAGCTGTCTCGGGCATGAGGCTTACATATGCAGAGTTATCCGTACGGATAAGCACATAGTTCCATAATAGATGTTAGAATTGTTCTAGGCAAAAAATGAAAATATACTCATTAAACAATTGCATGTCAATGATTAGAAGCATTTGGCAAATATACATTTGATACATTCCTTGGCATTGTGTACAAGGAATAATGCTTTTTAGGCAAAGTTTTTAGATTGGTTTGACAAATACAAACCGCTGAAAGAAAATAAACATTATTCTTAAATAAAATATTGAGCGGGCGAACAGAGAATAAAAATATTTTTCTCATTCAAAAAATCATTTTTAAACATAAATTTTAATTTAAATGGCTAGCTTGTTCATTATTAATTCATATCCATATTACAAAAGAATACTGGAGTAGGCAATGCCAGGAATCCGGGGAGAGGGTGGATTCTGCTAATCCATTTAGAATAATAATCCTGGTAAATTAGATTCTTATTAACAATGCTTAACAATTTGTAAAATTTTGTGCGATTCTTATTAAAAAATAAAAAAAACGAAATAAAATACAAACCTACTTTCTGTTCCAAGAAATTACGTTCAACTAATACTAATAAATCATAAACATAGTTATCAAAAGTATGAAATAATCCTAATTTATTATTTGCTTATTGATTTTCAGAATTATATGCAATGTCAAATTTCCATTTTTACCGTATAGATACATATATTTCTTACCACTTATTATAATTTGCAATATAGAAAAGAAAAAAAGATTAATATATTGCTTTTATTGCGACTGCAAGCTTAATGTATATTGGTATAGATTTCGCAAGCATGTCTTAAAGTTTGATGAAATTCATCCGAAATTTACGTAATGTGTGTTTCAAATTTCATTTTAATATTTTAGAGATTTATTGTAATCTTGTTCTTTAGATAATAATTCATCAATTATATATTTTCTCAAAAATCTGTCTTGCATATATTTTTTGGGAAAATGCCGCTTTTGAAACAATTAAGGGCGAACAGGTTTGAGAGATATAATTGAAAACGAAGTCAATTGAAAACTAACACCTTCTCTTGGCTGAGTTATATATTATTAGATTAGATATAAGAACGAATAATTTTGCAAATTACTCTGTTTAAATAAAATTATTTAGTTATTTTTGGAAAAACTAAAAAACATTGTTCAATGTTGCATGCTCCAATCGAAATATGTGGGCACTAAACTCGTTTGTTAATTTATAGTTTATAGTTTGTTTATAGTTATAGTTTGTTTGTCTAAAATATGAACTCCTCCAGACATCCGTCTGAACCTGTGGCGGTGACTATGGTAACGAGGTATGACTATTACAAGTAGGGGTATGGGGTCACTGTTTTGGAGTTGTTTCGGCGAGAGAAAGGGAGTCTCTTTCTTCGGTCTGTTGTGTTAGTCCTAGAGTGAAGCTACCTTCCCTAAAATGCGCCATTCTTGTTTCCATAGCACCAAGCGGTCTCAGACTTTGTGATGGGAAGAGTTCTTAATCTAGACAAACTATAGATCTCAGATTGCTCTTTATTGTTGCCGTAAATAGTGGCTATTTTGAAATCATTCTTTCACTAGGTTTCTTTCTTTTCTAGCTCCATCTATTGGCGAATTTTGTACCAAATTTTTCTTTTTTGTAAGAGATAAGCATCTCGTTGTTAAAGTATTTCTAATTCTTCTTTATTGATTTTTCAAACTGGCACAATCTGATTGATGGACTTAGAAAGTATGACGGGGATACAGCAATAAGATTTAAAACTATATCTGCACTGGACTGGCAATTTACACTGGATAAAACCATGCTCAAAAAGTAAAAACATTTTGCAACAAAATCTCATCTATACGCTTCATAAACCTTTTTTTGCATTACAAAATTTATTTTGGACATCCGATTTTAAATTTAATAAGAGATGACAGAATCTTAAATATAATCAGTAAGCATTTTTTAAATACATTTATGAAATTAAAGCCCCGATTTAATTAAAAAGTGTCAGAATCCTGAAATAGTTATTTTACTTTAACAAAACACGAAAAAATTGCTTTACTCATTAAAAAAAACTTATCACAATTTCAATCAACATCTGTAGGAAAAAAAAAGAAATTGCAAGAACTTTGACAAACAGCATTTGTTCAAACAATGATTTCAATTTCAAATACATAAAGGAGATAAAAATCGATTCTTAATATTTCATTAATGAAGTGTTAAAATATATATTAAATAAAACCACGCATTAATATGCTTAAGAAGCATCAATGTTTATTATATGCCTTTTAACCAATAGTACGTTTGCTTTGGGTATTCTATATGGAACCTATATACATAAAATTTTAAATTTTAACGTAAAACATCTAAGAAATAAAATTTCAATAATTGAATTTCAAATATATAATTATGAAATATCAAAATCTTAACAATGGTTTCCTACTGCTTTAATATTACACAAAAAATTTCCTTTGTCATTAGCATAAGAATTCATGGTACAATTTCAATCTACGGCTATTGTATAAATATTAGAAATTGTAACAGCTTCCACAAATGGTAGTTGTTCCACGAATAATTTCATGTTTGAACATCTCTAAAGAGATATGACTAGGAAGTTTTAACAATTCATTTTCCTTCGAAAAGTGAGCCTGATATAATCAAATAAAGTTTATAAATAATTTATTTTACGATTATGATGCGATTTTGATGCATTCAAGATTTATTTGAAAGCGTTGCATTAAAAATAGATTTTGATTCCCATTTTCTGTGACACAAGTAGAATATTTTTCTAAAATGTTCGGTTAATGCATCAATTTTAATACATGTAAATTTTTAACTATTTGATATTTTAGCTTATTTAAAATTTAATTTATATTATTAATTTCTAAAATACCATGAAAATGAATTTTATGTATATTATGAATATTATGAATAATATGAATTAAATGTATATTATGAATGTAGCTTTAAAAAATCTTATGGTATAAAATATAAAAGCCAAATATTAAAGCAAAAATTAAAAGTAAAATGGATAGTAAAATTTATAATATTCCATTAAATACATTTAGATTTTTTTTATAAATCCAATATAATCACAAAACAGTAATATTTTACAATCTAAATAAAAAAAAGAACTATAAACAGTTAGATCTTTTAGTCTGTTTTGAATCTGAATCCTCTCGAAAATTTATGGTGTTTTTGAAGGTGGATTTTGGGTTTATTTGAAGTTGGTTTTCAAAACAATCTTAAAAATCTAAAATTCAAGATTATATTTTAAAGAATGTTTTGAATCAATGTGCATTAAGTTGCTTTATTCACACTTGAGGTTGCTTTGATGTTGATAGAAATCTACTATGAGTAACCTGCTTAGAGAGGTTGTTTTTAAGGTGCATATGTAATTTTTCTACATTTCAAGCAAATAAGTATATTTGAGGTGCGAATAATTTCACCCGATTTCATAAAAAAAAGTTTTGTTTAGCTATATATGAGGTAGATTTTATAAGGTGTGATTCAGGTTAAAATTGAGACTTATTGATGAGGTTAATTTTGGTGCAAAATATAATCTTATTTCATATATAATCTTATTTTTGGTGCAAAACATTATCTTATTATATAAACATAATGACATTTTATTACACTTTTCAACCTTAAAAAATACCTTTTCGTTTGTTCAAAAAAATCGACACAGCTTGGTCTCAACCTATGATAAGACAAAATCTCGATAACTGTGTACTTACGTGTTTATTTTTGCATCATTTAACACGTATAATATAAACATTCGTTTGTTCAAACAGTCTTTTTTTTTATAGCTGAACTCGCTATACTTCTTAAAACTGGTATTCTAATAATATCTTTATAAAAATTAGTACAATACTAGTGTATTGGTGTATTGTACTAATTTTTAATGTATTAGTTTTAATGAGTTAATATATAACCAAAAACCCTGAAGCTACAAATTTCCAATTAAATGATAAGCAACAAATAATAATAGTTGAGACTATGGTGCCTAAGGGAACAGAAAGCTCGATTCCCAATGAGGTGATCCGGAGATGGCTGGTCGATGCAAATTCCGCACCCGGCTCGCACCGACCACAGATCTGACGTTCAATAACCTGAGTGTTAGATGAGTAATGTATTAAAGCCCCTCTGCGGTTAGGCTAACCCTGGGCTGTTTTTTGGGGTTTCCTTTTCTTGTAACGCAAATGAAGCTTAGTTCCAACGAAAAGTTATAAATAAAGGCCAATTTATCCCAATAATTGATACATCAGTTCCCTTGTCTCCTGGATTGGGCTCAAAATTTTAAGGCTACGTAGTTGAACATTGATAGTCGTAAATTAGGTCGACTGTTCAACGATGATTGTAAAAAATTGGGTCAGCTGTTCAACGAAGGTTGTAAGAAATAGATGATTATAGTTCATTTTAACTGAACAATGACATAGTAAGAAATATAATAAATGCAAAAAATTACTTTGAATAAAAATTCAAATTTCAAACAATTTTTCACGTAGAAGAAATATTGGCTTTACATTAAAAACTGTTCTTCACTGTGGTGTGCTGAATTGAAGAAGAATTCGGTTCAAATTGATGCAAAGATAGAAGCTTCAATTTTCTGGTAAAAAAAAAAAAAAAAAAAAAAAAAAAAAAAACTAACTGAACTTTTCAAGAAGAAATTGAGCTGCTAATTCTTTTTTTTTTTTATATGTATGCACAACAACTAGATACGATTCCGTGTACTCCTTTGTTGAGAAACTGAGTAGGATTAAATTTTTCTTTTACTTTGCGAACTCCACAGAAAGAAGGAAAAAAATTACACAAGCTGTAAGAAGCGTTTTTGAAAAGAATTTCAAATATTTAGCAGATACTTTTCGTTACGGATTATAAAAACAGATTCTTCCACCATGATGTAATTTATAAAAAAAATTGGCATATTATTTTTACAATATTATGAAATATGGAAATACAAGTAAATGTACACAACTAAAATATACATTAATGCTGCATAGAATATAAATAATCTATACAGATTTAAATAAATTCAGGAAAGAAAACTTTATGTTCTTTCTTTTATTTTTTCCCATTAGTATAATAGAAAAAATAAAATATAAATTTAACTTGAAAATGTGTGTTATTTGAATCTGTTGTGTTTATTATTTATTGAATAAAAATGTTGAATAAAGAAGTATTTTTCGCTGATAAAGAAGCAGTGAAAAGAACGTTATTATAGAGGTCGATTATGATATTTTTTTTTATTTGGATTATTATTAGGATAGTTTTATTGACAAACTATCATGATAATGTTTTGTATGAAATAAGCAATAAAATTTAACATATCATTATTATGATTGAAGGATTAATTAATTTAACTTTTAAATCTATCATATTTAAATATATTTTATGTATTAAGATTTATATTTTTTTAATCTATTTTAATATATTATTCTAGAGCTAATTTTAATTAAGTATATTTAAAACATTTAAATAGCTTTGGTAAAAATCGAAGGCGAGAATTGATTAAAAGTTCGTAAAATAGATACAGTTAAAGTTTTAATTATTCCTGCATAGTTTCTTAAAATGACTTCGTTAAATCATTATTTCTTATTCAATGATATTTTTTTAATATATATATATATATATATATATATATATTCATATCGCAGCATTACAAATTTCTTGCGTGGTGTGTCTGATTTAAATTTCAACAAAACAAAATGCATTCAATGGAACAATCTTGAACAAACTGCATTCATTGATAGTTGATTAAATCAGAAACCAAATAACCCATGATTAAATTTTTTGAACAATTAATAATCTACTTAGTAACTAATTAAATATTGAATTAAAAATAAAAATAAAATATAAAATGACTACCATCTACTTTAACAAATGAAAAAATATATACAGTTAGTGCATAAAATTGCACAACTATTTTAAAATAATATTTTTCATTTTATTTTAAGTCTTTGAAAAATGTCCAGCTTTACTAATGTGGATAGAATCAAGAGTTCCTTAGATAAAGAAAAAAAAAAATTTCTTCAATCTGTTTTCAAATAAAAAAGTATAGCACATATAAATTTTCTTGCTTTTCAATCATTTCATAGAATAAATACTTAATTTATTCTATGAAAATAAAAATAATTGTATTTTTATTTTCGAAACTAAGAAATGTTATAGAGGTGACAATTTGGTCAACTTTACGCATCGACCGCCTTTACACTACAAATAAATCAGTTAAATTTACGGGAAAAAAACTGTCAGTTGGTGTGCCAGTATAAAACCGTTTATTTCACAGAAAAATGATGCTATTGATTAGGAACAGGCTCCTGTTTAAGCATTGTTATTTTTAGAAAAAAGTATCATTGAATTATTATTCTAGCATTGGTGTCAGCGTTGACCGAAAGCACCATTCGTACAACAATTTGAAGTTGGGATTTGAATCTGGGTCTCCCCATTAGAAGGAGAGTGCTCTGTCCTCTGAGTCACAGCATTTCTAGCTTATAAATAAATATTCTCAGAATAAAGAAAACTTTTAAAATGATTTTATCTTTAAAACCTTTTATATTGAAATAATATTTTAGTGTAAAAACTTTTATAAAACTATAGTGGCCCACTTGTATAAAAATGTCCGGCAACTTAACTTGCGAAAGAAATCATGTCTAAAGAAATAATCACAATAATCAGGTAGAGTATCAATTTAGCAATGAAATTGAATCTCAGTATTATTTATACGGTGTTCAAAACCGCAAAATAGTCGCTGAAATAAAAGAGGAAGCATAGAAAATTATCGTGAAATGTTTTCAAAGAATGCAGAATTTTTGTGACGTAAACAAACCTGCATGGCAAGAGTTAGAATTTGAACTGAAGGTTTAAATCTATTTAGGAGAGAGAAGAAAAACATGAAAAAACCGTTTTGTCAACAAAACTGCTTTAAACCGTCACATACACGGAGAGGAAAAGAACTGGAAAATTTAAAAATGAGGGGATAATTTTTAAAAACTGGAGAAAAAAAATTTGCATTTTTATTTGAACAGTTTTTTTTTCCCTGTAAAAGATATGTTTTTCTTTTACAGTTACTTTTTTACAGTGGACTTCCATCAATCTGAAATAGTGTTGAAGCCGTAAATGGGAAAAAACCCCGAACATTTACACTGACACCTCAATGCTTTAATAATGCCGTAATCTTTTAGCATTAAGGTTTTATCTTCATTTTTTTAACAGACCATCTACGATACGAATTCGTTGAATATATCTTTACAAAGAGATGCTCTAGTTTGGCACTCTCGCGATGATATGGTCCAAATCAACGAAGTCGGGAATATGGGACACTTTTAGATCAGAAGAAGAAGCCCATCACCAAATAAACCAAATGAGATTATTTTTCTGTATCAGCTTGCTCTAATTTCATAATTTGGTTCCGATGGTTTGACATTGTTAAGACAAAAATATTTTAAACTGATTAAAGTGATCAAGCTAAATAATTAAACAAATTTATTTTAGTCACCAAAATTTTTAACAAATACAGTTAAAAACAGTCTACTTGAGTAAAAAATCTCGCATCGAAGAAAATTTGCTAGTATTCCCAAAATATTTTTACTTTCGATGTACAAAAATCAGTGGAATTTATCTATAATAAATGTATATAAAAGTATAATAAAAATCATAAATTAAATATTTTAATAAATAAAAGTATAAAAAAAAATAATTAATGATAATAATATAATAAATGTATTATAGTTTAATTAAAAGTATTTTGTAGTTATCAGTAGATATATTTTCTTTCTAAAATTGTTTTGTCTTGTCTTAAAGAAGAAAATAGTTAACACTTAATAGTGTGCATTAAATTCACTGTTATTTGAATTCTTATACATAAGACACTAAATTATGGTAAATTTGTGATGCTCTAAAACTTTGTTATTACCTTTTTCTTTTTATCACATACCAGCTCTTCAAGAAAATCAAGGATTCTTTGTTAGGTGTTAATTTGTTATGCCCATAACTCCCTTGCTAAATTCCTGCAATTAAGCGTTTTATAATTATAGCTGAGGTTGTTTGAAACTTCAAAAACACTTCAGACACAACTGTTTTTTTTTAGAATTAAAAACATAAAAACAAGGAATTCGAATAAAACATCAATAAAAGAATAGTTCATTTATTAAAAATATTGTGAATATTTTACAGATAATTTCCACCATTTATAGATAATTTTACAGATAATTTTCACATACCACATTTATTTTTTGTTATTCCACTATATCATTCAATACATCTATCATCAATAAAATTTAGAAAATTTTCATTAATTTCAGTTTTCATACATTTAAAATAACTGTTTTAATTCAAACAACCATTTTTCTGGAATCCCAGTACTCTTAAAAACAGTTAAGCATGCATCGAATAAAGAATAAGACAAATATATTGAAGATTATCTTAACTGAAGTTACATCTGTATACCTGAAACTATGAATCGTTAGTAATAGTTTCTTTACGTCTCGCGTTGTTCTATAATCTTTAGGAAAGATTCATTTCTGAAAACATCAACGAACAATGCATCGGAAATCTCTGCGTTGCAATGATTTTCACGCATGCCAAATTAGGTGATTAGGAGTACACCGTTCGTCTAATTAACGAAAGAAGATTTAATGATGTATCTCTAGAGTTTGTGATAATATCTGTTTTCCGGTCTTAACTGAGTTTCCACTTTTAACAAACTTTTAACAAGTTCACGAGATTACGAAGGCGCATGCGTATTAATGACATTTCACACTGATATCGTTCTCTTAATCACCAAATAATGAAATCAAATTCTTATGATTTTGCTATTTTTCACGCAATTTGGTTAATGAGGTAAGGTTATTATGATACTAGAATGCGTAGTGTGATATAGGGTGTAATGGGAAAGCTCTTACTTAATTTGCGTTTTGCTTAAAAAATATTTTCATAAAAAGTGATTATTTTAAAGGATAAAAGTAATTTTGATGAGTACATTTTAAACATTAATTAATATTTTACAGCATACTGTGAAGTTTAGATAGAATGCAACTTAAAAAACTATTCCACATTCGACAGATTAACCCTAATTACAAAATTGATTACGTTTGTGCTCGATAACTTGGAGACATTTGGTTTCATCTCTCCAAATTATGCGAAATTTTTTAAACTGAACCGGATCTATAAATAACATATATAATTTCATGGTTTATTTTTGTTCAAATTATGTGTAATATTTCTTAGTGAAAATAAATTTTAAAGTTCATATAAAAGCCTCTACTAAATTATATAGTTCGTCCACAGCGAATTTATTTAATACTTTATAATGAATCTTGTCACCTGAGTTTGGAGCCACAAAAATGCATTTATCTTTTGGTAATTTTAAAATCAATAAGTCTATGCCTCTGCATCGTGAAAACCATTCAGAAAAATGGGCAGCTAATATATCAATTAATTTTTACCGAAACAAGCAACATTGCTGACAAAAAAAGTAGAATTTAGAAACTTTAAATATTCTTGGAACTGACTTTTGTTTCTTCAAATCATATGAAATATGGCGCATTTAGCTGACCTAGTGGAGCCATCTAGTGTAAGAGATGGATAGTACTCGAGTAAAGAACAGAGCTGTGTGTGCTGTCTCCCTGTATACTAGTGAGAGTTATGTATTCATATAAGGTCATATATAGTATATGGAGTCAGAATAAATAGTATATGGAGTAGAAATTATGTAGTTCAAAAGAACGCTCAACTGATCATTAATTAGCTGCTTTGGTTCCTTCTGAGACGGACGTACTTGGGATTTCTCCTGAAATGAACTTCATTCTGTTTCGAAGCATGACTTCGCCGAGAATTTCTGTCCTGCAGCCTCCAGTGAACATGGAGTTATGACAGCATAACTAAGCGGTTTTTTATCCGGAACAATCAAAAAAAGAATTTCAAGACTTGTTGCTATTATAAATGTGGATTGGCTGAGTAGGCAGGTGACCATAAGTTGCTTTAACAATTTTGTGATTAAAAATATTTATGTGTGTGCGGACTGTAAACTGGTAGCAGCATTGAGACTACTGGTAAATTGTGGTATTTTTTCCAAAAAGTTTTAATCTTTGATAAGTCTTTCTAGTACTGGACATACATTAAGTTGAGTCTTGTTTATTTATTTATAGTCTCAAGAATCTACTAGGATAAACGATGTTCTAATGTCTTTCGAAAAGTTTAATCTTTCTAACTAGATAATATACCATCAGTATGCTTAGCGGATTTTATGATATGTAGTAATTTCCGCACTTTTATTTTCGAACTCAAGATTTCATGTCAAGTGTTCAAATTGAATGATATCCTTTATTTATTATTATTATTTTTTTTTTACTTAGTCACTGGGATTCTATTTTTTCACTTTTACACTCCAAACTACAACTTTAATTTTAAAAACTTTAACTGGGTAGAAAAAAGGGCCACAAGAAGTCTATTGCAAGCTACAAGTTCAGTGTAGTTCAGTGGTGCCAGACTTAAAAGTCCAACCTCCGATGTATATACCCCATAAAAATAGGTATATACTCAGTATATAATCAGTCAATGCAATTACTCAGCTTCAAGGCACTAAGTGGCTTCACAAGGATTTGACTCAGAATCTAAAAAAGTAATCTACAAACGAAATTATCTTGATATCTCTGGTATAGATATTTATGTATTCAATTGTAACGCCTCAAATATTGTTTTTATAATAAAACGAGATTAACAGAGCATTCGAATCAGTTCATTTAGGCACTTCCAGCATACAGAGTACAAGTTCACAGACTTTTTCATTAAAAAACCCCATTAAATATACATATCATTCTTTAAATGTGTAGAAGAAAGTGATGTAAAAGAATTTTCTTAGAACTTCTAGAAGACATTTAATTAATAAATAAAAGCTTAAATTGCATACAAATAATTTGTAGGATATCTCAGAAGGACAGATTTCGAGATTTCCAACTCACCCATGCGGTAGCTTTAACCAATAGACTGCGCCAAAATAACTTCATCCAAAATGCTTTTGCAGAGTATTTTTAATACAAATTAGAAATTGCGCCTTAGGTAAGAAAGCAATGCTATTCTGGTAATTATATAGTTCCTGGTAATTTAAGAACACAATGCTTTCTTGGTGAATATGTACTTTCTGGTAATATCATGAGGTTGACACCTATGTTTAGACACCTCTGATAACTATGCACTCATTGATAACATATACTCAATGATAACATCAGGAGAACAAAGCAAAAGGAACACTGTTAATTTTTAACAACACCATTTTCTGGTAGAGAGTGGATAGTAAAACCTAAGATAAAAATATTATACAAAATATATAAAAAGGGAAACAAAATTTTTCAATTTTACATATTTCCATATTTATTAGTCGATTAAAATAATGTTTACCAACATAATTTTGGTAAAAATAAATTGTATAAATCAAGTACACTAACCTTTAAAATTGCAAAATAAAATTAACGATTTATATTCTGCGTTTTTATCTATCACTCACTATTTCTAGAGCAGTTAAGACTTTCCGTAAAATACTAAATGTTAGCGTTCAACTATACACCTTTATGAACAATGCTCATTAACTCGCGAGAGATGTAATTGACCAATATAAAAGGAGATGTTAAAGAAAGCTATTAATTTTGAAATGTGACTCTCTATCCATAAAGGGACTCAAGTTTATAGCTTTTCTCTAAAATAACAGCCCAGAAAGAAAACATATACCAGGTATATTATCCAAAAATCATTCTTGCGCATGTTTTACTGCAAGCAATGAGGTCATATTTTTTCCCCCTTCAAGCTTTTCTGCATCTAACACCAAAAGGTTTGAATGAGCCATGTATGAGATAAAATGCATATTTTTGTAAGGATGACGGTGCTTTACTTTATACTCAGCTTTCTTGAAGGTGCTTGTGAATCTAAAATCAGAAAAATGTAGCAAGAGTGTCGTTAAGTAAAAGGAAACACTGGTAAAAAAGAAGAAAGTTTCGTATAAAATTCGTTCTATTATGTTTTGAAAGTTCAGCGTTATCGCTTTCTATGGTTGAATTACTTTTAGAAAAGGTTTAGAAAGTTTTTTATAGAAAGTTTAAACCAAAAATTGTAAGTGATTGAAAAGACATCCATTATTAATTACTGAATTTTGATTTTTATCTATAATTTAAAACACAAACAAGTACCTTGGTTTTATAAAATATTTAAAACATATTTTTGGAAAGTAATTTTTCAAGAATTGATTTTTGTGGCACACTTTGCCTGTTTATTGGCATTAAAAATGTTTAGATTAGAAAGATATTCAGTTTTTATTTTAGTTTGCTCGTTTTAAATTTATCTTCATACATAAGGTAATTGTCCTCTTATTGTTTCGTATATTCGAAAGAAATTTTTACTATTTTTTATTTTTATTCACTATATTTCAAAAATCACATATCTTTGGCTGTCCTCAGCATCAAATTAATAGAAATTTAAATTCACCTGTAAGTTATTTATACAACCTATATTTAACGTTGTTTGCAGTAGCATTTATTTACCTTACATTATATATTATTTTTACACAATATTAAAATATTTAATTTTTATTATTATTATTTAAAATTTATGTCTTAAGCCTAAAAGAAGTGTTCTTTGATAACATTATTAAGTTATTACGTAATATTATTTCATCACTTTATAATAAAATATAAAACACAGCATTTTATAATAATAATATATAGTTACCGTTTTATTATATTTAAAAATTCATTTTAAAATAGCTAATATTTACTCTTATAGTAATTTATGTAAATATGTGTTTAAATAAATTAAAAAATATCTTTACTAACAATTTGCATTAGAATATTGCTAAAGATTTAATTATGTAGCAATATTTCTATATAGTTGATATATATTGAAATATTGCCACAGATTGCAATATTGTTGTATGCTGAAATTGTATTGCTATATATGTTAATATATTTGATTATAATATGTTATAATCAAATATTTAAAATAGTGGAAATAAAATAATGCAATTAAAAAGTAATATGAATGTTCATGAACGAGTGATAGATAATCTCTATATCTAAGAATATTTTACGAGTTCTTAGAGTTTTCAAAAATTAAATATGATTTTAAAAAAAACAAGTTTGCTGATGCAGGTTGCAAGTTGATTCGAGAGAAACTTTTAAGTTAAGATGTATGCGAATGTAATCAAAAATTAAATAAGGGGAAAGGGAAATTCTTTTAATTGAATATTTTTTTAATGAGATGTTACAACGTGTTTATATTTAATAGAGGAAAATTTAGTGCTAAGCAATCAAGAGGATTGTCGAGTGAGGAAAACACGGGGAGCTTCCTCATATTTTAATAATAATAAAAAAGAAGTAGAACCTGAAATTTTCTCGAGTCAGCCGAAATATAATTCCGAAACATTATTAAATCGGATTTCCTAGTTTGAGTAATTTTTAATAATAAATATTTAATAAAAATAATATTTATAAAAGTAATTATGTGAAAATAATAAATTTCCTAAAACATGTGTTTGAAATTTTCACTTCTTATGTAGAATCTGATTATATTTATGCAGTTTCTTTATTCTAATATTTTACATTTTCGCATCAACAAATTAGAAAGCTATAAATATCTTTTTTTGTTTAAGGGAGAAGGAAATTAAATACCAGGCAAAAAGCTTTTTCTGTCTTTTTGATGGAAATTAATTGAAAATGCAAACCAAAGACATTTAAAAATTCGAAGAATGAGAAAAAAAAGTGTATCACGACACAATTTTAAAAAAAGCTCTTAACTGTTTTAACTTGATGTTATAACAGTTAAACTAAAGTGTAACGTTTAAAGTAAGAAAATAAATGAAGGAAAGTAATTTAAAAATACGGATATAATCTATTTGCTTTTTGGAGCTGACGATAAAAGCCGAAAATATTAATAAGGCCTTATGAAAACCTGATGTATATAAAAAAAAAATTATCAAAAATTTTTAAGTTAAATAAAATCTAAAATTTTATACATGATTATGTTTTAGTTTTTCAGATTTCCATGTGCATAATATTAAACATTGTGTATAATAAATTTTTTTAGTGATGAGATTATTTACCTTACCGTAATTGATAATGTAAAATAATTTATATTATTTATTGACGATTCACATTTCCTTAATATTCTAAGAACTCAATAGAAAATATTTTAAAATAAGAATTATTAGCCAAAAACAACTTCTTTCAATTTATGAAGCTGAAGTTCTAGAATGTTTGGAATAGTATTACATTATAAATCTGAAGGAAACGTAAAATCTAAAAGGCTTATAAATGATATTTTTACTTATACAGTATTTAAATTATTCATTTGGTTATTTTCCCGTTCATATGGTGACAGTTTATCGGTAATTCTGATTTTTTAAATTGTACTTCTTATTACCATACATTTGGTAAAAATATTAAACTGAAGATTAATCTGAACAAATTGTTTTTAGGCTAAGTTCTTAAATATTGTAATAAAACTATAAAACTACAAAAAACTTCTTTAGAACTCTCATTCATTTTATCATTTAATTGGTAATTTTAATCTTTTGATTTCAATGCTTTTTACAAAATAGAATAATAATCAGCTGTTTATAATTCTATGCTTATTTTTTAAATGAGGTTTATATAATGGCTGATTGGAGTTAGGTGACTGCTAACACTTTATTTTCCTGATATATTTATCCCTCAGAAGGATTATAGGCCCTTAAATAATGCTTTCAAGCTTTTTGAAAATACTATACTTGTATAGATCAAGCAATGATGTGTATTGTATACTTTGTATATAGAAAGAACACTCCTCACCATGAAGTCTAAGACCATCTGCTGCTATGGAAAACAAAAATAGCGCATTTCAAAGGGCGGGGGGTGGGTGCTTCTTTCTCCCTTGATTCCCTTTCTCTTGCTGAACCAAGCCAAAACCTGTCTTAAATAATGACCCAGCACTCGTACTTGAAATAGTTAAACCTCGTAACCATAGACACCACCACTACTCCTGATGAATGGCAAGGGACGTTTTTTGCATCATCAAACTAGATGTATTTTGTATGGGAGCAGAGGAGTTTATTTATTTAGTCATCTACATATGTGGGTTTCTTTTTAAATACAAATAATAGCTTGACTCATTGATATATATTAACTCTCTCAATTTGAGAAACAAATAGCACAAGTTTGAGAAAGGCCGTAGAAATAAACATCCTGTGATATAAAACCAATACCTCTACATCCACGCTTTCTAACAATTTGCAGAACAGCATTGTCCTTCCCTAACATGAGATTCAAATCCGTTACCTTCATTTCACATAGCGTTTATTGAAAAGGGGTGATTCCTTGACCCGGGACACCCGTGCAATACAAATGTTTGAAAAATAAGCATTGCTATTCCAAGGATTTATTTATGTATTATTAAGCATACAGTATTCAGGCTCGTGTTGTAAATTAGTAAATTACGGTTCAGTAGTAAATTATGATTTATTATGAGTCCTTGTTAAATTGAGGAACAGATAGTTCATGTTAGAGAAAGATATATTTCAAATATGTATATATTGTAAGATGGAGAAAGCAGGTTCGAATCTCTCCGTATTCCTGGATATATGTTTGCGATGTTTTTCTTTATCCTTTACTTTCTTTCAGGGGACTAATCTTAAAGACACGGCTCCCAGCAAAACACCGAAGTCAAGCTTCTCTGGCTGCAGTCAGTAAGCGGGAAGGGGGACAACTTTGATAAAACTGCGTAGGGATCGAGGAAGCGCGGTATCGATTGCTGATAAACTGTTCTATCGTAAAGTGCTTGACTTCTCATGCAGGTCATCGAGAAACCGAAGCAGGAGAACTATACTCCATGCAGTGGATCAAAATTGTGGAGGCGTGTCCATGAATCATCCTCATGACTGTTTCCCAGACCGCAGCCAATTGCCCATTGTGCAGCTCTAGTACGAAGCAAATAAAGTACCTACCTATTTTATCTTGAGCAATTTGTATTTCGACTTGACAATGGCATATAAGCCGAACTTTGTCATGAGTACACAAACTTGCATATGTATGTTTAACAATAATAAATATAACTAAAAATATAAACAAATAAATATAAGTAAATAGATACTTCCATGGTTCTGTTTTATTCGATCTCACTACATATACGCTTCCGTTTTAAAATGTTGAGAAAATCCAAATGCGTAAAAGTTAAGAAAACGGTTCCCAGTAGGACACTGATGTGAAACAACATTGGTAGCGGCCAGTGAGGGTTGGGTAGAAACTTTGAAATCTGCGACGGGGCAAAGGGTACGTTGAATCAGCCCTCATGAAATTGTTCTACCACGAAGTGCTATACATCTCAGGAAAACAGTTTGGCTACCAAAGTGGGAAAGCCAGCCCCTCTGCAAAGCATCAAGGGTGTGATGGCATGTCTTTTAGTTTTTTTGTTTTTCACTTAGAAATGTTTCCCAAACCATCGCCAATTGTTCACTGTGCAGCTCTAGTGCGACTTAAATAAAGTATTACTGTTACTACTGCGTAACAGTTAAGTTACTGATTTAGTTTGGTCTAGTCCAGGCATTTAGGCATTAGTAAATTTACAAATACGCAATTTTTATAGTTATAAGGGATGGTAGATATTAGCTTACATATAAATAAAGGCAGCTAACCGACGAAAAACGAAGTTAACAAGTGTTTGCTATATAAAATAGAAGTTATCAAACAAAAATTTTTTGCATCATCTCAAATTTTATTAATATTATTCAAATTATAGAATTTCTGGTAAAGAAATACCAATTTTTATGACATTTTCTAATAAATTGAAAGGTTATAAACTATAGTTTTTGTTATTTTTACTAAACCATATTTTTAATAAAATTATTAATTTTTTTTTTCTTCATTAAATTACATTTTAATTTTTTACTCAAATAATTTTAATGTACTGAAATGTAATTATACTTTGGAAACTAAATATGATGTTATATGTCAGTAAATAAAAACTCTGAATTTTAATAGACTACCTTACTGTAAAAGCTTTGGTGTAATATCTGAATTTGGTGTTATACAATCTTAAAAAAAAAAAAATTTAAAAAAAAAACACAGACACACTTTTTTTTTTCAAGTTAAAATAAAATTTAGACTCCGTATGAAGAATCCAAACACCTAAAATGCTTCAAAGTTTCATCAATATCACGCACCTTCCCACCTTCCCTCCTAGTGAGCATAATTCGCTAATTATGCTCACTTCCGAAAACTCCACTGTTAACGCTATTTGACTTCGTCTTCCATTGTTTACAATCGATAAAGACTTGGCGAGTGTTTGCTACTGTCTTCAATGTTACTTTTCCTCACTAAGAAACTGAAGCTTACCGTTAAAAATATTTTAGCTGTGTAATAAGTAAATTACTATATTAATTTTCAAGTCTCTCTAAACTGTGATAAATAATATTTTAATGCATTATTGTGATCAGTACTTGCTCTGTTAAGCCTAGTTCGAATTCTTCTTATATTCTCTCTTCTACGAATATGTTTTATTTACACACATTTTATTTTAAGAATTAGTGTATGTAAGCAACCTAAAGTAATGATTATTATAATATATTGTCTTGTAAATAAAATTTACCTGATTTTTTTTGAACAACACATATTATTGTAATCGTAACTTTTAGTGTTGCTAAATATACTACTATGCGGCTACTCTACACTAAATAATGTAAGAGAACGTATCTAGATGTTTCACAGCACCATAAACTATCTTTGAAATTTGGTGTAGTTTAACACAATTTTGGTGTAAGGTATTTGCATTCCTTTTTGATGTGCAGATACACAAATCACACAGTGTACACTGTAAAGACTGTGGTGTAATATTCCTTAGAATATAATGTTGATCTGCCCCAAAAAATTCTATAGAGGAAAACTTTATTTCGGGTAAATGCCAAATTGAGCGTTCATTTCCAATTTATAATGGTGTATATCTGAAAACTTAAAATTGATTAATCTGAATCTAAGCCCTTGTGTTTTCAAATCAGACGTAAATTATGTTCACTTCCAAAAACACCAATGTTGGCGCACTTCGAATATCAAAAGTTTATGAAGCGTTGAGAAAAAAATCTGCACCTTTTTTTTTACAATTTGAAGTGAAGTGGTGAGTGTCTGCATTTGATTTCAACAATGGTATCTATGAACAAAAGCAAAGATTCGCCTTTGAATTTGTATGTATGCTTTTAGTTGTGTAGTAAGGACAGTTATTTTTTAATTTTTTTTACTTCTGAAAACTGAATTAAATGATTTTATGATGCATTATGTCCATCCAGATCTGTTAAGCCTAGTTCAAATTCATCTTTACATTTTCTCTGTGCTGGTGTATGTTTGATTCACAAACTAATTTTATTTAAAGAATTAGTGTATATATGCATTCTAAATTTATGCTTCTTACTTTATATTTTACTGTTAAAATAACTTCACTGACTTTTACGTGTAGTTTATAACAATTCTTCATTTTATGTAGTGTTATTGAATAACAATAATGACTACTTCGCATCAAGTAGTGTAAAAGAACATAGATGTTGTGAAATACTACATTCAAGAGTTCTAAATGGCATTCACTACACTACTTTGATGTAAGGTAGTTGCCACCATTTTTGACGGTGAGATACACCATTTTTTTTCCAGTGTATTTTAAATTTTCATGTAAGAATAACTTTACTGATTTCTACGTGTATCATGTCTTACTGCAATTAAAAATTTTAGTGTTACAGTAAAACACAAATATTGGCGGATATTTTACACTAAGTAGTGTAAAAGAACAATGAAGGTGTTTTACTGCGGCAGGAACTATCTTTCGTTCTTGGTACAGTTAAATACCACTTAAGTTTAAAGTATTTGCCCCATTTCTGGTGTTCAGATATATGCTAATTTTGTACAGTGTTTATTTTCCTAATACGAGATATTTTCTTTTTAAAATACAGCAAATTGTTTCTTATATAGTAGTTCTCCTCTAAAATCTAGTGTTTTCTGAATTATATATTTAAATGTAAACCATTGGAAATGAAAACTGTCAGACATTAATTTTTATGCTAAAATTTTATTCAGTCTGATCCATAATTGACTACCTCCCCCTTTTATGTATTTTTGTACTCCTTATTTTTAAAAATAAAGCGTAAATAAAGAGTTGCAAACGACTACTTAAACGAGAAAAAACAAAAAAGTCATTGAAATCCATCAAATTACTATTATGATAGGAGGGATTGGAAATATCAAGACCTAATATATTGCCGAATGAAAGTGGAATTGAAAAATCATATTTAAAAAACCCCTCCGAGTCTAATCATGCAATCAAAATAGCTTTAGAGATTTTCATTCGTTTATATTTTCTTTATTTTATATTCATTTTAATTTTTCATTGTTATTATTATTGATGATTAACCATTAAATGAAATAATATTAAAACACAAATTGATAAAGCACAAGTTCTGCCTTGTACTTGTATTTATACTCTACTGCCTTGTACAAATTTTGGTTTAAATATTTCGCAGAAATTTCAGAAGTATTTTATTTTTTTTTAAAAAAAACCTTGCATTTATTATGCTTTGTCCTAAATTTATATAATATCTTAAATTTATAAAGCAGTAGCATTTACTTATCCTCAGTAATAAATTTTGTGGCTTATTCTAAAGCATCTGGTCAATAGTTCCTCCCTTGAAATATTTTAAAGTAAAATAAATACATATATTTATCCAGTTTCCTAGATCCACAAAAATTTATGAAGTAGAAACTTCCAGGTTTATATTTGAGGTTGCTATATATTTTATTCATATTTTGAGACTCTTTTTCCCTAAAAGCAAGTATATGCGTTTCATTTTCATCTAACGAATACTGACATAAAATATGATTTAAAGTTTGTATATAGCTGAATAAAACTGTAGGTGGATCATATTTTTGAAGTTACTATTCAAATAAATTGTTGCAGTTTAATAAATTATGGTGCTAGGAGTTTAGTGAGGCTTGATCTGATTAAAAATGGAGATAAAGAATTTAAATTGTGGTCTTATAAATATTAATACTAATAACTAACTTTAAGTTTTTATTGGTTAAAGATCATAAAGTATCGTTTCTACCAACACCAATTTTCTGTTTAACCTAAAATATTTCTGGTAATTAAAAGTAAAACAGATGTTCACTTCGCCGCTGCAACTTTTGAACACCCACTATAAATAATGACGGTAATAAGACATTTTGTTAAACAAAAATTCAAGATGAACTGAAAGAGAAGACTTTATTTGAGTTAAAAATTACTAACTGGAATGAAATTTTTCATAATTATTTGCTTGTGCTCTGAGAAAAAAGTATAATAAAAACTGTCAATGGTAAAATTTATTGTGTCTATGAAAGCTCTATTCAACTATTTACTGGCTCCATGGGAATACCAAAAAAAAAAAAAAAAAAAACCTCGGTAATTCTTATCGAAGTATATTAATTTTGGTAAAATTAGCTATAAAATATGGTTTCTTAAAGCATCGCGAAAACACAATTTACTTTCCAATTTTATATTCTTTACTAATATTCTTTACTAAATTCTTTATTAAATATGTGATATTAAGAACTATAAATTTGAATACCAGAATTTCCGCTGAATCGTTATCATAACCATTTTCATAATGGTAAAATTACGAAGTAATTGTATGAAATGCCATATATTTCTGTATAATTAACCAGAACTATGTTGGAATAACTAGCTGGGACTAAGTCTTGTCATTATCGTACACTGCGGCTATTATACAAGAACTTTTTTTCCGTTCTTGAATAAGTTTCGTCTCGGATCTAAACTAACAATCTTGTGGAGCGTAACTTAATAATTATGTAACAATAATTTTATAAAGGTTTCAATTTGAGCCGAATAATTAATAATGACCTCTTTCCTGAGGATCGTAGTACAATGACTTCAAAGTAGATTCACGGTTTCGTATGTTTCAAACTGGACTTGGATAAAGCACGTGGGGTCTACTGCTGAAGGCGGAAGAGGTTTGATTGAAATAGTTTTATGCAAAACGCTTAAAAATCATGACTTTAGTCTTAGTTTTCTCTTTTCTGTTCAAAACCTCTCTTGTACAATTTGCCCAGAATAGATTGAATATAACCATCAGCTGAATAAAGAGTGGTTCAATTCAATGGATACTAACTTGAAAGAAAGGTTGAGATATTAAAATAATTGGGTCTCTTATAGCAACCTGTGTTAGTAAATGCAATCTTAAGTCAGTGTGCATCCATAATATGAAATAGTAGTTGTTCCACATTTGTGTCAGTTGTTTATCTAAATCGTCTTAATTTTATTCCAATTTTGCCTTTTTTTTTTGTAATTATTGTCAAAATTTACACTTCAACATGCTTTGAAATAGGTGATCGATGAGATTGACAAATCAATCACGAAGTCATTTTAAGTTCTTAAAATAGATATTTCTAATCTTATTTGAAATAAATCTTTAACAATAATTTTTAAAAAAAATTGAAACTTAAAATTAACATAAAAAGATAATTTAAACAAGTTAAAGTATAGTTTCAACGGTGCACTAACAACCAGTTCATATTAGTAATGCTGACAATGACATGACATTTCCGGTCATGGGCTGGTATGCTATTCTCAATCTTTATGACGCGTCCTATTTCTTTTTCGTAACAGTAACCGATGTAATGAAATACTCTGTTGATTCATATTTCTACATTTCATCTAAATTTAATACAATTTATCAGTTATCAATTCTGTAAAAATAAAGTATATTATGCATTATACATTTATACATTTTCAAGAATATTATACATTTATGTATATTATATATGTATTTTCCATTGCTGTTGATTGTTTTTCAATTTTCAGTATTTTTCAACATAGTATTTTTTTTTTAATAAGATGCATATTTACTACGGAACACAAAAAACTAGTCATGTCACATATTTTCTGTCACACCAAAATGTAACTTTTTTACATCCATTCATGGTTTGGGAAAAAGTTGAGAGACTAAAAAAAGAAAATCGAATATCTTTTTCAAGTAAAAGAAGAAGAATGAGAATTCTACAAGAGGTCTTGAACTCTAATAAATTGGTAGGATTAATATATAGCATTTCGTTCGATTGTATGGTATAAATCATTCGATGGTCATTTTATTTCTGGCACACCCCCATGCCTTCCGGATACACATATTGAAGTTCCTTTTTCGATACCTCTATTGGATAGAAACAGTAATCTAACAACCGAAGAATATAGGATATAAATCATGAAAAGCGTGAAAAGTGTTACAGCAATAAATCGAGGAAACACATTGCGTGAAATACTATTCGTTGCTCAATTTAATCTGAAAAATTTTTTTTATCACAATTTTCATTCCCATATTTTCCGCCTCTTTTCAATCGTAGTAGGAAACTGCATTCTTTTATTTTATATAAGGGAGAAAGTGATGCATTATTTATTGTTTCGTGTAATTTGAACCCGGGAGAAGCAATCATCTGTAAAAAACACTAAGTTTCATGACTGTTTGAAATCATTATCCTTCTGATAGAATAAATATTTCCAGATTTCAGCAAAAAACAGTTATTTAAAACAACCTCTTCAAAAAAAAAAAAAAAAAGCTACATGTCTTTTAATGGCTTAAAATACCATGAATTTAGAGTAATTAAAGGTTTAAAGAAATACCGCGAAAGAACGTTTTTAGAAGCATTTTGTAATCTATCTGTGTTTGTATTTTGTAGCATTTGCTTCTAAGCAGTCTATCAGTCTTTCCATGTGATGTGCTGCCACCTAGTAGGAATTAAGGAAACTTGTAAAGTACTTATCTGGAATTAATACTAAAGAATTGTTTGACCCAAGTGAAATATGTAGCTTTTTCCTATATGGCTTAAAGCCCTCCAAATCCAATATGATTTCTAATAAACGAAAAACACACTTTATTTTTTTACTTGTTTATTTAGTGTTGGAGTTATGCTTTTGTAGCAAGTAATTCTTAGCATTTGTTCTTCGTATTGATATGTGCACTATCAAAAGTAATTCTATTTTTAAGAAATAATCAGAAAATAAATTTCGAGAAAAAATTATTTCTTTATTCAAAATTATTTTGCAGTTTATACTAAATTGGAATTTAATTATTTTTTAAACAATGATGTCTTTTTAACAGTGTTTGTGGAAACAACGTAAATTATTTGGATATAGTGGCTTAAGTTATATTCTGATTTTTAACTTAACTAAAATAGATGTGAGAGTAGCTCTTTTTCTCATAATTTAAGATTACTCGTTGAATATAAATAAGTATTTTGTTTTATTAATATTTTTTCAGTATCCCAAAGGAAAACCTGAATTTTAAAACACGGAAAAATATCTTGTCATAATTTTTTACTTTATGTTATAACTCGTTTTTTTAATAAAAATGTAAGTGTAAGGCGAAATACAATATAACTTATTTATAAACATGCCTAGAACTTTGCATAAAATAATACATTATATCGGATTTCAGTAGAAAAAGTTTTCTTTGAATATCAGTTTGACATTGCGTAAGAAAAATATGGTTTAAGATCTGAAAGGGATTCTTATCTAGAACAGAACATTCTTTAACAAAAATATTTAAAAAAAAAATTTAAGAAATGGGGAGATTTTTAAGTAGTTTTAAGAATATCAGTATGTATCAAAGTACTTTTTTTAGAATTTTTTAAATATATATAGTCTTTTCTTTTTCGAAAAAAAAGTTATAAAAAATATCTTGCAAGAATTTTTCAACTAAAATATACCAAGTAAAATAGGCAAAATGATTGGGTTTTAATTTTAATAGAGGCCTATAGCAATTTATTCGTAAATTTTAAATCATTATTTGCAATGTAATTGCTAATTGCAGATTTGAAAAAGACCAAGTAAACAAAATTATAATTTGATATATTTAAGTTTATTGTCAATATTTAACTTTAAAGTGAAGTAAAAATACGTAATCCTTCTACAAAAACAATTAATTACTTTTTTTAGTTTTTGAAACAAGAAATAAAACAAATTTAGTATAAAAGAAAACTCAAAAGTAATTATATTTAAATTAGTTTAAAACTAAAACGCAACTTAAATATTTATAGCTGAAAAATTCAGTAAATGTTGGTTAGCATTCTTTATGAAAGACAAATGAAAAAAAAAATTCCCAGAAATACTTTATATACAACATTATGAATCTAAAAATATGACATACTCTCATAAATGAATAAAAAAATGTCATAATTCAATTGTGCGATAATAATTTCGCTGTCGCCAGTAAAGAAAGGAGTGATGCAAGGAAGAAAATACGTCGAAAGAAAAACACGAATTAAAAAGAAAAACTTGATAAGATCTGACTTCTGCCAAACAAGATTGAGTTGCTTCAGGGAAAGTTTAGTTACGGTCCAAGCATCCAATTTATGGGAGCATCTTTAACTTTATCTGCCTAGGTTATTAGTGAAATTGTCAAGAGACCTTTGGGAAATGTTAGCTAGAAAAACTTCTATTGCTGAGAATGTATTCTGTTGCTTATTGTTCTATGTTATCCCTCATTTTTTTTTTATTTCTAATACTTATTTTCTTACATCAAGTCAAATGACTATAAAAATGACTAGAGACCTAATTATAATTGTGCACAATTCAGTTTTTCCAATGATCTTTAAAACGGCTATGAGTAACTTTTTTTCCTTAATTAAAGATATTTTCCCCCCTCCTCTTTCTTGAAAATATCGTTTCAATTGTTTCTTGCTGATCGTATTATGAGAGATTTAATATAATGCTTTGCATCAGAATTTGATTTTTAAAGTTGTTTTAAAATTTTCAAATGCAAGAAACAGCAGATAACACACGTTGAAGCTTCCTGCATCTATCGTTACTATAAAATAAGAAATATATTTTTAAAGGAATATTTAACAGAAATATATGTTTGAATGGATATTTAACCTATATGCAGTTGTTTTTTTCTTTGGTATGTTTAATTTTATTTTATTTCATGACCGCCGTTGAACAGCCGACCCAATTTTTGGGTTTACGACTACTAATTTTCAACGCCGTAGCCTTGTAATTTTGAACCAATCCAGAAGACAGGGAAACTCCTAGATCGGTACCTCCAGAGGTATTGATTTGTTATGGGGACATGGAGGACTTTGAGACTCGACAGATTTAACGTGCATCAGTCACCATTTACTACACTGGTATGGTATGTTTAATTGAGGAAATGATGTAATAGCATTCCTTTCGGTGGTATCTAAATATAGCAGAATGTCTAAGCCCTGATTAGTGAGATTACATTTAGCGCTACCTCATGAGAAGATAGTAAACTGTGATTCTAGTTTTACAATCATGAAAAGGGTGCGTAATAAGTACAAATAAAGACACAGTCGCAATGTACGAAATCAAAAAGAAGCAAGAGTGCTTTTTAAGCGATCTTTCCTTAGCATTATTGTATTGTAATAATTTAATAATATATAACAACAAAAATTTTTTTGTTTTTACTATTATTTCGAACAATTTTTGAGTTAAGAAAGGTAGCTACATATATTTCGAAAAGGTAGTCTAATTAAAGTAGACATACAGTTTTTACTATGTGCTGACATCGTTTTTATGACTATAGCTGAAGCCGTTCAAAAGTTAAAAGAGTAGAAATAATCTGGGGAAAGAAAATTAACTACCGTTTATTTGAACTATATTTCATAGAGGAAACCTAATTTAAAAAACCAAAACTATCTGTTCAATTTGAGATACATTTACTGTTTGTGTCCTCATTTTCATTTTCTTTTCTACAAAAAAATGTTTTTTTTTTTTTTTTTCGTGTAAGGCTTGACATCTAAGCAATTCTTTTTAACAGAAACATGTCACATATTTCTAATGTTTCTTTGAGAAAACGGACAACAGCTCTGACATTCTTCAGAAGTAACATTTTGCCCAAGGGGAAGTTGTCGTAGTGGTTAACGCGCTGATTTTCGAAGAAGTCTTAAATTTCTGATCTTTACAAATGAAAGCTGGTATTTTTTTAGAACTGCTTTTTTTGTCTCTGGAGACATTAGAACTGCCAGTGAAAAATTTGTAGCTGCAATTCTTCTCGTTAATCATCCTTTGAAACAAACAATTTCCTTTGAAAACTACTAAACAAACAATAAAAAACTACTAAACAACAATAATTATTTGATAAAAGTATTGTTAATGTTCTGTATAAGTCTTGCTATTACATATGTGTATCATATGATAATTATTCTTTATTTTTAAATGTTTCTTGTAAATGCTTCATGGCTGTTTTTACAACTTTAAAAATGTCGACTTTTTACACCCTAAAAAAGTTACGCTAATAAGCTTTTCTATATTGAAGTACTTAATAAACTTAATTACATGATATTATGGTTCATCATAAAGAGTATTGATTCTAATTTTATACCTTATTGAATGAACAAAAAATTTTACAATATGGTTCAAGCTACTTACATCATAACTCAACGTTGAATTTGTGACGTTTAAATGTTTGTTTGAAGTTTAACGTTTTGAGGTGCTTCAGTAAGGTTTGTTATGCATAAATGAATGTATCAGTTTATAATGTATTGTTTTCAATTTGAAGATAATCTCTTACATAAATGCTCGTTGTTGATTTGATATTTTTGAAATAAAGTATGCCCTTAAAAATGAATGTGTAAATACCGCATTATGTAAATCCAGAAACCAGGCTTTTAAGGCTTGGTTTTTTAAGACAAGTGCCTTCTCTGGTCGTCAGCGAGAAGTCGACGTACCGCTGACGCCAACAAAATACTGTTTTGTTAGATCAGTGTGAGCAGTCGGTCCAACGCAGATATTATCTCGCATTGCGCATGCGTTAATAACGTAAACAGATATTTATTTTGAATTTGTATTGATTTTGTTATTGTCGACCAGTGCTTTAGAGAAAAAAAAATGACTTTGTCCAAGAAAAAACACAGTATAGCTTAGCTAAATAAAGAAGAGGAAGAAGAAGCTATGTTTGTTAAAATCAAAATCATGGCTGATTTCAATACTCTGTTGGATGTTGTCCGCCATTGCTTCTATCGTTAGCGTTATGTTATAATCCTACTGCAGTTGATTCGGACGTCAGTCGTCGTTCAAGCTGAGCGTTCGACGACCTATATAACTCACAAATTTATCAATCATGGGTTAGCGCTCGCTTCAAGCTGACGTTTTGTAACGCCGACCTGTCCTAAGAAATCAGACCTTAAGAAATCCGGGTATTAAATGTTTTCTTACATCTTTTTTAAATGTATTAAAAATTTGATTTGTGGTCGAAAACAAAAAAAAAAATATTTTTATTTATAGGTACAATCAAACATTTATTTGTTAAAAAAAAAAATTCTGAAGTACTTCTAAGTTCTACCAAGAAGATCTAATATTTTTATTAATTTCATGATTTACAATTTTTGTTTTTTTTTATTATTAAAAAATTAATTTTTAACACTATTACGAAAATTGATAATCAATAAGCTAATAATAACAATATGCAAGAACTAGAATTACACACTAATTTAAATAAAATCGTGAGTTTATTTCAACTAAATGCGACTTTTGAAAAAATCGGACACTTCGAAAATGAGTGTTATGCAGAGAAAAATAGATCGTTAAGAAAAAAAGAAGATAGTTTTTGCAAAAATATGATGAAATAAATATGCAAGGATTAAAACTGGATAATGTTATCCTAAATGAAGAGCAATTTATAAAAGCAATAAAAAAATTCTGATTATGATAACGGTTGAAATCGGAAAAAATCGGCTTGAATGAAGTCGATACAAGAAGAAAAATTCAGTAATGAGTTTAAAGGATTTTCAGAAAATATCGAAAAATAAATTCAACCAACGGAATTAGTTTTTAAAACTTATAAGGGTGAAAAGATTATTACATTTGGCAACGTAACAATAACAGTAGGAATCGAAACCATAGACGCAATTTGAATTAGTACATAATTAAGAAAGGCTTAGGTACAATTCTTGGACGCAATTAGCTTCATGATTTAATCTTAATTTGAATTTCCTCAAAATGTTTGAAAGTTCGAGTAATTTAAATTTCAAGATATCGTGATTTTCTTGATTCTTGAATCTTGATTTCTTGCAGGAAGTTTTTGATGATAAATAAGGTTAAATAAATGGCACCGAGGTAAAGTAAATGTTTGCCAGTTGCCTAATGATGTGCCAGTTTTACTCCGAGTTAAGCCGGTACCATTTGCATTAAACTTCTCGTGGAAAATGATTTTTACAGAGTTGCAAATAGATGATATCATTGGAAGGGTACGGACGTCACAGTGGGACATACCACTTGTTCCCGTGTATTAAAACGGATGGATCAATCAGATTATGTGCGGGCTACTAAGTCACTCTAAATTTAACTTTAGAAGTACCACAGCATGCCTTACCGAGATTTGCTTATTTTTGTGCTTAAATAGGGGAAGGAATAGGAATTTTCTAAAGAAAGACTTTTGTCACGCTAATTTATAAATGAAGGTTCATGCAGACAGCCAAAAATTGTTAACACTAAATACACATGAAGTGTTTTTTTTCTCCAATGGCAGGCTCTGAACTTTATTCATTTGCCTTAGAAGGTGCCAGAATTGTTACTCATTTCGCGTTACCCAGTGGGCACCTGTGAACCAGAGTCACGGAGGCGAGCAACATTGCCCACGCCACACTGCCACAAACCCGTTCATAGGGTGGGTCACATTCACTCAATCACACACACAGAAGAACGGACATAGAGCACAGAGAGAAAGAAACACCCATGCCCAGAGCGGGATTCAAACCCGCAGCCATTGGCTTCGCAGTCAGGCGCGCTAACCGCTCGCCCACCTGGCCGGCACACATGAAATGTTGCATGCATAAAAAAGAAATACAGAAGTGTATTCAAGGTATGGAAGGAGATATTTTTATGGACTGAATAGCGGGTATCGATTGAGATTCAAAATAGAATTTTTTTATTTAAAAATATGTAAAGTATATAAATTAAAACTTTTTCAAAAATTAAAATAAGTTTTTTCTCAAGCAAAATAAATAGGGCATAAGATTGACGCGAAAGCTCCAAACAAAATGTGAAAATTTTAGCATTAGTTAATGCACCCATTTAAAAATTGTGAGAGACATCAAATGCGTTTTTTTATGATTTAATGTATTTTTATGGCAAATTTTGTTCGAATCCAGGGACAATTGATGATCCTTTAAACAAGTTAACTCAAGAAGATGTTAAGTGGATGTAGTCAAATGAGTGTCGAAATTTATTTGTAGGTATGAGAGAAGGACCGATCATTAATTAATTCCCTATGACTCTTCATTACCATTACCGTTAGCTTCGAATGCGCCCCTAGTAGAGATCGAAACAATCCTATTGAAGTTTTTACTATGTTGAACCGATATATTCTTAGATTTTGCATCCAGTAATTTATCAAATACCTAAAAAATATTCATATCTTTTAGGCTTTAAAAAGTTTACCTTTATTTAAAGGGTGGACGTTTATCTCTAATCACTGAGAATAAGTCACTAGTAATCATATTTATTTGCAACAAAAAAAGGTCTTCCTATACTAAGAGCTACGAGATACCTCCTTTATACACTCAATTTGTAATCTTTCCAATTTGATATCATATATAGAAATACTCAGCATCATGGAAATGCAGACATTTTCCCCTGACTTCCAGTTAAATCAGAACAGTTAGAAGTCCGAAATAAAGCAACCCTTTCCCTGCTATCCCAAATAGAGGCATTAACAATAACCTATGAAGTTTTGGCAAAAGCTATTTCCACTAACAATGAGTTGAAATTCAATACTTGACTCTCTAAAAAGACGTTGTGGTTTTATGTGGAAGGTATTATAGAAAAATATTCTCTAGAAATACTGTCTTCTATACTTCATGATTCCGGTTTGTGTTAAAAAAAATTTCAAAAAGGTTTTTTAAGAAATTCATACAAGGCACATGGCAGAGGTTAAAATGAAATCCATTGACCTTTCATGTATGCTTAGGAACAATATTGACAAAGATATTGAATAATTCGCACGTAATTGTATTGGCTGTATGAAACTCAACGAGAACAAAATCATACTGGAGATACCTTTACTGGGAATATCTATCGCTTTCTTGGGAAAGAACACACATTGACTTTGCTGGGTCATTTTACGAACATTATTCTCTTGTAATAGTTGATGTTTATCTAGGTGGCCTGAAGCTTATTTCTGAAAATTATTACTATTATGTTCTCTAATTACCCCAGTCAGCCACAATGGTCCCCAATTCTGTTATACAAAAATGATAAACAATATAGATTGTTTTGGTGTTTTTGTTATGTATTGTTAGAAGTTTTGGACACATTTATTTCTTTGTCCTCTGTTCAAAAATAACTTTTCTAATTTTTGAAAAGTATTTATCCGAAATTTTCCTATCATTTATGTGCATTTAACTTTTAAATAAAACAAAATAAATCTTATTTAGCAACATTTATCCCCTGTTTTAAATTTATTCGAAACTGTTTGCAATTCAGTTATTTATATGTCTTTAAATAACTTTGAAGCAATGTGTTGGATTTATTTATTTCTATGTACTTATCTCAAAATTAACTAATTTGTTTTCATTTAAGAATATCCAGCGAGAAAAAAAAATTATTTAATTTAATTTAATTTATAGAATTTTTATGTTTTGATTGATTTGATGAAATGATTTGAAATTTAATTATTTCAAGAAGTTTAAAATTTTAAATGAAAATGCTAAATTTATTTATTGGTTTGTACATTGCTTGCAATTCCCAATTTTTGAACAGTATCTCTCTGAATTTTTGTAATCATTTGAATACATTCAGCGTGTAAATAAAATGAAATACAACCTTTTTTTATAAAATTTATGGCAAATTTTAAGTTCCTTTGAACCGGTTTACAATTCAAAAATTCTTCACAAATAAATTTGAGGCAAAGTGTTGAATTTATTTATTTATCTGAGCGCTGTCCAAAATTAAATTTCCCGATCTTTGAAAAAATATATATCTGAAAATTTTTATTCATTTAAGTACATTCAACGCGTAAATAAAATAATGTAAACCTGATTTAATACAATTTACAGCAAGTTTCAAGTTTCTTCTAAACTGGCTAAGATTCAGTCATTCAAAAAAAACCAGGAGTTCAAACTGAGAAAAACCATTTTATACTCGTGGTCACGAAAAAATATTTCTTTATTATCTTTAAGAATTCTTGTCATGTCTTATGCATCAAACTCCAAGCTCAAACCATTTTATGTCAACCGAAAGAAATACCCTATCCAAAAATCACTGCTTTTACACTACACGTCATTTTCCATCGAAAACGACAGCGCCAAAAGTGATAGAAAAACGTGATCAGACTTCAAAGTTTCTGCTTAGAAAGGAGTGATATTTCATTTAAACCTTAAATAGAAATAGGAATAGAAATAATTCTTTTTATATGCAAAATCTTTCCATAGGAAGAAAAATTCGAATGGAAATAGGAACTTTAAACTTTATTTCTAAAATACATTTGTTTGAAAAGCATTTAATAAAACCTTTGATGCCTCAATCACTGTAATTAATTAAATAAATATTTAATTAGGTAATCATTATTTTACAATAAGTGATAGTTTCCATCGAAAACAATAGGTCAAAAGTAATGGAAAAACGTGATCAAACTTCGGAGTCTCTGCTTAGAAAAGAAGGATGTTTTAATTAAACCTTAAATTTAAATAAGGATCGAAATAATTTATTTTATATGTAAAATCTTCCTTTAGGAAGAGAAATTTGAATGGAAAAAGGGACTTTAAACTTAGTTTCTAATAAACTTTTTGTTAAAAACGTTTTAATGAAAAATTTAATGTGTTAAAAATTTAATGTGTCATTTAAGTATTTAATGAAAATAAACATTTAAATAGTTACTCATTATTTTACAATAAGCGTCAGTTTCCGTGAAAAACAATAATGTCTAAAGTTATTGAAAAACGTGATCACATTTTAAAGTTATTTTCATTTCATTTACACATTAAATAGAAATAGGAGTAGAAATAATTCTTTTTATTAGCAAAATCTTTATTAACGAAGAAAAATTTAGGGACTTCAGTCATTCTTTACATATTTTTTTTTCGTGAAAAAAGTCAGGCCAATTTAATTCATGCTCTAGATTAAAGGAGATACCTAGATTAAAGGAGAAAAAACCTGGTATAAATATGCAATATAAAATAATTAAAAAACAGTATGGGGAAAATATCCACCATAATGTAAACTGAGATGTTGAGCCCTGGACAAAATAAATGAAAAAAATACGTATATTTGTATTATATTTATTCCTGCCGATAATTGAATAAAAAAATAACAATTGTTATTATTATTTTGCAACATTCTCATAATTTCTTCTGCATCTCGATACTTGTCGTCATGAAGAATATATTCTGATAGTCAACCGCCTTCTAACTGGTCCATGTAATCTTCAATGTTCCTCTCTTCTAAATTTCATAAATAACATAAAATAAACATATATGAAGAAAAAAAATTCGTCATACATTAGAAGTGGAACAACTGGATAGTTATGTAAATTTCTGTCACATTGTTTTGGAAGATTATGTAGAGTATACGTTGTAAATTGCACAGAAAAAAACAAAAACACATAAGGCAAATACTTCTTCCTCTTAATTATCTTTTTTATTAGAAAAGAATCTTAGATTCAAGGTAACTAGGAAGATAATATTTAAGTGAGTTTTTTAAAGAGGAATATTTTTGTGGTATGGTGCATCTGAAGCGAAGTCATGATTTTTTTAATAAAAAAGTCCTGTGTAAAAGTGCTGACATAATTTTTTCAATAACGTAACTTGTTCTAATATAATATCTTGTTCTTGTTATTATATGATTTGCATATTTTTTACTATAAATTATTGCTTTGCGGAAGTTGCTTATGCATTTTAACAAAATATACAAATGTTAATTTAAAAACAAAATTTAAATTTTAATATTTGACTTTATATTTAGATAAAAAAAACTAACTATTATTTCATATTTAGATAAATAGAAAATCAATAATTATTTCATTTTTAAATCGAACAAAAATCAATGTGCATATTCGCAGTATAATATACTCATGCTATGCCATAGAGCGTTTTGTACCACAACATCGTACTAATTGCCTCAACCTAATTTAGGTGCTAACCTGGACTACATTATAGTACGATTATAGTATAGTATAGTAAGCTCGATGAAATTGCACTATATTTCATTATGAGTCGGAACATGATTCATTTTAAAACTATATTAACATTGCTGAAAATTTGCACCAAATTCTAGATACTGATATTATGGTCCAACGTTGAAGTAATTTTTCTCAGACTGAAGATTTTTTTCCTCGTAGATACAGGAATTTCATAAGTATTTACAAGAAAAAAATAAGACAGATTGGAAAATATTTGTAATTTTAATTTTCAAACAGCGAATGCATAAGTTACCAGTAAGTAATTTATTTTTGGCAAAACTCGAATAGCATGTTTAAGGCAATTGACATAGCTCATGTGAGTTGAAAAAAATGGACACAGCTCGAAAAACACAATTAAGAAAAGGGAAAAAGCAAAAAATGCGTTATTTCAATTTTCAACCCAATTTTAATAACTAAACGGAAAATTTTGCGATTACTTATGCTTGCTTATTTAAAAAAAAACATCATCATTAAGGGTTGAGCGGTGATGGCTCAGGGGATAGAGCGTTCGCCTTCCAATGAGGCGAAACGGGATCTAATCCCAGTCGATACGAATTCCGCATCCGGCTTGCACCTACCACAGTGCTGAAGTGAAATATCCTCAATGGTGGATGGATCATGGGTTAGAATCTCCATGCCGTCAGGCTAACCGTGGGAGGATCTCGTGGTCTTCCTCTCCATGCAACGCGAATGCGGGTTACCTCCATTAAAAAGTCCTCCAGGTAGGCAAATTTCTCCCTATACTCGATCCAGGAGTTCTCTTATCTTCTATATTGGGTTCAAAATTACAAGGCTACGAAGTTGAACAAAAGTAGTCGTAAATCCATAAAATTGGGTCGGCTGTTCAACGACGGTTATAAAAAAAAACCCATTAAGGGTTGAGGTCCCAGACTTCGTGGTCTGAATATCTGGGAATATAACAGATGTAACTTTTCAAATAATGTCTTGAATCGTAAATTTACTACCAAAATTATAAATTTATAGGATTGGTGCAATCTTGTAAAAACTTCTTTACAAAGAAAGACTAATTTAATAAAATGTGCTAAGTGATTTAGGCAAAGTACGATATCACAGTACGAATTTGTTTGGAATCATGAGCTTCTAGAACGATACTCGTAAAAGAAGTTCGAAAAAAGAAATCAAACATTATGTCCGTTTTTCTTAATTGCTGCGTCTGTAACCTTAAACATGCATTTTGAGCTGCGCCTACTTTCTTAGATACACATTTTGAGCTGAGTACATTTTCTTAAAAACGTTTGAGATGTAGCGAAATAAAAATTATCGACGAGGTACTGCTGCCTATTATACACGTCAAAGAAACAAAAAAAAATGGTGTAGTAAAATGTTATTACCATGTAAAATACAAAAAATTGCCAGATAGCGATTTTCTAATCCAGTGGCATTTAACAACTCATTCACGTATTTAGCATTATTTTAAATAAAGATCAAAAACTTGACTGTTGAGTTTTTTTTTAGTTCAAGTAACAAATTTTAAAAGAAAAAAAAAGCTTTTATTACAATTGAGACCAACTACAGCCAAGCAAAAAATATTCAAACAGGAGAGTTATCGTTCAGGGGACACTGGACGTTTAAAAAATGGAAAATCCTTCAAAATTTATATTTTTCATTTTTATATTTTTAAAATATTTCTACACTTCTGCGTCATATACAAAAAAAATTTAAATCGGACTGTGCGTTGCAGAGTTATAAGGATTTTAATTTATAAGCAAACCGATCACGTGATGGAAGAAACCGAAACTGACGTGCTTGACAGGAATGTGTTGATCTTTTGAAACCGAAACTACTTTTATAACTCAAAAATAAGGGAATTTTTTTTCATAATTAATTTATTTTTAATTAATAATTTAGTTACTAAATGTGGCAACTACTTCAACTTACATATTGTTTGTTTACTATTTGCAGCATTATCAACGAGGCGTTATTTTCATTTTTATCTCTTGCGAATATTTCCAATGAAAAAACAGTTCTTTTTAGAACTAATCCTACTTTTCTTTGCTTTTTGTTTGATTTTATCAATCTGATTTAAATTTTATACTAGCTTGTTAATTTTTTTAAAGTTTTATTATTATTATATTTTTATTATTATTATAATGCATAGCTTACATTCGCGGTGGCGAAAGCCTAATGCTCGCCCAAATAAGCGCACTAAAGCCATTCGAGCAGCACTTCTTTCAACTATAAATAATAATGAAAATGATTATGATCAAACTACTGACATTGGTAAAGATGTTGATACTGATGTAAAAAACTTAAATACAAACAATGATGTTGAAAACATAAGTGTTCCTAGGAAATATTGTGATAATAACGTTGTGTTGTAATTCAACCCAACGTCTGGGTTGTAAATTAGCTCCCTGGAACGTGTCAAGAGAAAGCTTGCTGAGAAAATACTTACATTTTCACCTGTAATTTTTTATTTTTACCGAAATTCAAATATATTAAATGCTAACCATTCGCATTATTTTGAATGTAAAAAAAATTCAGATAGCAAATAAAATAAAATTCCAGTTATTATATAATTATTAAGTAAATAAGTAAAGGACGATATAATAAACAGAAAATTTTTAAAAAAAAAAACTTAAAGATCCATCGAGTTTTTTAAATTTTAATAATAAGCATTATTCCGAATAAGAATTTTTTTTCCTGCATTTCTCTCTCTGTTTTTTCAAACAATCACACGCTTGGGTAACTTTTATTACAGGGTTCACAGATGTGACCTCATTCCCAGCCTATCTTAAGCAAACTCCAGAGATTAGCAATGGAATTAAGATCTAAGGCATTGACTGAGTTTTCTGCTAAGAAAGGTCACTTGGGCCTAATTTCAATAAATGAAGGGGAAATTGCTAAGTCATTTGAAGATATTACGGAACAAAACGACTGATAGAGAAACTACGAGTACAACTTGGAACAAAAAGGAAAAACAGTAAACCTCTTTATAAGAGAACACACAAAGCCCAGAACAAAAATTCATAATCTTAACCATTATATATTAAACATTCACAAACGGTGCTGTTTAAATCTATCTATATATATATATATATATATATATATATATATATATATATATATATATATATATATATATATATATATATATATATATATATATATTGATTCTTAGAGCGTCACATCTATTTCATGCAGTTTTTTATTAATTCATTTATTTCATAGATTGATAATTTAGCTGCATACAAGAATGATTTCTATAGCATTAATGCTTTGTAAAAAATAAAAACAAAAAATAACGACACTTTTTAATATCAGTTTACACGTAAATTCAAAATTAGTTTTATGAATATCAATTTTTATGCAAATTCAAAATCAGTTTTATGAATGTCAAATTTTATGTAAATTCAAGATCAGATTAAAATATACATCAGTTTTTATATAAATGCAAAATAATAATTTCGGGAATATTTCCATTTCGTGATATGTTCCACCAAGTACAATTGCCAAGGCGCCAAATGAGTTTTAATAATGGAATTTAAAAAAAAAAAAAAAAAAAAAAAAACATCTAGAGGTATGCCTGAGGAGGTTACGATGAACACCTTTCCAGTGAATCCGATTCTGTTATTTTTTCTTCCTCTTGTAGTTTGCGGGCTACTTCCCGGAAGTTGCCAAGTCCTGGCCATTATCCTTACGCAGATTACGATAAGGAAACCTTCCCATATTTTCTAATGTATACCAGTGTAGTTACGATTTCATCAGATATTTCTTGAAAGTTTCGTTTGTAAGCTTTTTCATAAAAATCGTACAAAAAACTAAAAAAGGAAGCTGTTTTGGAAAAAAGTAGAACACGTTGATTAAGAAAAAAATATATAATTTATATATTACCATAAATTAATCTATGTCTATGTTTTTATAGCCGGTTAAACAAATATCTACTTGTTCATTTAGAAAATGATTCCTGGAATTGATACGGGAAACATTTGTGAATTATGTAAACGCTTGATAAAAGTGAGACCATGACACGTAATTGTCTATATTAAGGCATACTGTAGAAACCGAGTTCTTTCTCTTATATGCTAGAAATAGAGTCTTAAAATCTATTAAATCTCATAAAATCTGTTAAAATCTATTTTAAAATTATGATTTTGTTAGTTTCGCTATTTTTCAGTAGACCGATAAAGCTTCATGTTTATTTCTTTTATTTTTTCTTCTTGTTAATGTTTTAATCAGGCACAACTTTCTTTGGGTGGAGAAAAAAAACTTTCTCCATCGGTCAGAATAGCCCAGGTGCTATCTACAATTATATAAAATAGCATAATTTTATCTTGCGACATATAATATTATACAGAGTGTCCCAAAACGACCGCATAAACTCTGCACAGCTAGATTCCTCGTTGGGAGTACATAAAAACTGCCCAAAGAAGCGTTCCTGTACGATCCATAGTTTACGAGAAAAATACGAAAAACAAAGTATGACGTCACTGACGGTGCAATAAAAAAACGCTTTATTGGACTTATCAACAACATTATTTTCATATCTTTCCAAACGATAATGTTTAAAACTTAACACTTTGAAGATCTGCTTTAAATTATGCATAGTATACTGCTGTTGATATGTTCAATAAAGTGTTTTTTCTTGCACCGGCAGTGACGTCATACTTTGTTTTACGTATTTTTTTCGTAAACTATGCATCGTACAGGAACGCTTCTTAGGGAAGTTTTTATGCACTCCCAACGAGGAATCTAACTGTACAGAGTTTATGCGGTCGTTTTGGGACACCCTGTATGTCGCAAGATATTGGATCATGGGATAGAGCACTCTTCTTCCAACGAGATAACCTACGTATGAATCCTAACGATGGCTGGTCGATACGAATTCTGGTCCCCTCTTGCACCAATCATGGTGCTGACATTAAATATCATCAGTGTTAGATGAATTGTGAGTTAGAATTGCTTTGCCAGTGAATTAATCATGGGAGATTTGCGCAGTTTTCCACTCTATGAAAAGCATATTCGGGTTTGTCCCGTCAAAAGATATGTCTCAGAATGTGTGTTTTCTGGTTTGGGACTAAAATGACAAAACTACAGTGATCAAAAGTGAAAGTCTTAGACTCAATATTGGTCAGCTGTTCAACCCCGGTAGTAAAGTAAAATAACATGACACATGTCATATATAAAACGATTTCCGGAGTCAGACACCATCAACATCTCCAAAAAAACTTGTAGATGTTTGTTTTTTTATGATTTATTTTTATATTGTCAATTTACTGGCTCGAAAAAAAAAACAATCTTGTTTTTTTTATTTTTTTTTATTTATATTTCTTAATCATATCATACGTTATTGAAATATTTACTACATCATAAAATATGACGTAAATCATTATAAATTTATGTTCCAATAAAATTTAATTGTTCCATAACGAACACTTCAGCTTGCACTTAATATTCCAAGCTTAAATAAAACAGAGTAAAAATATTGGCATTTAACATTTTAATAATGATTTTTGTCGTCGCATACAAGCTGGAGTTTAAGAATTCCTCAGGTCATAATGGGCCATTAACTCCCAAGTCTACGGATGCATATTACAATTTTAATTTATGGTTATTTTAATTAGCTCATAAAAATATTACAGACTGAGTCATAAATTGCATAATTACTGTCATTAGATATACAACAATTTCTTTAACACATATTGCAAATATTCAGCCACGAATTAACAAATGAAGGAGTGTTTTTCTTTTTTTTTTCTTCTTTTGAACGTACAAAGACAAAATAAAATTTTACCGTTCTTTTCCCCTCAATCTGAATACAAATCACGGATTATATAAGAATGTGAAATGCAATGAAAAGTAACCTTTAGTAATAATCTTTTTTTTGGGCTATAATGAATCAAAAAGTTTTAGAAGTGTTTTTTTTCTTTCTATTTATTTATTTCTTTGTATTTAGGTTAGGAATTCGTCGAATGCTTTTGAAACAGTTGAAACTGTAATTGTCTAATTAACTGTGACTTTTAGTATCAAGTCAGCCATCTGTTCCCTTTACAAATTATTATCCAATAAAAATTCATGGACATTGATATAAATATTTTTTGCGTGTATTAGGATTTCAGTTCAAATACACGAAGACCTTCAACCATAGTAAATGGGTGTTAATACATTTTAAACATTTGTGCATCACAGTTTTTGTACGATCAATTCAGAATTATTAATTGATTTGAATTAATCTATGAACTGTAAAAAGACGATTGTACTGTAAAAAACGAAAAACAAAAAAAAAAAAAAAATGTTTTGTGCCTCAATGAATATTAAATATTTTAAGAAACAACACATCTGAACTGAAACTGTTAAATAAATTTAGTTTGAATTAGTGAAATGAATAATGTGAAAACAAAGCTAATTTTTGCTGCTATCTTTTTATTGCTGAGCTTTCTTATATTTTGTGATGTACTTTCTGCTACTTCTACATATTGTGCCCTTCCTCGATTTATTCTTTCAAAGAAATCTTTTAATTTTGAATTCTTGTAAAATTATTCTTCCTTTATAGAAAGAATTCAGGAATTTATTCTTCCTTTAAAGCCATTTTGTAAAGTATTAACGAATAAACAAAAAAAAGAAAAGAAATAAAAAAACTGAAACAGAAAGTAATAGTAAACAATACGCATAATGTCTATCAATTATGAAATCTATGTACACAAAGTCTAAACTTTTTTCAATATATATTAATGTCAGAAGACATTAGACGAGGAGAATTTGCATCAAAAAATTTAATTTCCTGGATGAAAATTCTATCATATTTTCTTTATATTTTATTTTATATGCAAATAGGCATCCCGTGATTCTGTTAATTACGATGCTGTAATTTGGTAAATAGCTGAATCACTTAAGCCCTCATTTAAGTATAGAAAATATAGGCATGTTGACCAACTACTTTTAGTAGTTTTTTGCTTTATTTTATAACCGTCGTTGAACAGTCGACCCAATTTAGGGTTTACTACTACTGATGTCCAACTCTGTAACCTTGCAGTTTTGAATCCGATTCAGAAGACAAGAGAACTCCTGGTTCAGGTATTGGGGGGAAATTTGCCTTTGTAGAGGAATTTTTGATAGAATTTCCGCTCATTGTCGTTACATGGAGAGGAAAACCACGAAGGCTTCCCATGATTAGCCTGACAGCAAGAGGACTCTAACCCATAATCCATCTACCACTGAAGATATTTTAAGTCAGCACTGGTGTCGGTGTGATCTGGGTGCAGAATTGGCATCAACCAGTCATTGCTGGGATTCGAACCTGGTTCACCTCATTGGAAAACGAGCGCTCTATCCTCTGAGCCACAGCGACTCCTTCTATTAGGATTAACGTGTTAGTGAATTTTTTCTGAGTATGAATTGGATAGAATAAACATGTTTATGCCAAAAAAAAATTTTCAATTGTTTTATTTGACCATTATAATACTAAATAAATATTTGTTTAGTTATTTTTTTTTGTTGTCTTCTCTGACGAATGAATTTCTTCACATTATTGCAAATCAAGTTCAGGATTATCAGTTCAAAAAATTTCAAAAACCGCAAATATCGACCCTGACAATTGAAAACAGTTTAATATTTGTAGAAATAAAAATTGTAAAATGCTCTTTGCAAATGTTTCAAAATGCTCAAAAAATATGATTACGTTTAGAGGGTTATTGTACAAATCAATATACATTTTTTTCAAGTTAGTGTAACAATAATTCTTTCAAAATTTCATGCACGATGATTTATAGCGTGCGAAACTTCCACATAACCTCTTTATTATTTGTGGCATATCACCATTAAAGTTTTAAGAGACATCAAATTGCGTTATAAAACAGAAGTTGTTTTTCTAAAACATATTTACAGCATTTGTTAATAAAAAAAACTAAATTGTTTGTTGTTATTTCAATCATTTAAACATATACATCTCTTCCTATTTTCAGCAATCATGAGTCATGAGTATTTGGTCAAATTTTTGTTTAGATTTTAGCAAATTACATTTAGACTTATTACAAAAAATTTTAACGTGCGTTAACTCGATCAATTATAATTTTTATACCGATCAAAACTACGATATTTAACTTTAAAAGTCATTAAAATTACATGAATATTTTGTTAAATATACCTATTATTCATCTGAATTTTAACAATGTAAGAAGAAAAGTTTAATAGATAAGTGAAATTCAACATTTTAGGTCTCTTATAAAATTACGACAAACATGTCATATTTTTATAAAATATCTGAAACAAATATGCTGCAAATACAATTCAAAAATGAAAATTTCTGACTGAATAAACCATTAAATTACTTTTGTTAGTGAGTTAGAAAAGGATAATAATTAAAATAATTATTTACAAAACGTAAATATAATTAAAAGAAACCCATACACTAATTTTGAAATCATGAAATAGATATTACTGCAGACCCTAAACAATATAACACGCATTAAGTTGCATGAATTCAAAGATCTTCTTATATTATTTGCTAACTCATAAAGCACACTTGTAATCATTATTACAATGTAAAATATTTAAAAACAAAATGCTTTGAAATATTTTCTTTTAACAATTGTTAAAGTAATCCAAAATCGAAAAGTTTTGGCACATTTTCGCGATATGGATATTTTAAACGCGGAAGTAAAAAAGTTCTTGAAGGGAAAGCTATATTTTCGTTTGAACACTCTGACAATAAAACCTTTACATACAATTTAAGCTTTCCCATCTATCTTCGTAAAATGTGCTATCGTCTATCTTTCGCGAAGCAGATCTATACTGGCTCTTGATGATCTGCGTCACTTTCCATCCTATACCCTTGGTAATAAAAAAAAAGTACGCAGAAAGATCATTTTTTACCATCTTTCGAAATATGCGCCGTGAGATCATCCATTTTGCTCAATAGATGTGACACTAAAGTCACAGAAGGCCATAAGTCAATCCCCAAGATGGAGACCCAAGATCGTTATGGCAATAAACACTTCAGGGAGAGGTTAAAGGAGTAGACGAGACATAAATTCCGTCGTCTAACGCACACTCAAAAAAGGAGAATAATTTAAAAATATTTGTTTTTAGTTATCCAGTACATGAAACTGTTTTGTGTTTTTGTTGTTTTCTTATATATGGAACAAATAGACTTCCATTATAAGCAAGCAACATAACGATTGAAAAACTCTGTTTTTCTAAACAAGTAATATCTGACAAAAAAACTGTTTAAAATACATTTTATGCATTATACTTTATTAGTATAAGGTGTTTTAATGTAAACTTAAGGTTTTCAAAACACAAAAAAGATTTTTAAAAAAAAGTCTTCAGGCAAATTTATGTTACAGACAATAAAGTTTTTTTTTCCCAAAATTCTTAGCTTTAGTTGCTCATTGTTTTTTTTTTCCCGTCTTTTCCGGGTCCCACAGCGGACTGATCGTAAAGACACGGTTCTCAGCCTTCCTCCCCGAAGTCAAACATGGCTGCTGTCAGTGAGAGGGTGGGTGACCACTTAGATCAGTCTGCGTAGAGACCGAGGGTATGCGGTATTGGTCCTCGTTAAAATGTTCTGCTATAAAATACTCGACTTCACTTGCAGGATGTTCTGCTATAAAATACTCGACTTCACTTGCAGGTTGTCGGGCTACCGGAGAGGGGGTGCCATCTCCCCTCGGCAGAGGATCAAAATTGTGGCAAGTCATCCTCAGGGATATTTCCCAGTCCTTCGCCAATAATCCATTGTGACTCAGCGTAAATGAACTCTACTTCTAAGTAAATGAACTACAACAATCATCTTTTAAGGCAGATAGCAATGTTAATCCTTTCAATCGTTATTTTCATTAAATTTTGATGCATGCATTAGATTGTTTGTATGTAACAGAAGCGGTCGTTATAACGAATTCAAATACTGATTTGAAAATGGCGGGTTCGAATACTGATTAAATAATATAGGTTTCGAGTATATGTGCGTCGCTTTTTGATTTACGGATAATAATTGATGTTTTGGAATGTTTCCAATGTGATTTTTATGCTTTAAAAGTATTCAACACTTTTAAACTTATTATTCTCAAAAATTCCTTTTGGTGTAGATATTTTACAGATTACAGGTTAATGATTATATGATTAGAAATTAATGGCGCTACTGATTTAAATCAGTACCACTATCTGTTTAAATTTTTTGAACGGAAACAAGGAACTTTGAAAAGAAACATTCACGCCCTGTCACATAATTTTATGAAAAGAATGATTTCTTTTACCTTAAAAATTTTGCTAAGTTATAATTTTCAAAGCAGTCATTGCAATGTAAGATATCCTTCCTTATATTAGTACGTAGCATGCTTTTCATATAGGGTGTTTTAAAACAGATAGTCGATTTGAAAAAAAAATCATTTATTGAAAGAAAAAGAGTTAAAATGTAATGGCTGCTGATTTCTGCTTAGAAAACTAAGAAAATAATTTCAACAAGTTTCAAAATTAGTTAAGAAATTCGTTTACATCTGTCACTTCTCTCTAAAAAAACTATTAAACTACATTTAACCTGCAGTTTACTATCTATAGTTTAAGTTTTTTTCCCTTTTACTTTAGTGAGCTTATTTTTTCTTCCCCCCTTTTTTTTGGAACAATTGCTCCAAATTAAAAAATATTATGGGTGTGCAAAACTAACTTTCTGCGATGAAAACTTTGATAAATAAAATATTTTACTCTTTTTTATCGATCAACTTCTTATTTGAAGCAAAACAACTTTATTCATAATATTAACCACAGTTTTCTAACTGAAATGAGTTGTTTATGCCCTTTGATTGACACACCCTTGTATCTTGGAACAATGTTGACTTTTATATTTAATCTTTTGTCGCGATACCTCCTATACCATGCTCAACGCATATTTCCGTCCAAATAATCCTTTGTCTTTCTCTCCATTTAATATGAATAGAGGTATACCAGATTAGAGTAAAATCTTTTCTTGGGCAAGTTTGGACAGAAATGACACGGTAATGAGAAATCATCTCCCACGTGAGATCCCATTGATTAAATTTTCATTAATTATATTATTAAGCAAATGGATTAAAATATTCCCAAAAGATTTTAATCTTATGTCAATACGCTTTAAATTCACAAAACATCAGTGTTAAAAAACTAAAGAAACGACTTTTAAAATAGAGTTAAATACAATTACTCAAAGTATTGTTCATTTTAGAAGAAATTAATTTATTGAGACAGAAGCGTTATACTCTTGTTTCTATCAGCATTTAACCTTATCTTATAGGTGTCCATTTAGTTGTTTTAGAACTTACCATTTTTTTTTTATAACTCTTGAGGCAAAAAGTTTTCAAAAATAATTTATTTACCGAAGACAGTATTTAAAATATAGGAGCGCAATAAAGGATTGTCAGGATTCTTTAAATTCAACTGCGGCCCAAAATTTTATGGTTCCACAAGATGCAGAGTGAAATTTATTATGTACAAATATATCATTCTTAAACGTGAACATACGATAATATACTTTAACATGGAATAAAACGTGGTTATATCTAATTTATATTAAAATTTGCCTCAAAATTTTACGCTCTTCTGGTTCAAAGTAAAGATATAATGATTCAATACTCAGCAGTTTTCACTAAATAGTTTATTAGTCAGTCATGTGATTTTTATATGTAAAACATATTCATCAACAACAGATACAGTCTAAGATAAATCGATTCAATGTTGAGTTATTTTCTTAAGTTCATTAGACACACTATGTTGCAAGTTAGTTGTAAACATAATAAAGTTAAAATTTGAACCATGTTTTCACTTAAGTTGAAGAATAGTATCGAGAAATAAAGTGTAAAATAATATCGCTCAATTTAGAACCATATTCAGCGAACAATGCATTTAAAAGTTGTTATGATTCACTCCAAAATTTATTTTTAATTAAACGTATATTATTCTTTAATATTTTTAAGGAAACATTTAACGTATTTCGTCAACATTTCTATAACAGGACCTCAAGTCATAAATATTAGTAGTAAAAAGAAACTCATATTAATATTAAAACAAACAATAATTATGCTGTTTAAAATTTTTTCCGCTCTATAGCATTCTCTGTTTTTTCCAGCTTTGGATAAAAATCCAGTTACCAAATCAGATCACTGCCATAAATTAAAATCAACATGCTTAAATTCGAATAAAACTAGTAATTTTAACCTAATATTAATAAAAATTTACCGGATAAATTTATAAAAAAATTTCCAATAATTTATTTTAATTTTATGAAAAGTTGGTAGTAACCAAATAAACCTGGATCTTCCTGTAAGAAAATTTAATATTACCTTTTTATTTATCTGTCTAATGAGAATGCAGGAAATGTTCATCCTTTTGATAAATTTCTTATAAATTTCGTGATAATACATTACAGCCGAAGTAAAAATTCACACTAATCTGTTAAAAATTGCAACAGCTTAATTTATGAAATATCATCAATTAAGCAATTTGTATAACCCTTTATGAGAAAAGATTAAAAATGATTATCGATAGAATGAATTAAAATCAATTCTATCCCTTAAGTGATGGGTTTAATTTTGACGGCAATGTGCAAGCACATGTTTTATAAATGTGTCAATTTGCGTTTAAGTGAAGATTCTTGATGGTCACGAAAAGTCATCAGTCAAATTTGGGCTAATCTATTACTTATTCACCTAATCCCTGAGGGAGGTTCTCACTATTATCAGCAGATGGCGGTACAAAAAGAGGTGTTTATAACTTCCTCTTGATGATAAGAATGCATCTATTTACACTAATCTGAGCTGCCATGACGTCAGGCGGAGAGTAAGACTTCCGGTTTGATTTGCTTGTTTTCCTAAGATATTGGGTAAATAGCCGGTCTTATATAAACCCCATTAAAATTTAAATGAGCAAGGAACGCATTTCATTTTTTAACTTCGTTAAAAGAAAAATTCGTGGGTATTCAAAATTATTTTGGTTAAAATTAAGATTTTTAAAAAAGTATTCTATGATTTCATTAAAAAAGGTGGGTAATTTTAAACTATTGAGGATTTGAGGTCCACAGATTCTTCTATTCTTCAGCACGGATCAAAATAAAATTTCAGAAGCAAGTTATTAACGCATTCATCGCAGCAATTATGCACTTTTGTCCCCCCCCCCTCTGTGCGTAATGGGTTCTCCCGCAGCACTAGAATTGAAACATAATATAAGTTCTTTTAAAACGCGTTTACTGGATGCAATTAGATTGCCATCTGTTGCAAGTGAGGATTCTAAGTTCTGATAAATCAATATCAGGGAAAATAACCCCCCACTGAGAGTTATTAGACAGTTTCTGTCGTCATGTAGAATTCCTCTTTTCTCATAATCAGCTTTAATGTATATGAGGAGTTGACATTCCTAAAAGTTTTTTTTTTCTTAAAAGTTAATAAAAAATATTTTTTTATAATAATTTTATGTAAGCACATATTAGTAATTTGTTATTCTGAACGAAATAAAATGATGGGTGATTTGAAAAATAAGTTGAACTTGAAAGAAAAATATTTACTTAAGACTACATAATGTGCAACGCAATAGAAAGCTATAAATGAGAAGTAATTTTATGTGTTATCAACATATGACGATGACTTTATAGCAGTTCACATTGGAAACAGTTTTTATCTCTTTTCGATCTTTAGAAATTTCAGCAGAAATGTAAGATTTGTATCTGACAACATCTAATGATATATATTTATATATATATATATGTATATATATATATATATATATATATATATATATATATATATATATATATATATATATATATATATATATATATATATATATATATATATATATATATATATACAGTGACCTCTCACTTATGCACCACCTCTTTTATGCACCTTTTTCATTTATACGACGATTTTTATAGGTACATACATAAGGTACTTTGGTAGAAAAATAATGATAAACATCCTTCGTTTATGCGTCGCTCTAAAAATAAAATTTTCAATTATGCGCCGAAATTTTAGGCTAACATTTTAATTTTTTTATCCTTCAAATTCTTTTTTCTTTTTCTAAAAAATTTTTTTTTAAATTAAAAATGAAGCAAATAAGCCATACTTGATACAGATAAAAGGAAATATATGTTGCTAGATCCCATTAAATTTTCTTCCCCCTGTGACCTTTTTATTTTTGCTGTTTCTGGAAAGACATTCTTTCTAGAATTTTGAATAGTGTGTCTTATCTGTTGCATCAACATGAAAGCCCATTTATCTTTAAGAAAATGACCATTTTTTTTTGTCCAGAGGTTAGTTTTACTCCCATGGACACCTGGAATATGAAAGAGACCGCGATCACTTACTTGTTGTCAGATGGAAATCATGAGTAAATAAAAGAAGGAGGTCTGTTTAGTGACAGTAGTAATCGAACAACTTAATGTGCAGCATATTATGATGTCTAGTACTTTTCTTAGAAATTTATCATGTGATTTTTCACCCCCTCAAATAGAAGAAAAATTTTTTGTGAAAAACTATTCATTTATATCTAACTAAAACTTGTGGACTATGAGAACGTGGTGGATGATACTGGCGAGGATGATAAAGTTCCTCCAAATCACACAGCAGTATTAAAAGCTTTAGACACTATTCGTGACTATTTACAATTTAATTTTGCTTCTGAAACTCCCCCTTATCCCATTTATATGAACTGGAAAAAACTGTTTTTCAAATGCGTCGGCAAAAACAAATACAAACATGTATTAAGATTATTTTGTAAGAAAATAAATTGTCTTAAAGTATGTTAATTTTTTTCTTTGTATATTTATAGTAAATACCAAAGTAGTATAAATATTAAAATTTTTTCTTTAGAAACATATTTATTCATATTGTCACTGTAATTTACGTTGCGTTTTAGAATTTTGAAGTTTTTCACTTATGCACCTCTTTCACTTATGCGCTTTTTTCTCTTGGTCCCTTACACACACACATATATATATATATATATATATATATATATATATATATATATATATATATATATAATATTAAAGCATTACTAAAATATTGTGTTTAAGTTAGTCACTTCCATCATATTACACAAGTGGATTTATTTGAGAAAGAATTGTTTATCAGTAATATATGATGTAGAATGAATGTATATTATCAACATGAAAATTATTTTAGATATTTTTTTTCTTATTACCTTAGTTTATGAAATTGTTAGGTGATGACCCAATCATTACAGAAGATATTAATGTTTTTTCTTTCTTTTTTTTGTGAATGATACACTATTTGATCACATCTTGTTTAAATGTCGATTCAAGCTTTTGAGTTTGTTCACTTTTTGTAAGTAAAGAAAGAAAAAAAAAGATTAAAAATAAGAAAACTATTTAAAGTTTTTAAAAAAATAATATTCACACTTTTTTTGTAAATAAAGTTTTATGACAAATTCCAGGCAGTTTCATGAGGCATGAATTCGACTCGTTCAAGAACAGAACAAACAAACATATTTCTTAGAAAATGCGTAAGTTCAGACGTCATTGCTTCCTCTTAGTCCTCAGTATTGACAAAGCACTTCTTGATGGTGAAATAAGAGTTTCTGTTCTCTCACCTGGAAGACTTACATTTGCATTGAATCATAACGCAATGGTGTTATTAAAATACAGTCACCACACAGCTCCTTGCGTTGCCAACAAGAGTTAAGAAAGTATTGACTGCAAACTTTGTAATATTTTTTTCTAATTGGAAATCGAAATTATTGCCTCAATTACATAAAAATTAAGAAAATTGAAAATTATTTACCAGCTGTAGCGAGTATATTTGATGTAATAAGCTTTAAAATATGTGATTGTTCTCAAAAAACTATTGTGATTTTTTGGGAAAAGAAGTTATTTTAATTTTTTTTAAATGAACAATATTGTTTTACTAAATTTTCAAACTATCTGTGGAAGTTGGCACTGAAAATTTCCGGGGTGGAATTTTCATGCATCCGGATGTAGAATTTTCATGCAACATTCTAAATGCATCCGGAAACTAATAATAAACTGCAAAAATTGGAAAATTTCATTTTTAGAAGCATATTAAAATGTCAAGTTGGTGTATGTTAAGCCACAAGTAGCTTAAATGAGTTTTAAGGTATGGATCACCAAAAGAAAGCTTACAAGCAAGAAACGAAAACAAGTGTAACCATTTTAATTCTCATGTACTGTTTTCTTTGATTAAATAGCAAATCATTAAATGTTTTTTGTTCTTTCATGAATTTATAAAAAATATTTAAGGCGAAGCACAATTTATGCAACACAATATACACAATTGCACAGTGTATGAAAATCCGAATACTATATTGGGAATTGTTCAAGTTGCTTGGTTTTTATTTAACTTGATAAATACAGCTGGATTCACCCTTACCTTCATTGGAAAAGTAAATCATTTTAACGTTATTTGAATGAAGGCGGATAATATCTACAATAATAATTAAAATTTCCTGCTTATTAAAAGAGTTAAGCAGAAATCAATATATTTATATAATTTAAATAATTTACTCAAATTAACAAACATGCCAATCAGAACCTTCATCCATTCAGCTTTTTAATGGTTTTGAAAAGGCAAATGATTGTCAGAATTCAACAAGCACTAAATTTGGGTAAAAACAAGCATTAAACTTACTAATTTTGTGCAAGTCACAGAATGTTTATTGCAACTGTGTCTTCATTTGTTTACATAATTTTTTGTTACTAAGATCTTAATTGCAGTTTAAATTTTATTCTAAATTTCTGAGAGGAACTTGAAGAAAATTTAAAGATTTTATTTTATTTTTGTTCACAATATGGATGGTAAATAAGTCTGTTGGAGCTGGAAAACGAGAAGAAAATAAAATTAGAAAAACCTGCTGAAAATAGCGCATCATTTTAAGAAATGCTACGAAAGGACTACTATGTTCTAGAAAGTAAATACTTGTATAAAAATAAGTGGGTTTTTAAATTCATGTAAGGAATTTACTATATATTATACATTAATATTACTCGTTATTGACTAAATACGTTTATAAAATTTCATTTATAAATGCAGAAAAAATTTAATTATGGTAGTTATAACTATTTAATTACGAAGAATTAATGAAGTAAATTAATTCTGACTAGAAGTATTTACTTTATATAATAAAAGAAATGCACTGGCGAGAAATTTTAGAGTTAAGGAAAACTTGCTTTTTTCGGTTAAAATTATACCTCTAATGCTTAACAGATTCTTCTAACTAATTACAGAATTTCAGAATTAAATAATAATTTTACTATTAACGATGATATTTTCCATGGATTTTTATTAATTTATTTTTTTAATAAACAATTAAAATAGAATTCGGCATTTTTAACTTCCTTCTTTTATTAAAGTAAATAAGTATTGAACAGTTAAAAAATTAAAATGTGTTAGGTTTCATTTTTGTTCAAGATCTTGATTTTTTTTAAAAGTAGTTTCAAACGGTTACCTTCCAAAATTATTTTAATGGTTTTACTATATAAATAACATTTCTATTAGTTTTAGAAATATAAATCAGTTAAAAAATATTATGTGTCAGAAATTATTGCCTTTTCTGAGTATGACCCATTCATTAAAACTTAATATGATAATTTGACATGCAAATGATAGTAAGGAAGTTAATAATAAAATTAAAACAGTACTACTTGTACCAACGTTTGGACTTTATACCTTATTAAATTTCTTTAGTTACGTTTAGTTTAGAAACATTTTAGTTGGGAATGAAATTTAAATTGTAGAAGTAAAAAAAAATTTGTTTGTCGACTATTCCAAAATTATACGCTCAGTTCGAGTTTTTTTCTTCAAAACAAATTACATGCTCTTTAGTATTCATGCGTTTAGACTTCACTAAGTTGAAATGTGGATATGTCACATCTTCTTCACATGGTGACGTCACAGCGACAATTAAGTACCTCTCTGCAGTTTTATGTTGACGTCTCTATAAAGTCTAAATGTGACGTAATAAAGGCATATTAATCTTTTTTAACCGATGTACTGATGTCGCAAAAACTTTAAGCGACTTTACAAATGACTGTTTGTGAATGTCGTATTTTGTTGCAATCTGTTAACGGCATATGTTTGTTACAAGAATTTGTTGTTTTTGGCGTAAAGTTTTTGAAAAAGTTTATTGAACGCGGAAATGTTAAGAATTTTTTATATTAATATCAAACAATGAATAATTAATTACCAAACAGTATTTCTGTTAAATGAAATATTTTTCAGACCAAACTGCCTCCCTAAATACATGATTAGAATTTCTTTGGAATGATAACCAGTTTACTGAAGAAATTTCAAGAGTTTATATAGATCAAAGCAAATAATAATAATAATTTTAATAATAATAATGTTAATAATAATACTAATAAACGTTTTAAAATCTAGACTTTTAAATTTATGATGTAAATTATTCCCCCATTTCATTTTATTTAGCTGAAAAATATTGTATTAATGATGATGCTTATTAATTTTAAAACTCTAAACAATTAAATTTAAAATTTAAAAGAATATGACATTTTTTCTTAGGATTTCAACAATTAGTTACACTTTCATAATTTAGAAAAGTGCTAATTTATCGAACTAATATTTATACACTACAGTTTTTTTCAATAAATAATCGTGATTCGTAACAAACAATTTTGCCAACTCCATTTAATATTTGTCATCATAAATTTTTATCCCGTCAATTTCAAGCTGCGTAATTTTTTCATTATATAGTTTTTTTCCTTTCCAAATTGAACGCAAAGAAACGGCGTGTGTCCCTTTTAAAATTGTCTTCCTTTTTTAAAAACAGACAAACAATAAATCGTTTGTTTTCAAAACAATATTTCCGATAATGAATTCCATGACAAAGAACTATTCTTCATACGTAACTGCCTCCCTGAATAAAACATTAGATTGTATTCGAAACGATTACCAAAAATGCATTTTTCTGCAAATAAATAATCTATAAAATGTCACTGTTAACCGAGAGAACAAGAATAAATGAAAAGGGAAACAATTAAATACAAGTTAGAAGGTTTTTCTTGTACCATTCATGACAATTAATTTCACAGCAGGTGCTAAAGACATTTCAATTACAGAGGAGAAAATAAAATGTTTTGCTCTTTTTTTTCTTCAAAACTTTCATCACGTGAAAGAATTCTGAAACAAATAAAGCAAAAATTCGAAAATAAAATAATAATCAACTCGATTCATCGTATCTAAACTGAAGAAAATAATTAAGAACTAAACTAACTATTTTGTAGAAATATACTTGCTATGTGTAAAGGAAACGTTTTATTTATTTTGCTGCTAGCTTTAAATGGATATTAGAAATCTTAAATAAATAAAGATTATGTAAAACAAAATTTAAAATTTATAAATATATACAAGAAATAAAAATATGATAAAAATGTGATAAAATATATGGCATTAAGAAATATATGCCAAATGATATTGATTTAAGATAAATAAGATTTAAAATTGTTCCAAGTAAAGTATAGTAAAGTAAATAAAATATATTGTTTAAAGTAAAGTATGGCATAGGGAATTTCAAGTGCATCAAACATATTCTTGATAAAGGAATAGCATACGATAGAAGAAGCCGTGATTGAAGACTGATTAAAGTACTGAGCACTCATATGAAAAACATGGTTTCTATTCCTGTTTTTGAATTGAAGGTCAACGTTCTTTAGCTAAATAGGTACCGGGTAGTCTGAAAATTAAAGGCAATTGAGGAGCAGCAGTGACAGCATTACTAATAATTTTAAACAACATTATCTCTATAGGTGTCAGATACTCTCATGTCACGTAAGTGATTTGATTGAGTCGTAGCGATTGGTAACACTATAAATATTTCAAACACAAAATATAACACAGAAATCACGTAATGCAAATTATATGAAATACATTCTAATAACAATATGTTAAATACGAAGCTCTAACCGAGAATGCAATTGATCTGTCAGAGTAAAAAGTTACACAATGTAAAGTTCCAGATCAAATTACGGTGAAAAGCATCAGCACTCAGGTTGCTGCTACTATTTACCGTAAAATCCAGTTTCATCAAAGCGTGCTGCAAGGAAAAAAATGTGATATACCGTAATTTTCACAGTAGTAATGACCATAAAATCACTGTTAATCACTCTAATTAAATTAATATTACTCCAAAATATTTTACAGTAAAATAGATTTCAGGGTAAAATTAGTTTTACGGATGATGCAAACAAAGTGTCAGTAATTCATACCGTATCTGGAATTTTGTACAATGTATATGCTTTCAAGGAAACTTGATAGAGTCTATTCGATAGTTTACATTATGTGTTACCATTATACTAAAGTTATCTATTTTTTTATTGTATTCCTTTACCCGTTTTTGATTTCGAATCATAGCTATTACATTTAATTAATCTCTATTGTTGCTAGTTTTGAATCAATTTAAGGAAACAAAAATTGGCTGTCAGACATGTAAACTGATTTGTCTGATGCTTTATTTTGGATTATAAAATGTACTTTTCATTTTTATGTATATAATTTATTTTGCAGAATATATTGTTTTCATGCAAATGCATACAATGCGTCCTCATTAATAAATAGTGAAATATGCGCCTGTATACGTCGTTAGAAATGGGGTTATATATTTTTTTTATACTTAGAGCATTTTCAAATTTTTTAATAGATCAAAATTCTATTTTGGGAATTTTTGAGTTATATCAGTGTGTGAATAACATAATATCTGAAAGTTTTGTGTAAGAAGAAATACACTGCAAAGAGTCAAATAACTGGTTATTATGATCAAGCAGAAAATATGTTTCAGAGTATATTTTTATTCAGTATCATCTAAGAAATGTTACGGTCAGTTAAAGATAGAATATTAATGGTGATCTTAGCTACTTTTGTTCTTTTTTAGTACCATACTAAGATGTTTAATTGAGAGGAAACGTTTTTCTTCTAATCTAAACTTCTCTTTCCGGGCTATAAATTTATCCAAAGAGCTTTTAGTAATGTAATTCATAATTTTCTTATCTTTATAGTGTCGGAAATTATGCAGTTTTTCTTTATTCAAACTTATCTTCTCATAAATAGTACCAATTGACCAAAGACATGAACTTTAATACAATATATTCAAATATAGCTAATTGGTCAAAAAAAGATATATAAATGATATAGAAGAAATGAAATTGTATCGTCCTTTTTGAAAGCGGAATAAGATATTATTGAAATTGGTAAATGTCGGAGGTTTTAATGGTTAGTGTTTGAACGAATTAAAAAATATTCGCCAATGTTAACCCATTTGGATGATGTTTTTTAACTTAACAATTTGAAGAAGATACAACAAAATACAACAATGATTGATAAAATCGTGAAACAAACATAAATAAACGATATTTTAGTTCCAAATGGACTTTTTATACTTCAAAAAAATGGCTCAAATTTTGAACAATTATAAATTATATCACTTATGGATCAAATCATATGTATATATAAAATTAAATAAGGTGAATAAAGACCTGGTATTAGCTCAGGAGATAGAGCGTTCGCCTTTAAATCAGGTGAACTTGGCTCAAATCCCAGCGATGGCTCACCGATACAGCCTCCACATCCTATTCTCGCACCAACCACAGTGCTGGCGTAAAATATCCAGAGTTGTAGACGGATCATCGGGTGGAGTCTCCTTGCCGCCAAGCTAACCGTGGGATGTTTTCGTGGTTTTCCTCTAAATACAACGCAAATGCGGGTCAGTTCCATCAAAATGTCCGCCATGATGGTATATTTACTTGATCCAGGAGTTCCATTACTTGATCCCATTACCCATTACTTGATCCAGGAGTTCCCCTGTTTACGGGATTACGTTGAAATGTACAAGGCTATGGAGATGAACATTAGGAGTCGTAAACCAAAAAACATTACCACAAAAGCATAATATCATAACCTTGATTAGATGATCAAGATATTTCTCCGAAATCTAAACAAAGAATTGTGTATAAAAAGGTATTTATCTTTTAAATGATTCATTTTTAGTTCCAAAATATTTTTGAATAAAACAGATAAATGATTTTTCTGGATTCTTCATAACTTTACTTCTGTAACTTTATTTCGTAAAACATAGTGTGCTGTGTAAATATCTTAATTATATAGATCTTCAAATATGAACTTATTAATCTGTTGTATAAATTTAGCTAATGGAATGTAGAGAATGTAGTTCATAATTTTCTTACATTCAGAATGTCTTAATTTAAAAAAATATTTCCTTATACAAATTTATGAACTAATAAATTCGACCTATGTATAAATACATAAGAACTCTACACAAATGCTTTAAATTCAAATTATTTTTACGTTCTGATTAGTTATAAATTCTCCGATTAAATATAATATTCTAATTAGTATATACATCATATAAAAAATAGGTTAAAAATTGAGTGGAGTTAAGATTTTACACATACATAGTAAATCACACTCATGAATAAAACGAAACATCATAAATAAAGTACAAATTATTGCACACATTCAAGTAAAATATAGTTTTGTTTCCATAAACAATAATCTTCCTTAGTGCCGTAACAAAGAATTGCATATAAAAAACAGGTTAAAAATAAACAATAAAACAGGTTAATGGTTTAGTTTCATAATTCAAAATAATTTCACTTTCATAATTCGTAAAAAGATAATGTGAAATGTAAATTGTTATAAAATATATTTCCTTCCGATTTAAGCCTCTCCATCCAGGATCATAAATTAGTTGACTAGGTTAAAAAATGCTGTTCAAAATCTTCATATTGACTTAAACTTTGCAGTTTTCTTTATACTCTCACAAATGCAATTAAACTGTAAGCAATTTGTGAGTTGATAAGAATGCATAAGCAATACATTTCTTCAAACGTTGTTACCTGTTTTAGTACTAATGTAATTATATTTATTTAAAATTATTATTCTTAAGCTTGTATATCAGTTTTATAGCTATTACTCATGTATTATTTCATACGCAATTCTGAAACTTTCAAAAGCAAAGAACTTCTTAAATAGTATTTTTACAATAAAAAACCCACAAAGCAAAAGAGAATTATTTTTTCCAGAAAATTAATTTTAACAACTCCACCAAATTGACATATATAAATTGTAACACATAATTATCCAAAAGCTTCAAATATACGATACACAAGCTTCAATATATACAGTATTTTTTAATATACATTAGAATTGTGATAGAAATACTTTCAATTATTTTGTTAACTTTATCACGTTAAGTACAGCGAAACTGATTTTACTTGTAAACGAATATCTCATAAAAATTTATCTAAATATATCTTTGTCTTATGATTTTGTACGCATAAAACAGCTCATGAAGATTCAGTCATTGCCCGTTAATTTAGGTCTGGTAGTAATTTACAACTGCCGTCTATTCAAATTTACTTACGCGCCAGTTTATATTAAGGCATTTATTTAGGAAAATTTATTTCCTAAAACTGGAAAGTTTATGCGCCAAATGTGGTGTGGTAAGTGTCCATCGATAATCATTATCTATAGAGAAATTCATGATAAAATATCTTAAATTCGGAATTTAAGAGAAGATGCTGAATTTTAAGAGGTTACCAATTTTCACCACATATTAATATGCTTAAATAGATTCAATTCATCTTGATAATTGTCTTGAAATATAAAATAATAAACAAAAATTTATAACTAATTAAATTATTAATTAAAAAAATTTTTCGAATAATAATTTAAAGGAATAAGCAAAGTTTAAAGAGTTATTTGCTTAGAGTGAAAAAGATGTTGCATTAACCCTAAAAGTTAAGAAAGTAACAGCCTCGGTTAAATAAATCACTGCCAAATTAATAAAATTGCTCAATTTTAGAATTTTTGTAAAAGTCTTAGAAATCACAACCATAAATTAACTATAATACAAAGAACAATAAGTGCAGTTGTAAAAAATTACACCCTAAATCTGAGCCAAAGTTCCTTATTTTATTTTAAATTTATAAAAAAATAGACAAAAAATAATTGTTTCAAATTTTATAGAAAAATATTAAAAATGAAACTTTTAAATCAAGTGGCAGGGGTCTTCATGTTGTGTAGCAGACGACTTCTTGTGGATTTTAATCGATGCATCAAATGAAATGAAAATAGTTTTAATTATGTATATTTTTTTTGTATTTTTGTTTTTTATATTAACAAGAATTTTTTAAAATTTATTATCACGAAAGAGCCTTTAAAACTTACGTAAATAGGTCAGCATACGTGAAGAAAAGTTTTAACATCAATGGTAGTTAAATAAAATACATTTAACAAAAATGATGTGCAACATATATATGCAATAGCCTATTAATGGATACTTTACTCAAAACTCCTAAATCATATGCATATTTTTAAAGAGATTTAATAAAGAACACAAGTCATCATAATATCCATCAGGATTATTATTTTTTAATATGCTACCTCATAGTGTTATAATTTTTTTTTCTAAAGTTCGATTTGAGGTTATTTTTGGTACAAAAAGAAATTATTACATGAAATATTAAAGACGTTTTTATGACAGCACTTGTAGGCTTCTGAAACAGTTTACTGACACTGCCTGAGTAGGAACTTCAAAGAATAATGAGAAAAACCACTTAAGTTAAAAGCCTATTTCAAATGATTAGTTAGATGTCATATTTTGGTGACATTTTTACGGTAAGATCTCAGTTTAGCAATCCCCTTACGTGTATTTATTTCAAAGTGATTGAATACCCATTAACCAATGCTCTCAACAGATATCTTTTATGATAAACGCACCCATTTCAAGAGAAACACATAATTCATGTTGATCATACTTCGTAATTTGATGGCAGAGTTATGTGTTTGATAAATATCTAATCTAATATAACCTTCTATCTTTCAAATATCATTTATCGTTTTGTTCCTATTATAAAATCTTTATTTATTTACTGAATACAAGTGAGATCTATACACAATGTTTAACCATCATAGAAAGTTCAAAAATGTATGTATAACAGCATGTGTCATAAAAAGATAATTCTTTGTTTGACTGTTTTGTGTAACCCCATAGATCAGAAAAATCACGAGATATGATTCGTGATACTGCTATTAACTTAACATGAAAAAAAAGATTTCAACAGTATTTATTTGTAAATAATTTATTTCTCTTTACTTTATTTATTATTAATATTTATTTACTATATCTTTCTATTCAGTGCTGTTATTGCGTTTATGATTTTATTTATTGTTTAAAATTAAATGCTTAAAACTAAGAGTGATATATATATATATATATATATATATATATATATATAGAATATAATTAGTATTACTTAAATATTTACATCAGAAAATTCATTTTAAATGTAAAGCAAATAAAGAAATGTAGTAAGTTTTTAAAATTGCAAATATCATTAGTGGTTTCAGGAATATAAATAATAATACTCAAAACAAAATATAACAAAAAAAAGTTTTAAAGAAGGGAATTGAAAAGGTTTTTATTTTATTTTTTAAAAACAAAAACTACTTCAAATAATGAATAATATGAACTGTGATAATTCCTACCTTTCGCTCAGATCGCTTAGTGCTATCTAAAAGATCGCTATCTAAAGTGATTGCAATATTTAGTTCAATATTATTACATCCAATTTATTATTTATTACTTTACAAGAAATAGTATGTAATTTCCAGGAATTTCAAGCTTTACCTGGAATTTCAAGCTCTTTCCCTACCTCTGATAAATATATGATTAATGAAAGTATAGGAAACCATTTGACAGTGATTGATCTGATATATAGAAAAATTAAAATTATAGTTTACTTTTCCAAGGATAGAAAATCAAAATACATGAAATAAGTGTAAAGTAATTCATTCCAAATTGATCATAATCATAGGAATGTCTCAAATGAATTAATAGTTGGAAACACATTTTTATAAATTCTTTTACTACATATGAGAAAATACTTCACGTTGTTTTTCGTTAGATGTTTTTACTTTTTATGCTATTTGCTTATATTATGTTAGTTCAATTTATGTTTTGATGATACATATTGCAATTTTATTTTCTTTGGACGTTATTATTAAATAAAAGTAAAATGGAAGTTGACGTTGCTGTTAATTCCGATAAAAATGCAGTTATGCAAATAAAGCCCTGCAATTAGCCAGCTGAGAGCTTTTTATCCAGCATCAGTTATTAAATTTGATGACGAATTAACTAGGATTTCATTAATTATATAATTAATGATGAAGATGACAATAGTCGAAAGAATAAAAAATTGAATAGTTTTGGCTCAGTCGTATATTTTTAAAATATTTACATTGGTATACAGTTTAAAATTATGAGTGGTATTATAAATAACAGATAAATAATAATAATTATTAATAAAAATTAATTTTTAAATTGTTTTAGTTCGAAAAATATTTTTGTATTTAATTTTAACAGTAAATTTCATCATGTTTTGTTATTTTGTCAAGGATTTTGTCAATAATTGGAATTCTAATTGATAAAAATGTGAAAGGCTGGAAATGTTATTTTAAAAAAATCCTTTGTTTAAACTGTGAAACAGTAGGAAAATACGCTGAGAGATAGTACATTATTTATAAAATAAATGAATATTAACGCACTAAATCTTTTTTTCCGATGTAGATAGATTAAGCATAATTTTAAAGAAAAAAATGTGTAAGCTTCTATATTTTAAAATCTTAAACCATTAATAGCTTAAAGAAATTTAATTTCGTTTGAAAAATATATGTACTTGTACATAATTTCGTAAATAAAGCCCTCTCAGGTAAAGCTTCAGTGACAAGGACGTTACAACTTTGTAAAATTCTGAGCATTATATATATACATATATATATATATATATATATATATATACATATATATATATATATATATATATATATATATATATATATATATATATATATATATATATATATATATATATATATATATATATATATATATATATATATATATATATATATATATATATATATATATATATATATATATATATATATATATATATACACTGGTGTGCAAAACTTAAGCAACAAGAGTGTTTTTTGTCATAACTCTACAAGAAATCATCCGATTGACATGAAATTTGAATATGATGTACATTATTTTGCATCTTATTTTATCTTATAGTTTCTTATTTTGTATGCATTGCTATCTTATACTTTGTTAGGGAGCTGTGGCCGAAAAACCACTAGTTGCTTAAGTTTTGCACACCAGTGTATATATATATATATATATATATATATATATAAAAGTTTAAAATGAAGACAAAACAAAGGTAAATTACATACAAATGAAAAAAGGAGGGGGGAAATAATAAAAATAACAAACAACTGGGGAAAGAATTAATTAATTTAAAAAAAAAAAGATAATGTTTTTTTAAAAAACCGGAAAATAAAAGATATAATCTTTTCATCAGCCCACACGATTATATCCGAAAAACAGTGCTTTCTAATATTGTATAATATAGCCAAAGCAAAATATATCAATACAATAGTGTGAGGAGCACTCAAAAAAACTTTTTACGAAAATTACGACGAAAAAAACAATTAAACACAATAAGTAAAAATGACACGTAAAAACACAAAATAAAATATAAAGGAAGAGCAGAATAAAACAAAATCTATTAAGCGAACAGTGAAATAAAGCGAACTTACATGAACGGGAAATTTTTCAAGAATGATTTAAAATGTTTACGTAACAAGATTGCCAGATTGCAAAATATGAAAACTATGAAAACAAAGGCGCAAATTGAGGGAAACTAGAGGAGCTTAAAGTATGTCTTGCTGCATTACTGAAGTCCGTTTGATTTGTTAGTTACCAAGGATGGGTCAGAAAACGGATGTGCGCGGTAATATTATACTGGATAATTTAAAGAAGTTGACTATAAATAATTTTAGAAAATAAATATTTATTTAAGAAAAAAATATAAAATAGAAAAGAGAAAGAAACATGAATTGCCAGTTTTGCACATAATTTTCTAATTTCTGTTATTTATTTTTTTTATTTTTTTTAATTTTTTTTTTATTTATTTATTTTGCTATATATATATATATATATATATATATATATATATATATATATATATATATATATATATATATATATATATATATATATATATATATATATATATATATATATATATATATATATATATATATATAACCATCTTAGTATTTTTCAAATGGCAAAATTATTCACTTAAATATATGCTCTAAAAATATTACCCCATCCAATTAATCACATGTAATCAAATCCCTTAAAGGTTAATTTGATATTTCTGTCCGGATACATTTTTCTTAGATGAAACCACTTTTCTCTATCACTTAAAAATAATGCTGCTTAGTGGTTACAACAAATTTGCTAAATTCTGACGTGAAATACAGTTTCCAAAATATAGTATTTCTCTTGCTTACAAATAATAAGTTTTGCTCACTGGTGTGCAAAACTTAAGCAACAAGAGTGTTTTTTGTCATAACTCTACAAGAAATCATCCGATTGACATGAAATTTGAATATGATGTACATTATTTTGCATCTTATTTTATCTTATAGTTTCTTATTTTGTATGCATTGCTATCTTATACTTTGTTAGGGAGCTGTGGCCGAAAAACCACTAGTTGCTTAAGTTTTGCACACCAGTGTATATATATATATATATATATATATATAAAAGTTTAAAATGAAGACAAAACAAAGGTAAATTACATACAAATGAAAAAAGGAGGGGGGAAATAATAAAAATAACAAACAACTGGGGAAAGAATTAATTAATTTAAAAAAAAAAAGATAATGTTTTTTTAAAAAACCGGAAAATAAAAGATATAATCTTTTCATCAGCCCACACGATTATATCCGAAAAACAGTGCTTTCTAATATTGTATAATATAGCCAAAGCAAAATATATCAATACAATAGTGTGAGGAGCACTCAAAAAAACTTTTTACGAAAATTACGACGAAAAAAACAATTAAACACAATAAGTAAAAATGACATGTAAAAACACAAAATAAAATATAAAGGAAGAGCAGAATAAAACAAAATCTATTAAGCGAACAGTGAAATAAAGCGAACTTACATGAACGGGAAATTTTTCAAGAATGATTTAAAATGTTTACGTAACAAGATTGCCAGATTGCAAAATATGAAAACTATGAAAACAAAGGCGCAAATTGAGGGAAACTAGAGGAGCTTAAAGTATGTCTTGCTGCATTACTGAAGTCCGTTTGATTTGTTAGTTACCAAGGATGGGTCAGAAAACGGATGTGCGCGGTAATATTATACTGGATAATTTAAAGAAGTTGACTATAAATAATTTTAGAAAATAAATATTTATTTAAGAAAAAAATATAAAATAGAAAAGAGAAAGAAACATGAATTGCCAGTTTTGCACATAATTTTCTAATTTCTGTTATTTATTTTTTTTATTTTTTTTAATTTTTTTTTTATTTATTTATTTTGCTATATATATATATATATATATATATATATATATATATATATATATATATATATATATATATATATATATATATATATATATATATATATATATATATATATATATATATATATATATATATATATATATATATATATATATATATATATATATATATAACCATCTTAGTATTTTTCAAATGGCAAAATTATTCACTTAAATATATGCTCTAAAAATATTACCCCATCCAATTAATCACATGTAATCAAATCCCTTAAAGGTTAATTTGATATTTCTGTCCGGATACATTTTTCTTAGATGAAACCACTTTTCTCTATCACTTAAAAATAATGCTGCTTAGTGGTTACAACAAATTTGCTAAATTCTGACGTGAAATACAGTTTCCAAAATATAGTATTTCTCTTGCTTACAAATAATGCTTTTTGCAAATATTTTGTGACGAAAAAAATTTATTTTCTACTAGTAAATAAAGTAGTCATAATATTTAAAATAATGCCTCTTTAATATATATTCAGAGAATTTGACATTGGGTCAAAAATCCCATCCACCGTATTTGTTTAATATAAAATTTACAAAAATTCATTATTTAGTATTGTAGCAAGATCAACTTTTAGAGAATAAAAAGTTTACACTTTACCACTTTTAATGTTCACTTATGTGTAAAGTCTAATATAAAAATAGGAGAATTTAGTGGCAATTACTTATCCAGGATAAGTAATTGCCACTAAATATTAAAATACTAAATTTAAAATCATTATAGCTAAACTGATAAGCTCATTTGCATCCTGCTAAACTTTTTAAACTATGTAGTGTTGCTAATCAATGTAGTGCTGCCTATCATTATGTGATTCTTCAATACAATGTCTGGAAATAGTCACAATTTCATTAGGTTTTTTGATAGTAAGTAATAGTTATAAAACAATTTCTTGGATGAAAAGGAGAATGTAAAATTGCCTTTAATTTTCTGAAAGAAACTATTAAAGATTATATTTATATCTGTCCTTTTTTTTAAATATTTCAATTGAAAAAGGTGAATTTTTCAATATAATTTTTTTATGTTTATTCACAGTTGATAATACTGTTTCATTTAAATATTAAGTTGTACAGAAAAATTTATTAATTTTAATTTTTTAATATGCAATTGCATGAGTCTCAGAATGTAACGATTTTATATTTGGTGTACACCAATGAGAAAAAAAAAAGTTAAAAATTTTGTAACTTAATTATTCGATAAAACTAAGAGTTAGGGATTTCTAACTATAACTTAATTTTTATTTAATATAACTTTTATATCAATCATATGTCTTAATTAAGCTGATAAAGCCCAAGAAATGCTGTCATCTTTAAAAATATTACTATAAAGATAACGATAAGGGAATATTAATTATAAATTTGTAAATACAAGTAAATATTGAATAAATTAAGTATGATACTTTATAATTTACTTTTTTATTCTAAAAATACTTTTTACTATGATTATTAAACCCTATTTTTAAATTTCTGCAGAAGATCTTGTTTACCAATACTTATCTGAATGTAATCCCTTGAAAATATCCACCTTGGTATGTTTCCTTAGAAATTTTTCCAATAATTTTTTTTACTTAATATACTGACTCTTAGAAATCATCTCAATAAGTTATTTTGTTTTCCTTATAATTAATAACATTATTACTGATCTTCTTCATAAGATATACAAGATATATATATAACTTTTCTTTCTGAAGGAGATGTAGGAAATTCCGAGAACTAATAAGAGAAATATCGAAAACATCTAGAAAGTTGTAACGAAATTCCGATACGGCAATTGATTCTGAGAATACTGAAAATGACACCACTTTGTTAAATCGATTATTGTAGGTTTTTGTTCCGATTTTGTCAATGCGTTTGGAGAGTACTGTTTACACAAAACAAACTTATGGGAGCTTTAAAAGTATACTAAGAAAGTGATGGTTCGCATTTAATTAAATTTTGTGTATTTAAACATGCCATTTTTTAAACTATCTAGCATTTATTTTATTTAATAATTTATTAAAAATATCTTATTTTTATGTCATAAAAATAGTGTATCTCTCTTGTTTTCTAAAGACAAGAAAATTAATTACGTTTCATTTATTTATTTATTTTGTATTTTATTATTTTGATACAGTTTAGGTTTTTGTATATTTTGTTAAAAAAAATTTCAGCTAATACCATGTAGCTTATTTTTGCTCCGCTTCTTATAACTGTAATTTTTTGTTAAGCTACACAACAAATTAACATTCAAAATCAAACATATATGCCTCATATATTATTTAATATACTCTTTTAAGCATATCCTTTAAAGAAAATTTTTGTTTAGTCTAATTTCTTTTTATATTCCATTTTTTAAATGAAAATTATTCCAGAGTGTAAAGAGAGTATATTTAGTTTTGAGTAAATTTGAAAATACTAAGAGGATTATTCTAAGAGTGTAAGCATAGAATATTTAGTTTAGAATTACTATTATGTGCCTTATCGATGGAAAATTATTTAAATATTTACTCTTTTCTCAGAACAATTAAAAACTAATTATTGAATTAATTTTATTATCATCATTCACAATAAAATCAGACAAGGAAATTAAAAAAAAAGTATTTTAATTAATTGCAATAAGAAAATCATCTCAAAATTTCTTGAACTGTTTTTATCTAATACAAAAAATGAAGTCTTGATTTAAAAATTTCTATAACATTACATGAATATTCCTATTTCACTGCATTTCCGGTATTCAAACACTATTTTTGAGACTCAACGCAACCCATACTCTTTGAGTTCTTTTGATGGTTAATTCTTACAACTGTAAATGTCTACACAAAAGAAACATTTTCCCCAAAACTACTTTTCCAATGAACCTAACTTTTAGTGTTTGTAATAATTTTACTATTTGAATTAAAAATGCCAGAATGTTTCTGACCAAATAATCATTGGCAAAAAGTTTCATAAATGAAATTGTAGATTTTTGGTTAACTTTTGAAATTTTTCGTTCGAAATCATTCATAAAATATATATAAAAAAAGTTTTTATGTGCATTTTATAAAGATTTTTATAAGCTAAAGAAATAGTATGTTTAATATAGAGCAGTACCTTGCAATTAAAGGTATTCCCCTTTGTCTATTACAGAGAGGTAAGCTTACTCAGAAGGTATATAAAAACAAAAGAAAAACATTTAATTTAAAACTATTTTTCAAATTTTTATCCGGTTAAATTCGTTTTACGTTTAGGCTTATTGTTAAAAATCACAAATAGTTGAAAAAGTAAATGTATGTGTAAATTTGTCGCACCAACTATTTGATACTTTTTTAAGATCTCTAATCATAGTGTAACTGTAACTTTTGTTTTTGCCTTTTTTTTTTGTAACATTCCACTTACTGGAATGTCTCTTTCTCTTACAAAATAAAACAAAATAAATACTACTGAAAATTAAACAGGCTTAAAAATGTCTACTCTTGACTTTTTTAAAATGTTCATTTAAATTTGCAATCCATAGTTTCTTTATTTATTCTCCATTAAACTCATTATTCATTTGATTTGCATTAATTAGAAATTTCTAACTTAAATCTCTCAAATTAAGTTTCCTAGTTTTCAACAATATTAGGTACCTACACTTTTTGTTTCAAAGTTATCCTTTCTTCTTTGGACACATGATAAATATCTTGTATAAATAACACACTATTGCAAAATTACTCCTCTCTACATCTTCACAGTCTTTGCAAAAACTAATAAACATAGAAGCTTATTCGTTTATCTACTTTGAAATACTCTTCTAAATTAGCAACTCATCGTTAGCACTTTAAGGCCAGTCATTTGACCACTTTTGTGTCTTTGATTCCTAATCTCTTCTAATATCACCAAGTGATGGGCAATAAGACATTTTCTCTTAACACCCCCTTTAATCATGAAAAGTTCTTTGAACGTAAATACAAATGTTGATACCATATACATTGATGCGATCGACGATATTTCGAATTGATACGGATTCCTAATATTTCGAATTGATAAGCAATCTGACTAATTTATTTTAAATATTGTTCTTATTTTAAAAGGATTACAAATGAATAACGTTGGAAAATGAAACTGCATCTCGCACACCTGAAGACAGGTTTAAATTTAGGATACTGTAATAGTGTTTAACCTTCACCTCCTAAATAAGAGAAAACTTCCGGACGGGTTACTATAAGCAAGAAATCCGATCATTCAGTAGTCCGAAAGCTATAACATCTTTCATATTTATCTCCAACTGTGCAGACTAGTAGTGAAAATGGTATATTTTTTTCCCTACTGCGCTGTTTATGTTTGTAACTTCCGACAACTAAATTAATCCGTATGGAAGCCTTCTCTCTTCTAGAAGATGTTCCTTTAGCTTGCCGTTTAAAGCTTCTTAAGTGTTTCCGGTATCCAAAAATGCGTACTTGCATCTATGAATATTTCTCATCCCGACCCCTTCATGTTTGGTTTGACCAGAGTTGCCATATCAAAGTTATTTTGTCAGTCTAATTACTTGATTTACATTTCTCCCAACACTTCGTGTTTCCAGGTTTTCCGCTAAAATAATTTTTTCATAAAATCTGATATTTCTTTTTTTTGTAAAAAAAGTAAAATAATTAAGAAATAACGTAAGGAATCTGAAACTTTTTTTATTATATTACAATTTGCATTACTAAATTCATAAAAAAAGACTACTCTAAACATTCAAGATTATCATGATAAATCATGATGCTTTATGATTTACACTTTGTGTACACAAATAATTTTATTGAATTTTGAACATATATAGAACATCTCAATTGTAAACAATTCCGGATCAAATTATGATAAAAAATAAAGACCTTCAGGGTTCCGGTTCTTTTACCTTCAAATCTATTTTACCGGAAAATGTTACGGAACAAAAAATCTGATTAACCGTCATTTTTACTGTAATAATTACCGTAAAATCTCTCAATCAGTCAAATTAAAAAGAGTATAATTTAAAAATTACGGTAAAAATGATTTTTCGCATGAATCAACTAAAGTGCCATTACTTATATCAGAATTTGAGTCGAAATTTTTTAAATTGGTGACAATGTAAAGTTCTGGATTTCAAATTTCTTTTTGCAAAATAAGTCAAATAACACTCTATTTTTTTCAATACTGATTTAGACTAACACTTATTTTGCTACAAATCGCTTGATGGAAGGTAAAAACGATGAAAAAACCTTGTCTTCATTCAAAATTTTTGATAGTAACAAACATATTAATTACACGTTAGTCATTCTATCAGTAAATTAGAAAACTTACTAAATATAAACATTATTATTCTATAAGTTTAAATGTCATTTTCTATTCATATTGATTTGTGTATGCCACAGTAAGTAAAATTTATAAATTTTAAAGCAATAACTAAAACCGATTTTGTATTGAAGATGCAAGATAATAGAAGAGATCTCAAAGAAATTCATGAAATGTATTTATTGAACAACCGATGAATAACTTTTTTAAATAATTCATTCCATTAAAAATGAACAGACGTATTATTCTATGAAATGTTTACAACGATTTTGGCTAATGCGCTAAACAATTTAAAAAATAATCCTTTTTTAAAAATATATAAAAAGAAATATGCACCTCATTTAAAAAAATTGTGTGCATGTAAAAATATAAATTACACGCATGACTGACTTCTTTTTCAAAATAAAATTAAAAATAGTTTTGACAGAAAAACTTGGTAACAATTTTCTGAATAAAAACAGTAGGGAAATTCGGTTGGCTGCATTTTTGTTTCTTTGTTCTTTTATGTTTCACTAAACATCAGTGGTAAGAAAATAGAACCACTTATTTTGACATTAAGAAGTGTTTTGTCAACATTAAGCATGGTTCGGGAATCGATATGATGATATTAACGTTTTTCTGCGTTAAATATTTGCAAGCCTTTCTCTTAGAATTAAAACCCTTAGACAGAAACTATTATTAAATTTTATAAGACATGTGGTACCAAAAACGCATAGCAATATATCAAAAGATATCGAAGTAGATTATACAGTTGGCAAAAAAAAACAGACCCTTAATAACTTTTGATTTAAAGATATGATTTTCACGTTCTAGGACTCAATCTTAAAGGTTGCAAGATATTACTTCTTATATGCTAATTAATTAGTGAGGATGATATTTTAAGTTACGAAATCAGACACAAAAACGTATTTTCTCTAAATTAACCTGCCTTTTTTGTTACCTGATCCTGGTTTCTGACCCCCAAAATATAGGGGGTAGCCGCAATTTAGGAAATATTATCCCGGTATCTTTTCCAGAGGAGCGATCCAATATTTGTATCCCATAATGTTGATTTTATTTTTTTCGTATTACGCCACATTTAGAGAACATTTTAAGCAAAATGAAAAAGGTTTCAGACAATTATAAAATTCGGTTATCCAAAAATAATTCTAATCAAGAAACAACTTTTAATAAATATTTATTTCTAGTGGGCTGCGCCCCCTACTCGCTAACGCTTGCCAACCCCCGAAAATTGCTACGCAATCTTATATGGTTTGCTTCGCAAACCAAGCTCTCTTTGCTCGGTACTAACTTAGGTACATTGCAATTGCACAAAATTCTAAGAATTCAAAATTATCATTCAAATCCATATAACAACTTTTTTTCTTAAAAAAAAATTACATCTCTTTAGTAAATACTAAGTCATTAAAATAAATTTGAATTCAAATAAATGACAAGTAATTCGTTAAACCTATTAGAAATGTGTTATAGTATAAAATCTTAAGATAAAATTTCTAAAACTGATATCTCTTTAAAAATTTTAAAATTTTGGCTATAATTAAGTCTATTAAAAATTGAAATAAGTGAGTTGCAATGGACAAATAACATAAACAAAACATTATGTTTTTAAAAAAATAATAACCATGAACGATTCACAACAAATTTCGGAAGAGATCACATTTGGTGAAAATGCTCTCTCTGGTTATTTCGGTTTCCGTTTTAAAAAGCGTTATATTGAGCCACCTCAGCTAGATTTGGCATGTGACATTTTTAGCGGCAATCATTGGTCGATTTTCTAGCGTTGCCATTCGGGGAGTTGTAATGAGGCTTTTTTTTTTTTGTCGCCGTGTAAGCGATATATATATATAGATTTAAAGATTGTTATTTGTTCTAATACTAAGAGAGAAAGTTTTGAATTTTTAGTTGTAATTTTTTTTTACATCATTTTACAGTACGTAATTTTTCATGGCGAAATGCAAAATATGAGCAAAATCGGTTGAATAGTTTCTGAGAAATCAACTTTTAAATATATGACTTTTTAAAACATTTTTCAGTTTATTAAGCTTTACTTATTTCAGGAGCAACACTAGAAAAAAAGTTGCAAAATTTGGACTTCGCCTCGTAAAATTTGCATCGTAAAATATTGCGTAATTGGCAAAGTGTATGCTTTTTCTTTAAATTTTTTTTTTTTTTAATTTTTTTTTTGCGGAACATTATCCCATTTGTTAGAAAAAGGCATGGTTTATAACTTCATTCTTCATTTAATTAAATTGATCGGAAATAATAATCATTAATATTTGCAAATTATTCATCTATTATTATTTTTATCAAATTATTAATCAATTTAACAACTATCTTTACCAAATGTTTGATTACCAGAAATTTTTTTCTATGTAAAAATAAGTTAAAAACATAGTTTCCTATTTAGCTTATTAATTGCTAATTTCATGAAATGTGTTATTGGCATTAAAGGCCAATATCGCAATTTCGCTTTTTCACGTATTAAGAAACGAAGGAATAACTTATATATGAAATAAATTTGTAGTTATTTTTGTAAGAAACGCTACGAAATAAAGACATGAATAGATATAATAGTTTGTTTTAGATAAATAAACCAAATAAAATTGTTTTTAATATCAAACTAACTTACTTATTAGCACGAAAAATTCAAATAAAAATATTAAAATTATGTTTTAAGTAGAAATTCTTAACTATTTTAGTAGGATTTTATTCATTGCACTGAATCTCCAATGTTAGGTCTAAAATATATTAAACGAAACGTAACATTAAATATCTGCTGATTCATATAATTTTAAAATACACTTTTTATAATTAAAATTACATAAATTGTATTTTTTTCTTTTTTTTTAAAAAAAAGAAAAGTATTTTACTTCAATTCCTGGTCTAGTATTTCTAGAGACGTTTAAAAAAATTGCGTAAATGTACGAAATATATCAAAGAGATTGTGACTTTTTTGCTTAAATTTCCCAAGAGATGGTAAACTTGGAAAGTGAGTGACAACGAAAAGAAATAAAATATATTTGCAATAGTGGTCAGTTAAAATCGATTCTTTTGTTATAGTTCCGCTTTTCGCTGCCTGTATTTTCCCTAGGGTTAGTAAGAATTTTCGAAAAAATATCAATTGCAAAATCGGTTTTGAGCATAAAGGAAAATGCTATCAACTCTATTACAATTTTTTGGGGTATATAGAATCCCTCCTGGCTTAAAAAGCAAAAACATATATATGGCAATGCTATAAACAAAATATTGGTAGGATATGATTTTCCTTCTTAGAAAAAATCTGTCAGTTTGAATCTACAAATTAGTAACAGTTCGTTTAATTTGCTTAATTTTTTATTTATGTTGAGTCTAATAAATTCGCTTAAGAAAATTTTAAATTAATTTTTTGGGAAAAAATTGGGATAAAACATAATGAATTTTTTAATCAATTAAAATATCGAAAATTTAGGCATTCATAGTTTATTTATGTTTTTCTAACTTTTTTACATTTTTATTATTATTTTGAATGAAGTGAATGTACTATATGACATAAAAATATTTTTCAGGGAATCATTTTTTTATGGGAAATATTTATTTGGTGTCGAAAACATAACAGTTCAAGTATAATATTTGTTATTCCTGATCACTGATTAACTATCCAATTAATTACTCCAAACACTCTAGGGAGCCATATATATTTAAAAAAGAAACAAGGAGTTGTTTTTTTAAGCAAAAAGCTGTATTTCTGCATATTTATTTATTTTTTTAATTTATAAGGAAAAGTTAGTTTTTTTTCTTCTCAGCATATTCAATAATATGGTGTAGTTTACTAGAGTTTTTCCTAAGTTTTAAGGTGAAAGTGTGTTCTTCGTGGATATAATTTTTTAAACTAAATAATTTTATTTTGAAATTTTAGTTAAATGTTTTAGAATCATGAAGAAAATTGCCGATATAACATTATTCTAAGTATGAAATCTAAATTTAATAGAAACAAGAAAATATTTCCTGTAACTTTTTGTATATATGCAAAATTTGGCGAAATTTCTCTCATATTGAAACTGTTCATCGGAAAATCGGTTACTCAAAAATGTAGCTGTTTTTACCACACGTTTAGAAAAAAATTTAAAAAATTGAAAAGTAAATTTACAAAATAAATAAATTGTTTTAATGCCATGCTTTAAAGAGCCTTTATAAAATTACCAATTTTTTTGACATTATCCCAACTTTATCACATATTATAAAACTATATTTTACTTTGAATTTTACTAAAATACAAATAAAAAATTTTAAACTTCACCAAAGCACTTAGGTAAAAACTTCCGATTTTTTTGGTGTTCCTATAAAGATAGAAACACAGTTAATTTGACGATATTATAGTAGTTTTAACCATACCTTTTATCAGTATAAAAAGGTAAATGATGTTAAAAAAGAAATTCAAAAAAAGAAATATTTTAAACTGCAATTTAAAGTAAAAAATTTAATTTTAAACATCTAATAATATGCCATATTAAATTTCCAAAATTAACATGTATGCTATAAATGCATAATTATCTTCCATAAATGGTTATTATATTTAAATGTATAATACAAATCACCAACTGCAAACCAAATTAGAAAAATAATTAATCAAGATTACCTGAATATCATGCTAGACAAATTAAACATTGGACTCTAAATACATTTTAGTCAAAACAGAATATAATAAAGATAAACAACTTCAAGCAGAACAATAATTAATTCTGAGTGATGGTAGTTTATTCTTTGAAAAAAATTTATATATTCAAAATTCTTTTAGCTTTATAGCTAATACCCGTCAAATATTAATGTCAATGGATGTTAAGAGTAACAAAATTTGATAGATTACACTTAAAATTAATGTATTCTTTGAAACTTTAAGACTGAAGAATAATTTGTTCAAAAAATCCATATGATTGACAGGTAAGCTTAAATATATGAATAATGATACTTACAATAATGTTACGTTTTTTAACAATTCTATTAAACTGCTTATAATTTTTGAATAAATAATAGTATACTAATATTGTTTTTAAAATTATTTATTCCTTATAGACTAATTTGTTTTTGAAAGAATAGAGAGGATTGGATTTGTTTTTGAAAGGTTTTTAGCATTCAATAAAAGTCTTAAAAGCAATATTCTCATTTTCACCAATAAGCTATATAATAAGGATTACTTTCCATCATAAAAAATAACAGTTAAAACTTTTATCAACTTTTAGTTAAATTACCAATTCAGAATATTTTTTTAAAAAGTCTCTCAAATTCCTCGCTTTTCTTACTTGCCTTTCATTGATTTTAATTCCAATTTGTTAGAATACTAATTCTAAAATTACGGTAAAATAACCGGCATCAGTCTGTTAATCTAATTAATCATAAAGTTTACAGTAAAGAACGTATTTTTTTACCTTAACTGTTTTTAAATCATTTACAACTAGCCTGGTTAAAAACCATGAATACCAAACTATGCGTTTTTTTTAACTATTTACAACTGGCATGGTTACAAAATCGTAAAAAAGAAAGTTAACTGGACATTGGAGGCAGGCTTTTCGTTAGGTAATGGACATTGGAGTCAGGTGGAGTTTGAATTGTGTTTAATCAAATAAATCGTGAAATGTGGTTTAATTAGTTTATCTGGTTGTTTCAGCTATCGTAAAAGAAGCAAATACTAGACTTTTTGAGCTAAGCAAATTTATCGTGCTGTCATCTGTGCGTGAATGAGAATTTTGTATTCTAATTTTCCAGAATCATAAATAGAGGAGTACAGAACACTGGACACTCTTCATGTGTAGAAGGAAATATTGCGGGAAAATTATGAAAAAAAAATAATGTAGAAAATATTCGGGGGCTCGAACCCCTGTTTTGTCGGTGATGAGATTGACAGACTTGCCCTTTTGGCTATAATTTGATGGGCTTCATTAAGTGGGCCCAGTTTAAACAATAAAATTCTGGTTTTTTAACCGTATTAATTATAACAATTAATTAATAATTAATACGGTTATCAGAATATATTAATTAACAATTTTTCTCGCTATTAACGTTAGAATGCCGTCTTATTAATGGTTATTTAATAATAATAATAACATGAAAACAAAAGAATTGTTTTATGTTGACTTACTACTTAATTTATTAGAATTTATAGCTATGAGCAATTTTTGTGCGTTTAATATAAATTGCTAATACGTCGTTCAAAATATTTAATTTATTCAGCTGATGCTGTTTTCTCCTAACATAAATTATGAATGGATAATATGATAGTCTTACGTGACATGTATACTCTTGTGGTTCATAAATTTCAAGATTAATTGAAGCCGTCTACGAAAGATAAAGCGTTTATTGTAGGAAAATATATAGTTTCTGACTCAATAAATGTCAATCATCATCTTTGTCAACTAAATTTGCAAAGCTTTTCGATTGACATGCTAACAACGTATATTATAACTCAGACAGATATGACCCGCTTGTTATCAGGGAATTTATTACCTGCACTCAGTGGTAATGATTATTATCTACAGCTGACAGTAGGAATTGGGAATTATCAAGCTCCATAAGATAACGTTTGGGCCATCTCTTTAAGTTACCTAATAATCCATAATAGGTTGCTTTAATCTCTAAGGATTACATATTAGAGGGTTAACTATTCTCGGTTGGATCAGGCAATGTTTGCAGTTGTATAATCAACTATTATTTGTTTACTTTAGGATGACACCAGAAAAATATTTTGTAATAAAATAATGAAAAACCTTTTAGAGACAAGTTTAAAAAAAGCCAGCACAACTTGTATGTATAATGTAATATAAACTGAGACATGGCATTTTAATCGAAAAGTGGTAGTTTTAAAAACATTAAGCAGATTGTAAATGTTATACCAGATATATTTTAAAGTAATAATTATTTATATACAGGGATTTTACCACAAATATTACTGTAAAACTCATATTTTTTGCTCCGTAACATTTTACGGTAAGAATAACATATACAAATAACTATGTACAATACTAATCTGTTAAGGAAATAGCCTTTTTAAATAACCCTTTACATTGCTTATACAATTAATAAAATAACGTTTTTATATATCTCTGCGTCCATCTTTTAATGGAAATAACCTTTTTAAATAACTCTGTAGATTGCATATTTATTAAGAAAATAACCTTTGTATATAACTCTGTACGTTGATTATACATTAAGATTTTTTTTTTTTAAAGTAGCTCTGTACATTGCTTATTTAGGAAAGTATTCATTAAGAAATACTTATCTATATTAAAACTAGGCATTTGTCTTAGCATATTTCTTGCAACTAAAATTTTACTGACAGTTTTTACTCAAGGACTGTTTTCCCTGTCATGAGGCAGCTTAAGCAGCAACAGTGTACGGATTAGCAACCATATTCTCCAGATTTTAATCCTTTTTATTTTTTCTATCGATACCACAACATGGAAGTGATGTAATCTTGGGGTATTCTAAGTTATAATTAAAAGGGTAGTTTTAATGTATATTGTACTATACCTAATAAATTACTCATGATTCTTATTTTTTTATCGAATAGATTTTATAGAGCTGTTGCAAATGTTAATCATAAGAAATTACTTCACTACTTTGGCGATAAATTTCGCTTATTTGAGGGTAGATATAATGTTTCATATCGGATAGAATGTTTCATTTTAGAATTTTAACAATCCTAAATACTAGGATATTTTATGAAACTAAAGCCAACAATTATGCACTGAGAAAATATATGATCAAAACTGCAAGTATGTGGTAAATCTCACAGTATTTCTGATTCTATAGGAACACCAAAAGGTCGGTAAAGTTTTATAATTTACAATAACATTTGTAAAATGTGGTAAAATTTGATTGTTTTATTATGATATTTTAGATTATTAGATATTTTAGATATTTTATTATGATATTTTATTATGATTTTTAAGACTGTGTAGGGGTCAGTGAACTGGCATTGCATCAGAAAGTTTCTAGGTTCGCAACACGGGCACGGCATGGATGTTCTTTCATTCTCTGTACTATCTGTCCTTACTGTGAGAGCAACGTTGGGCCACCTAACATGGTGCCCCTCAAAGAGTGGGCAACAAATCTGCCCTTCAGATGCCTGTATTGACGAAAGGTCATTCCCTGATGGGGATCGGAAAAAAAACTGTAACTGTATCTGAACTATATCTGGTAAACCGTTACCATGGGAATTACAGTGGAAAAATTAAAGAATAAATGGTTTAAATATCATGTATTTCAGTTTTATTAACCAGAATTATGTTTTATTTTTTTTCCGTATATGTCATTACCATACAGTACGGTAATATTATCAGAATATATTCTTCTGTATGGATATTAAGTTTTTTCATACATATTTCCAGGTTGTTATCACAATTATTTATGCTTATGCAAATCCCAAAATTATAAAATCATATAAATCTTTCTGTTTGGTCAAGAAAACAAAAATTATCGACACAATTAATCACATTTCATAATGCATTTAATTTTACTTACCAGTTTTTTTCTTCTTACATCTCGTTATAACAGCGAGGTTACCAGTATGCAAGGGAAGGGAAAAAAAGACGCGTAAATTAATTTTAATGCAGTTTCTTCATTAACTTAAGTGACATTAACATTTTTCTTAATGATTTATTGAAGAATTTCGCGAGATATTTTTTCGTTACTTAAAAGCAAAAATTATAAAGAAGAAATGAAGATAATGAAGTGAAAGAAAAAAAGTTTGAGGTCTCAAATTTTAATTATAAGAAGAAAACCGCTAATGCAATGCTATTTTTGAAGCTTTTATTTTAAGTAAAAATTAAAAAGGATTTCTTTATGTATCCTATATTGCTGTTACTAAGATCTGTTAGTTTATTTTTTCAGCACTTCAATATGGTAAAAAAATATAAGCTTTAATTTGCATACCTAATATATTTTTATTGATTGAAACTTTACTTCTTTTTTATCGTATAAGATATGAGGTTTATTTTTAATTTAAAATTTATTTACTTCTTGAATATTACTTAATTTATGAAATGTATATACATAAAAAAATATTGTGCTACAATGGTATAGAAATGTGATTGTGTTAACAATTTGTATTGTTTCTTTAGCTTTTAATTTTTAACTTAGAATATCTTGGGATTATTAAAGCAGAATTATGAAGTCATTTCAAAGTATTAAATAATAAAAAAAATTTTTTATTTGTCTATGGTGTCTGGAAATTCTTTTTATGTAAAGAAAAAGGAAAAAATGACTTTTTCTTCTTAAAAGTTCTCAAATAACCTAGTTGGAAATTCAAATCTGTTTATGAAGTATGCATTCAATATATAAATATCGAAATCCTATAGCAAAATAATCATTTAAAAGAAAATACCATTTCGAGACCTCCGCCTAAGATTTCTTTCGAAAGACCATCTGGGTTGACAGTCCCTACTTTAGACGTTACGCAGGGCATATTTAGTCGGCTACTGTTTCAGAGGCACCATTTTAGGTGAGCCAACGTTGCTCCCTTAGTAAAGACAGACAGTAAGGAGAAGGAAAGAATATCCATTCCTTGTCTAGAACCTGCCTGATGCAAGACCAGTTCCCTGACCCGTACGTTGCCCGGTTGGTTACCTGCGGCCAATATATTTAATTTTAATAATAATGTAATTTTATCATTTAAAAAATAATTTTTTCAGCTAATATTTTTTATTTGTATGACATAACAATGCGATTATATTATATAAAATTATAATTTAAAAAATAAAATTTTAGTAAAAAACTATAATTTTTCTTTAAATTTACTTTTTAAATGTAAAAAATTAATTATATATTTTTGTAATCTTTTCTAAATTTTTGAGTTAGATTAAATGTTATTTAAATTACCCCAAAAAAATTAATATTATTTAAATATTATCATTTTTACTGTAATAATAAATAGAATTAAATTTTTAAGTTTAAATAGATTTTAAAAAAAAAAATCAATTTTCAAATAAGTTAATTTTCTGTAAGCTGCACAGTTTTAATAAAAATTCCATTTTCTGTCATTACTTAAGGATAAGAGCTGAAAAGGATTTATAAATCATTCTTAATTAAACAAATATTGTTTGCATGACTATGTGTAGCAGAGCATGTACTGAATCTAACTAAAACTAATAGTCAAAAGTGTATGGGAAGTTGATAGAATTCGTCAAAAAGCAGCTTTTATCATTCAAAGCGTGATTGAAAAACATAGGGCTGTTCTTAAAAGTGTGTCTCCGCTGTAAACATGGACAATTTAATAAAAATAAGTTTTAAAAGAAAAGTAATTATTACAGAAAATTCTACAACAAAGGCTCATATTAACGACAACTTGTTGCTATATAAGCTTGGCTCACGCTGACGTTGGAAATTTCGTGTCATTTCTTTAACGTCTGCTGCTGAGAGGACTCGAATCGTTAGATTGTTAAATTAATAAATAGTTATCTCGGTTAAATAGTTAAATTATTAATAGTTTAATAGTTTAATTAATAAATTATTAGTAATAGTTAAATTAATAAATTAATTATAATAGTTAAATTAATAAATTAATTATAATAGTTAAATTAATAAATGATAATTAATGAATAGTTAAATTAATAAATAGAATCGTTAGATTAATAAATAACTAATTGTATGCTAATAAAGAAAAATAAAAAATCTTGGAAGTTCTGAGAGCCATAGAAACAGGCCAACAGTGACAACTTATCTGCTTGGAAAGATGTCTATGTAGTGTCACCAAGCAGGACGCACTTTTAATTATCATTTTCCCCATACATTGTATGGTGCAAGTTGTTTGTTTTGGAAAGTTATTTGTCTTTTAAAAATGAATAATTTAAAAGAATTCTAATTTAAAAAAATATTGTGTGAAATGTATTGTATTCTTATTGTAATTGCTTTAATATGAAAATAAATAAAAAATAAGGATAATTTTGAGAATTTCGAATTTCTTTCAGAAACTTTTAAAAATATATTTATCACTTTATTTTTATAACTGGAGAAACACATTTATGTGAAAAACTGTCATCTTTAATTTACAAGAAATAATTAAAAGAAATAAAGAAATAATTTCTTCCCCCTACTTTATCAGTAAATAATTAGAAACATTATGTTGGCTCGATCCAACTATGACTTTTTTATTTTATTATTTTAACTTTACTACTTGAGAATATTCTGAACTTCTACCAATAAATAAATTAAATTGAAACAATAATAAAAAAAGACGGATTTAAACCTACCTGGAATTTTGAGTGAAATGTCAGTACACTCCTGCCTTCTACGTTTCTTATACTGAAATATCAAAGGAATTGCGATATGCCGAAACTGCTATATCCACTAACAATTTGTCGGAAATGAAAACAAACTTTCTTTTCAACTTTCTTTTAACTCTCATAATTCAATATTTATTGTGATCCAACTCTTTTATTCTCAGTGAATCAATTTTCCGTAAAACATTCACATTTTCCTACAAAATTCTTAAATGTACAAATATTCAAGCACGTACAAACGTTTGAATAAAAATATGTTGGTAGTCTATTTAAGAAAATATCTTTAAGTCTTACAGATAAAACCTTGTTACGCCATTCCTTACTGCATTTTCTTTTTATGACTTCCTTTTACTTAAGGTTCTGATAATCTTACTAATAAACTAGGCAAATAAAGTTAAAGACGTTCCAATAAATTGGATGCTTAGTCCGTAACTAAACATTGCTTGGGGCATTTCTATTTAGCTTAGCTCATTGCATTTAACTGTCTTCATTTTTCTCTTATATGCATGTTTTGTTTGAGTCTATATACACAAAGAAAAAATAATGGTAAAATTACCGTACTGTACTGACATTCCTGGTAAAAAAAATCCTCATAATTTTGGTTAATGATACCAAAATATATGGAATGTAACCATTCTTTCTGGAATTTTTCTGTTCAAAATATAATGTTTTACCGAAAACTCTGGTTTTCAATTAAAAATTAGAGTTGTAAGTACCACAATTAATAAAAAATACAAATCTGAAAAGTAAATTTAGCCAAACAAATTGATTTTGCGACATTCTCTGAGTATCATGATAAAATTGCGATATTATAAAACCATGTTTTACAGTTATTTTTCATCAGATCATTACCAAAGCACTTTGATAAAAATTGAAGATTTGGTGCTCCCATGGAAAAAGAAACTCTTGAAATTTTATCACATTCTGGTAGTTTTGACGATATGGTTTTTCTCAGTGTGCAACTACTCGAAAAAGTAAAATAACATTTAATGAATTAATAAATGTGTATTTCAAATAGAGGTAAGTTTAAATTCATATTTGTCACAGTTGTTATTTTTTAAATATTTCCTTTAATTTAAAACTGCTTGTTATTAATGCTTACCCTCATTTTTTTTAAATATTTTAACTGATGCCCACGGTTCGAAAACAAATTGATCGTGTGTGTAATTTTTGTACTTGTATTTTCGAGAGTTGTTTATTTATTTACTAAATTAGTGTGCCAATCTACTGTTACATTTTGTTCTATTAATAATTGAAATTAAAAAGCTACTCTAGCAAAAACAGAAATTCTTTTACGTTTAAATTTAATGTAATAATTTTATTTCTTTATCTTTTTAAAATTCCTTTTAAATATGAAGCTCCATAAATAGTCTTATATATTTTGGAATTTAGAGATTTCTTTTATTTTCAATGTCATCTTATTATTTATTCAATGTTTCGAATAATCGTAATATTGTAGATACAACGTCACACAGACAAAGCGTTTTGAAAGTATAAGAAGTACCTTCTTCAGTGTAGGAACACAGACATGTTAATTTTGTCACATAATGATGTTCTTCATATAAGTTACAAAACAATAGTTGACCCTTTTTTTAACGTGACATTATGGGAAACCTGTTTTAAAACATAGAAAGCCACATAAGTGTTTTGGTACTATAAGGAAGTACCTTTTTTAGTGTCGGAACACAGAAATGCTATTTTCGGAGCATAAAATGATGTGCTTCATGAAAGTTCCAAAATGATCGTTTGCTTTTTCTTGATGTGGCCCTATGTGAGCTTTATCAGCTTTGTTTTAACTGAAACAAATTTTGCCCGATATTAAATTTTTAACCATTAAGATTTCATACAAAACTTTTAAATAAATGCTTGTATTTATTTTTTTCTAAACTTAAGGAAGGGAATATATTATCCTAAACTTGAATATCTTAAAAAAAATTAAACAAAAAAATCGTTTATCTACACTGGTTATCATAAATTAAGGAAAATTCACAAAAATCGCGATAACTCAAGAAATTACACATGGAATTTTATGAAACTTACCCACAATATACAACACATAGTAAGGTATTAAACAACATAAAAAGAAATTATCAGACATTAATAGTAGTATAGAAATTAGCACATGTATAAAATAAACAAATTGGAAGTATCGGTTTGCAATAGAAAAAGTACCTTTAATATGGAATATGATTGCCTCTAGAAGCAATACAGCACAAACAGCGATGTGTGATGCTTTCAATTATGCGGTCTATCAGTTCAATAGGAAGTGAGAGCCATTGCTCTTGTAAAGCAGTTGCAAGCGTGGCAAGGGTCTGAGGGGGCGGATTGATGGCAGATACACGCCTCCCTAGAGCATCCCAAACGTGCTCGATAGGATTCAAGTCCGGGGATCGAGCTGGCCACTCCATGCGAGTAATTGTTTCCTGTTGAAGATAATCATCAACAATGCGAGCTCTGTGTGGTCTTGCATTATCGTCCTGTAACAGGAAGCAATCACCAATTGCCCCGGCATATGGGCGCACATAAGCATCAAGGATGTTGTCTCGATAAACCTGAGCATTCACGGTTCCCCTTGGAAAGACATGGAGGTATGTGCGCCCTCCTAAGGATATGCCTCCCCAAACACAGACACTGCCTCTTCCGTATGCATCTCTTTCACGGATGTTTGATGGATGATAACGGGTCCCAGGTTCTCTCCATATCAAATAACGTCTACTGTCACTTTCTAGACTAAACCTGGACTCATCCGTAAAGAGAACAGGCCTCCATTGATCTGACTTTTGAAAGAGTTATCGCTATTTTTGTGATTTTTCCTTAATTTATGATAACCAGTGTATAATGTGTATCGGAACACAGAAACACTGCTTTGACACTGAAGATAGTACTTCATTGTGCTATCAAGGCAATCGTATATTTTATACGTGATATTATTTGCGTTTTGTCCATGAAGTTTTAAATAAAACCAATTTGTTTAGGATCTCAAATAATGAGTTTTTTACATTCATTCTTTAAAAACTTGATAGTGATTAAAAAAAGATGAAATAACATGGTTTCATCCCACTAGTGACTTATAAGACTATTTTTGAGAAAAATATTTAAAACAATTATGTTGTAAATATGTTTAAAACAACTGTGTACAAATATAAATAGATAAAATGATTTTTTGCTTATATTCCTAAAAAATTGTGAAAAATTGTTTCAAATTCTTCAATATCAAAAAATATATAAATATTTTATAGAAACAAAATCGTTAATTTACAATATATTAAAATCCAGAGACACTCTTTCGACATTAAATGCAGTACTTCATAATACATGATATTAAGTGTTATACTTGAAATTTTTTTGCAAATTTTTCATGTTATTTTAAATAAAACTAATTTATTTATTAAATTATTGTAATAATACAGAACTTAACAGCGATCTATTGAAGATGCAATGCCCATATTTTGTCCCGCTCATGATATATGAAACTATTGTGTAGAAAAAGTTTTTTTTTTACTATATTTTGTTTGATTTAATTTTTCAGAACTTACTAGGGATTAAATAAAGATGCAATACCACTCTTGTGACCCACTCGTGACTATATAACTATTGTGTTGGAAAAATTTTCTTTTCAATTTATTTTATTTCATTAAAACTTAATACGAATAAAATAAAGATGCAATACCACTTTTTTAACCCACTCGTGACATATGCAACTATTGTGTCAGAAAAGTTTTGTTCCCTTCATTTAATTTAATTTTATTTTTTCAAAGCTTAATAGGGCCTGAAGAAATATGCAATATCACTCCTTGGTCCCACTCGTGACATATAAAACTATGTATATTGTGTAGGAAAAGTTTTTTCCCCACTTTATTGTATGTTTTATTTTTATTTTTTATAAACTTAATGGAGAATAAATAAAATGCAAAACCATGGCATGGAACTATCTTTATAAAAAAAAATATTTGGTAAGTAGGTGTCTATGCTTAAAATATCTTAGTATTAAATGTAAATATGCAATATATTTTTCATAAAAAGCTGTTCTACCACCTAACATTTGCAAAAAGTTACATTCTAAAGTTATTATTTATGAAAAATATTTCAGGATTTTTTATTTTATTTATAATGCTCCATTTTTAACGTTATCTGAAAGACTCGGCTCCAAAATCTTTATCACACTTATAAAAAACATCTCCTCGAGAGTATTAATATTATTAAACATTTTCTATCTGTTTATACTCAATATGAACGGAAAAATTTGATTTAGTGTAGCGGGGGGATTGAATGCTTATCTAAATTGAGAAAGTTGAAGAGAGAATATCGAGTGTTGGGAACAACATCATGGTTTCAAATTATCTGTCTATTATCACATTTTTTCTTACGCTTTTAAGAAAATAATGCTGAAAAACATGTATTACTTCTTTTGGTTTTATTATCTTAAGTGTTAAGTTGCTTTTGAAAAAAAATTTAATAAAAACGTAAACAAATATTCTTTAAAAGAAAATATAAATTTTTTTGGAGGATAATTTTTTATGACATGCTAAGAAATATAAAAGAATATATTTTCCTTTTAAACCTTTGCATGCATTGAAACTTGTTTTAAAATATATTGACTAGAATTTAATTATATTATACAAAGCCTGGAGTAATTTTCATAATTTAGTACTTTTTAAATTTATTAAACTTTTTTAATATTTAACGATATTTAAATTTATTTTATTTATAATCACAGCTTCTGCGTTATTGCTTGATTCGGCAATATGTTTTCGTTGTTTTTATGATTCGTATTGATTATCTAAACTTTGCCTTCTTGTTTTTTTTATATAATTTACGATTCTTAAATTTCCTTGATTAGTAATCTATTGCATACTTGCTAGATTAGAAAAGAAATTCACTCTGTTTTGTGACTCTTACACTTTAATAATTTGATTATACATTTTTTATTTTCGGCAAATTCAAGTGGTTTAATATCGTTTTTTTTTTCATTTTTAAAGATGAAAATAGTGAGTTTTGCAATACAGGATTACTTGGCAACGGGTTTTAAAAAAATCTGATATTTAAGCACACATTTTTAAACTGCGCACACTTTTAATTTATTAGACGAAATAATTAGGTAACATTTACATCAATAGCTTAATTTTTAAATTACAGTATTTGATATGAGTATTACATTTTGTTCTATGTTAGTTTACTGATATTAAGGCAGTCGTTTTGTTTCATAATATTGACAAGAATTTCATTCTTAGTATTTTATTTTTAAAACTGTAAATTTAATTTAAATACTAGATTCAATTACTGATAAGAATATTTTTATGAAGCTGTAATTCATTAAGGGTTAAGTTTGTGAAGCAGTAATTCATTTGGGGTTAAATTTGCATCGTAGAAATTCTAATATGCGGTGAACAAACAACCTGGCTTTAAAGTTACAGCTCTAAAAATAGCAGAATTTTGAAAAAAATGCGGATAATATATGGTAGTCTCTTAAATATGAATAATCTCAAGAAACTGAAGCAAAAAGAGAAACTTATATGGAAACTTAATAACTTAATAACTATTAAACTTATATAATAATATGAAAATTTATTTGCTTTAAAAATATGAATATTTTAATAAAAATATGAATATTTTAATAAAAATATGAATATTTTAATAAAAATATGAATATTTTAATAAAAATATGAATATTTTAATAAAAATATGAATATTCGCACTGTCAAAAATTCCAGATCAAATTACAGTATAAACTAAAGTCGTTTTGGGCGCGACATTCGTAAAATCTATTTTAGATTGAAATCCATTTTTACTGTTAAATATTATGCCAAAACTTTTACAGTAATATTCATTTAAGTCGAAAAATGTAGCAATTTTTTGATAATTATTACTTTAAAAATTACGGTATATCAGATTGGTTGATTGGTGTCGTGTCCATGGGGAGAACTAAAGATATCCATGAGTGTGCATAACCCAGGCGGCTAACTCCTTGATGTTGTCGGAGTACAGACTCTCGATGTCAAAGGGGGAGAATTCCCGAAGCTGAGCCAGGGCAGTCAAAAATATGTTTTGGTGTTAGTGGAATATCATCACAGTTACTGCAGAGACGATAGGTTCTATTATTTCCATCTCCCAGGATCTTCATACCTCGATAGTGACCAGTTCTAAGGCGGATGATAAGTCTGTATGATAATCCATGGGGTATATCAGATATTTTGTAAAAATAGAATAGATAAAAATGGTATAGATTAAAATGGTAAATAAAAAGTATTGTCACTCTTAGTGCTGGTAGTTTGAACAATTATTTGATCTGTAATATTTTACAGTACGAGTACTCAAAAGTAGGCACTTATTCTCGAGACTCGCTAGATAATTTTATTGCCATCCTCATATTAGTTGAAGCAAATGAATTTTTGATATTATCAAATACATCGTAGTGTTCTCGAATACATGGTAGTGTACTCAAGTACATGGTAGTGTGTCACATGTCTATCATATTTGAATATTTTAAGCAAATGGGGATATTTCAAACCCTTAAGAATGCCATTGCGAAATTCGTCTAAAATGAAAATGACCAAATGTCACTGCCAATTTTCAGTGCTCTAAAATAATGGAAATGCCTTAAAGATTTCTTATCTGAAAGATAATTCTAAATTTATTATAATCAATTTATGTAGCTTTATTTCAATTTAAAAGAGTGGAGCCGTGATGACTCAGGGGATAGAGCGTTCGCCTTCCAATGAGGTGAGCCGGGTTTGACCCCAGTAGTAGCTGGGATTCGAATTCCGCACCCGGCTTGAACAGTGCCGTCAGGCTAAACGTGGGTTTTCCTCACCATGCGCAAATGGGAGTTTTTTCCATCAAAAAGCCGTCAACGAAGGCAAATTTTTCCCAGTACTTGATCCAGGAGTTCCCTTGTCTTTCGGAATGAGTTAAAAATTATAAGGCTACAGATTTTAATATTAGTAATCGTAAACCCCAAAAATTGGGTCGGCTGTTCAACGACGGTTATAAAATGAAATAAAAAATTTGGAAATGCGAAAAAAATTAATCAGTTTTAATTAATAAAACCTTGAACAATTTGCAATATACTTTTAACAAGGCTATTAAAAAACGCCTTTACTACTATGGAAGACTGATTACAATCTTTCTGAAATAAATAAAGGTAATTGAATATAAATTGCTAGATTTTCTAATCAGCCGATAAAAATAAGCTTGGTGACTGATTGCAAAGAGTCGGAATACTGAGCTAAGTGTACATCATTTATAAAGCTTTGAATTTGTGAGCATTAAATATTTTCTGTTTTAGTGCTTTTGTAGTATCACATAAAACAATTTTGAAAATTAATAAGAAATTGTTAGCAAATGTTAGAGATGAACAACGTAAATACAAATTTAAATTTAGAAAAAAATAAATTTTTCTAAAAGCTTGTAAACGCACTGTAAAGAAGTCTGCTAAATTCACGGAAAAGAAACTATCAGTTGATGTGGCGGTATAAAACCGTTTATTTCAGGGAAAAATACAGTATTTTACACAGGGAAAATACAGTATAAACATATGCCCGCTTTGTAAGCAGATAGGTACTGTTATTTTAAACACAAATTCTGTTATTTTTACAAATAAATTCTGTTATTATACCAAACTCTGTTATATTTTAACTACATTTTTTCATACAAAATAACTCTTTCTCCATTGTGGTCGGTGTGAGTTTAGAGAAGAATTACTACAATCAGTCGGATTGAGATTCGAACCTGGGTCAACCCATTAGAAGACTATCGATCTGTCTCCTAAGTTACCTCATCTCTAGTAGCTATGTAAAAAGAAAAATCTAAAATAGTTTTATCTTAAAAGTCTTTTTCATGAAGTAATATTTAAGCTTTAAAAAAAGTTGAAACTCGAGTTTACTAAAGATAAAACTCAAACCTGTTCAGAAATGTTCGGCAGCTCAACTTACCAAACAATTACATCTAAAAAAATATAATAAACCGATAGAGTATGAATTTGACAATAAAATCGAATCCCAATTTTATTTATGCGATACAACAACAATTGCTGAAAAAAAGAGCAAGTATTGAAAATAATTGCAATATGATTTGAAACAAGGTAGTTATTGTAATGTAAGCAGAACTGCATAGTAAAAATGATTAATAGAAAAAGCTGTTGTCAGCAAAAACCGTAAAATATACAGAAGAAGTCTGTAAAAAATGGAAATTTTTCATAATGTATATACTATTGAATTTGAACTGACAAATGATTTTACATTACATAGGGAAACTATTAAAAATATAAAAATACAAAATAAAAAAATATAAATTTATATATATTATATATATATTATATATTTATATATTTTTCATAGTGTATATACTATTGAATTTGCACTGACAAATGACTTTACATTACATAGGGAAAATATTAAAAATATAAAAATACAAAATTAAAAAATATAAATTTATATATATTATATTAAAAAATATAATAAATATAAATAGGTTTTAAGGTTAGGTTTCAAAATAAGAAAAAAAAATCATATTTATTAATTTAAGCTCTTAATAACACAAATAAATACTTACTCAGTTAATGTAACAATTTTTTTTCTTTTTGATTAAACTAATATTGCAGTGCCTATACAGAATTTTCAAAATAAAAGTAAAAAATAGGAATATCAAACATACAGTTGATATAAAAAATAAGTTTACCACGATTAAATTTCAAGTGAAATTGTTTTTCGCAAAAGCTTTATTGAAGCAATATTCTTCACAATGTTTGATGACATACATTCTATACTTTACTTTCAGATTACTGTTTCTACCAAATATCTGTATCGAAATTGGAACTTCAATATGGGTATCCGGGAGTCGCGGGGCGTAAAAGAGAGGGAAAAAAAGCTATCTGGTGATTTATATACCACAATCGTATGAAATGCTATATATTAATCCTACCAATTTATTAGAGTTCAAGACCTCTAGCAGAATGACTATTTTTCTTCTTGTACTTGAAACGAGATATACCTCTTCCTTTATCTTCACTTTTGTATTAGTTTTGTAGAAAAGAAGATATTGAGTTTTTTGAGTTCATTATTATTTTTGCTTCAATAGAATGGTTTGAGACGCTTTAAAAATATTTTCTGAGGATCTTGCGTTCAAACGATGTTTATTTTTCAAATTATTATTTCCTGGAAGTCTTGATCGTTGAAAAGTATAATCTAAACAAACCTTTTTTTCTAACTTTAATAATATTAAAGCGATTGTTTACATTATAACATTGCAATGGTAGTTCTAGGGCTGGGATTGCCTGGTTGGCAGGGCGCTGGACTCTCATTCGTGAGAGCAGGAGTTCAAATCCAACCGGCCGTAGACACCCCGTGTAGTGAATAATGACTGGTGTACGTTAAATCTATCGGGTCACAAGCCCTCCATGTTCTCATAAAAATCATACATCTGGAGGTACTAAATTGAGATGGATCGTTCTCTGGTCCAGGTTAAAATTACGATGTGTGGATAAATGAATGCGTGTATGAATGGGTCCACCCTATAAACGAGTGTGACGCATGGGAGTGACAGAAGTTGAATTCTTGACCATAGATGGCGCCACTAAAAAACAAGAACAATCGCACCTCCTTGCCTTAATGGCCTACGACAACAACAACAATGGCAGTTCTAGGACTGAAATAGATGGTGATAATAGAATTATAATGATATTGAAGTTTTTAATTCGTTGCTGACCTTAAGGTACAAAATAAAAAGAACATTGTTCAAATAAAATAATTGCTTGTTCTGCTAGATCACAGATTGCTTGTTTTTCGAAAAAAAAATATAAATTTGCATATTATATCAATGGGGACAGGCCTTGGGTATGAGCTTGATTTTTTTTAAAAGAAACAGTAAACACAAGTCCTTGGTATAGCCTTGGTATAGCCTTGAAAATAGCCTTGGTTTCAAAGTAAAATTCCGAGAGGATCTTAATAAATGTACAGAAGGGTAAAGACGAGTGTCTTTTCAAAACTCGAAAGAAAAAAAAAAATCGAATACAATTTTTTCAATCGATTTTGTTACCTGAGACGAAAATGAATTTTTTCAGCGAACCTTGTATTATATTGATTTTCTTTAGCTGAAATACAAGGAAATAAATATGCAAAACATTTAAGGAATATTGCGAAAAACAAACAGCATATATCAGAAATTTCTATTCTTTTAATTATCGGTGGTTCCAAATCGGTCTCTCATACAAACTAGTTTGTGCTGGACTTTTTGATATAACTAACCAAAATTTGCGTTATATGGAGAGGAAAATCACGAAGCCAGCACATTTCGTATCCAACAGCCACGGGTGTAATTCGAATTTGGGTCACCTCGTTGGAAGTCTAGCGCTCTATCCCTTGTGTGTGTGTATATATATATATATTAAAATTATTGAAATGTATTCAGATGGTAATAGAGTAAATATAATTAAATATGACTACGCACTGCAGTCGCTATTTATTATACCCTGAAAATAAATTCGTAGAAAAATTGGGGCGTCGGTGAATCATGATTTGGTGCAAAATTTGCTGCGACGTTAATAAGTTATTAAAATGAAAAAGAAAAATCTATTTGAACTGTAACATCATGCAACCAAGTTTAAGAAGTTAAATAATATGGTTCAATTCGGTGATTTTTAAGGCAAATTTTTTTTATATTGCTTAAAGAACTTTAAAAAAAATTCATTTAATTGTTTAACTCGAGTGACTGCACCATATAATTGCTAAATATTTTCTTTTAAACCTGTAACCTAAGTTATCAAAAAAAAAAAAAAAAAAATAATGATCATTATTGATAACATAAATAAAACATTTATTTGTAAAATGTATAAATTTGAAAAATTATTAATCATTTTAATCTAGGCAATAGCAATGAGGTCCATTTATTAAAAGGTAAATTTAGTTTTTTTTTAATTCTAATTAAGGCATTCAATTTTTCTTATATATTCATTTAATACAACGTAGCATTACCAATAAGATTTTTTTTTAATCCTGCGAGTTTGAATTTAGCAATGCGCTAATAGAATAATTATCACTAATGGAAATTTAATGTAAATGCAATGCCATTATAAAGCAGGAAAGGTATAATTTGAAATCGATATGGAGTAAGTAAAGTAAGGAGTAATCTATTATTCATTTTCTATACTTTCTTTTATATGTATATGGTGACTGATTCGTTTGAATTTTAAAGAAATGGCTTTGTGCTGAAGAAAACAGTCACAAAGCCCTCTGTAAACATGTATAGAAACTTTTACATACGATTTTGTAATTCCTTTAAATGGAAAAAATTGAAGATTCGAAACAATAAAGATTTTTCTAAAACTGATAATGTAAATAACTTTCCCAGTTTAATCATGTTCCTAAAATCTCTGTAATGCTGAATTTTCTATTTTATGATTATATTTTACTCAAAATAATCCGTCATTCCTTTTATGAAAATAAAATTTAGATGAAATACATATTTTAAAGAATTCATGAAATTATGCAATTTTATTTACGGTACATATGAATTTAGGCAATGAAAATATGTACATAATCTTCATGTATATAATACAAGATTTTTTCTTCTTCCTTCAATCTTTTCTGCTCAAAGGATTATTACCAATGAGTTCATTTAGAAAAGTTCGTGGCGTTGAAAAATGTATAGATAATTTTTTTTCGAAATACTTGATATTTGATTTGTATACTTATTTTCGATAGTTTCACTTTGTATTGATATTTTATTACACTGTAAATAAAATTCCCTTAAAATTTAAGGTTTTAAAACAATAGCTGCATTTGATGTTTAAAACCAAAAAAAAAAAAAAAATGAAGTAAATCAGTAGTTTCAATAGTTTTTTACCATATAAGAACAAGTTTTTTCAATAATCAGACTGTTTTTTTTACCGTAACAAAACAAATTTTTGCAACAAAAAGAAATCCTTCATCTTAACAGACTTTTACCATGTGAGAACAAATTCTTTCTGTAAAAGTTCCGAAATAAATCTTTAAATCTTTAATCGCATCAGTTGTGAATATTTTATGTCGAAAGAATTTGTATCAACCAGTAATTGTTGGCATTCGAGCCTGGGTCACTTCACTATGAGATGCATGCTCTCTCCCCTGAGCTACGTGATTTACGTGATTTATAATGAAGAAACTACGATAGTGAGAATTTTGCTACTGCAACTATATGACAATAAAGTGAAATCGCAGCTTTATTTAAAGGATGTTCTAAACCATAAGGGAATTGCTAAAAAATAAGAGCGAAATAGAAAACAATCGTAAAATGATTGGAAAAAAGGTAAATTTCAACTGATGGTTTCAATCTGTTTGTGAATAGCGTAAAAAGCAGAGAAAAACGGTGTCTTGGGGTATTAATCCACTTTTAGATGCACCTGGATTTCAGCCCCCCAGCCTTCTAAGTAGCTGCAGCTATGATGGAGGGTTGCACACCCCTTCGCTTTGGCGTACGAAAGGGACACCCCTTCGGTTTGGCGTCCGTAGGGGTGACGCGCCAGCAATTAAGTGCATAATATATATATATTTAATACATATATATTTAATACATATATATTTAATACATATATATTTAATACATATATATTTAATACATATATATTTATTTATACATATAATAAAAAGGCCGGGATAGCCTGGTCGGTAGGGCGCTGGGCCCATATCCAAAAGCTCGTGGGTTCGATCCTCGCCGGCCGAAGACTCCCCGTGTAGTAAATGGTGACTGATGCACGTTAAATCTGTCGAGTCTCAAAGTCCTCGATGTTCCCATAACAAATCAATACCTCTGGGGGTACTGATCCAGGAGTCTTCTGGATTGGTTCAAAATTACAAGGCTACGGAGTTGAACATTAGTAGTCGTAAACCCATGAAATTGGGTCGGCTGTTCAACGACGGTTATAAAATAAAATATACATATAATAAAATAAAGAACTAGTGTGTGTCTCCAACTGGATTGCTGATGAGCCTTAGTTTCTATAAATATGACGTTTAACATGAAGCGAAATTAGAACAATTATAAAAAAAATTCCGAAGCCTTATTAACTATTTTTCATTATATTTTTAGTTAAGAGATATTTAAATTGATATATCAAAGTCTTAACAATAAAGATAAGGTATGATTGCGCGATATTTTTATCATATATAAACTTCAGAGCATGATGACCACATTTTATGTATTTATCTAAATTATTTAAAATCCTTCCTTATCCAAATGCTTTTTTTTAAATATAAATTCCTGAAATGTTTAATTTTGCCAATAATGTTTAATTTCTTCCCCCATTCAAATGGAGCTTTTACAGAATTTGTAAAGAAAATTTTTTGATTTCCACACCTGCGCTGTTTCAAACTACTATTTTAAACACAAAAAACTTGTTAAATTATTATTGGTTCTTTTGTTTATTTTAAATTACGTGAAAAATTGTTATAATTTATCATTTATAGACACAGCGGTCGCTGTATCTTATTAAAAATATAGCGGAGGTACAGAATATTAACAAATTGAATAACCAAGTTGAAAATTGAATGGTATTTTTATTTTATTTACTTTTTATAATTAACAATAGATTAAATAATTATTTTTATAACTTATCCACAATAGCCCTCTCACGTGTCTACAGTAGTGATAAATTTTTTTTTAAACAAAACGATTATTAAAAAAGTATACTTCCAATTTATTAAAATCATAATGTTCGATTTTTTTCATTCAAAATGAAGATAAATGTTCGAATTTTCCTTAAAAGAATACTACAGGAGTTGCACAAAATAATCGAAAGACTTCGATACATTTTTTGACATTTCTCAGAAAATACATAGAGAATCAAATAATAAATTTAGATCCTGCGATACATATCAATGAAATTTAAAGTCGAGAATGAATAACAAATGGAAAAAATGCTTTTGAACACCCTATGACAAAAAAAAAATGTAGTAATAAATTTGGAAATTTATTATATTGGTTCTTATATACAATAAATGAACTAAACTTCGCAAACGTAGCTTAAATATTTTTGAAAATATGAACATTTTTATAAAAAATAAGAAAAAAACGATTTTTTTTTTGTCTTGTGTTTTTTTTAATAACTTTAAAAAAAATCAATAAAATAAAAAAAAACGTTTGAATCAATTCTAAATTTATGAAAAAATTATTGGCATAAAATTTATAAAAAAAATTTTCAAAACTGCTTCAAATACGTGTAATTAATGTTTTTTTTTATACTGCGCATATACGCAAAAAATAACTAAATAAAATAAATAAATAATTTAAAAAATTTTCTTAATTTTGTAGTGAATCTTATTTGACAACTACTTTAGTCCGATTTGAATATTTTAAGCAATTTTCTAAGGAGTTTTCTTTTTCTTTTTTAAAAGAAACTTCAAAATAATAAAGGATTTTCCACAAATTTCATTTTGTACTATCAAACAAGATTTATAAATGACACCGGTTGTAGATCATGCCGATTAAAGTATCTTTTCTTTCGCATGTTTCATTTCCTAATTCCATCACACTTTGTTGTCCAGACCATCATTAGTAGGGTATTATCATTTGTTAATAAATCTTGTTTAATAGTGCAAAATGAAATTTGTGGAAAATCCCTCATAATTTTGAGCTTTCTCTTAAAAGAGTAAGAAATCTACTTAGAAAATTGCTTGAAATATTTTCATTTTTAAGATATTCAAATCGGACTTAACTTATTAGTTGTCAAATACGATTCACTGTAAAATTAAGATAATTTTTTTTATAATTTTTTTGCGCACATGCGCTGTATATAGCAACTACTTCAATTACTCTTATCTGGCGCAGTTTTTATTATTATTTTTTTAATTTTAAAGCAACAATTTCGCTATCAGTTTAAAAGTGATTCAAACGCTTTGTTTAACTTTTTTTAATATTTAAGCTATGACAAAAAAGATAAAAAATTCTTTTTTTATAAAAATGTTCATACATCTCTATAAATATTTAACCAAGGTGTACTATGTTTTGCCCAATTATTGCATATAAAATCCAAAATAATATTTATGAGTTACAAATTTATTGCCCCATTTTTTGGCACAATTGTTGAAAATTTTTTTTTTTTTTCCGTTTGTAGTTCATTGTCGGTACCTCAAACTTCAAAAAGCGTTAAACTTTATTGATATGTAGGAGAAATCGTACCATCTAATAACTTTTAAATTTATGAACTGATTCTCTAAGTATTTATTTTTTAAATATTAAAAAAGGTGTTAATATCGAAGTGTCTCAATTATTTTGTCAAACTCCTGTATGTATGATTAGACACATATATATAAATTTAAAATAAAATTTTTTACTAATGTATGTTATTCCAATTTTTTTTTCATTTTTATTTAATAAAATCTCCTTTTTATCTAGGAATTTGCTCCGGCAACACACCCCTGTACGTCATTACAAACAAACTACTTAACTAATTTGTTTACACCTAAACGAATAACTTTTACATAATTCTAACGAAATTTTTTAATTGCTTTCTTGCGAAGCATGTAGCTAGATTTGAGGAAATAAAATACTTCGGAAATATTTATAATTGAAATGACATAATCAGAAAACTATAATGGGTAAATGTGATATATAATTTTTTCCCTGTCTTAAAGCATTTTAAAACATGTGGTGAATTTATTATACTAAAAATTTTATAACAAATTAAATCTAAGACACAAATTTATTTAATTTTAATTACACATAAGGCATTAATGAAAAACAAACTTTTTATTTTAGTGAATCCGTTTGTTTTAAAATGTATTTGTGAATAACAAAATAAAGCGATTGGAATAAAGGAAAAAGAAGAAAAAAAAAGGGGGGGGGGAGAAAGAACTATAGAAATGAAGATTGGTATTAAGCCAGGTAAGCGATGAATCACTTTAACTAATTTTACGATCCAACAGAAACTAGCATCCACACAGAAATCGGAACTCTTCTGCTACATTTTTCATTCCGGATTCAAAAAATAAAAATAATTGGTTTCGTTGATGATGATCTCGTAAGGCGATAAAGAATCATGCATAGTACACACGCCTTCGATATTCGACGGATAAGGAAGGGGGGGTATGAAATTCTCCTCGAAGGAAAAGTGGATTAATACCCCAAGGAACCGAGAAAAACCACTTTGTCAAAAAAAAAAAAAAAAAAAAAAAAAAAAAAAAAAAAAAAACGGCTTTATACCGTTAAATATACGAAAACTGTTACAATTCCGAAAGTAACGGATCTTATTTTATAGTACATTATAGAGCCTATAGTATCCACGTTTATCAAATATGCATATTTTTGTCAGTATTTTTTGGAATGGATTCTTTCGTTCGATAGTAATGAAAAAATTTTATTTTTTATAGTAGTACTAATATAATTCGGCTGACTGTATTATATGTATATTTAATTTTATGTTTTGTAACCGTTGTTGAACAGCTGATCCAATTTTTGGGTTTACGATAACTGAAGTTCAACTCCTTAGCCTTGCAATTTTGTAAACAAACCAGAAGACAACTGAACTCCTGGTTCAAGTATTGGGAAATATTTGCCTTTGTTGAGGATTTTTTGATGGAACTAACCCACATTTGCGTTACAGGAAAATAAAGACCACGAGAACTTCTCACGGTTAGCCAGACGACAAATGGACTCTAACCCATGATCAATCTTCCACTAAGGATATTTCACGTCACCACTTTGTTCGGTGCAAGCCGGATGTGGATTCGTATCGACCAGCCATTGCAGGGATTCAAACTCATTGGAAGGCGAATGCTCTAACTCCTAAGTCATCACTGCTCATTTACATTTAATTTAACTTTTTAAATTAAATTGCTTTGATAATCATTTTGGTAAAATTACATATAAAATATATTCTTGAAATATGTGACAAAATTTGGTAAATATCGCAAAATTTAATAATTTTATTAGGAGATCTATGTGTATGATTTGTTTTTTTTTTACTAAATGCTCGAGAATAAGAACTATTATTCTGAAAATTAGAATTTCCGGAAAGAAACATATAATTGAATAGTTTGAAAACCGTATTTTTTGATTTTAATAACAAAATTACTTTATTTTCTAAAGCCAGAAATGTTATTATCATATATATTATGGTAAATTTACAAGAATTTCTTTCCTTATATATAAATTTATGCTAACGAAAACACTGATCAACATCAATACATTACAATTTATATTTATGAGCTGCAGTAGAAATCAAGATTTAGAAGCAAAATTATAAAATATCAAGTACTATATCTACTTCGCTTAAAAATTATAGATGACATTCATGTTTTTTTAAATACTTTTTTGATGAAAAATAACAATATATTACTCATCCATGCGATACTTTGTTAAAACATATTTCGAAATGAAATAATAATTATAACTTCAATACTTCTAATAAATAATAAAATTCATGATAATTCTTTTTACCTTCGATTAGTAATCCTTAAAAAATATTAAATTATTATTTTTATATAATTATTATTTTTCTTACTGAAAATAAAATACTCCAACATTTCAACAAGGGAATATTTTTATGACATTCTAAGACTTCTAACGTTAAAATTGTGGAATATATTTATAACACAAATGTGAATTTTTGTGCAGTGTTGATTAATACATAAATAAATTATATATTTGGTAAATGAAACTGGTACTGAAATACTTAATCTAAGAATTGACAAGATGAATCGAAATAAATTCGAATGGTTTAATGATAATTATATTAACTGACTTTATGCAATTTTATGTAGGATTCGATTGCATACAATTAAAAGATTAATTCTATTTCCCCTAATAAACTTATTCAATATTCAAGATAACTGAGTTTTATGAGCTAAGTATTCGATTTGATTCAAATAAAATGTACGTTCTTGAATAACAAGCTTTCCTGAAGCATCATTTGACATTTTCAGGGTACAATAAATAGCAACTGTAGTGCGTAGTCATATTTAATTATATTTACTCTATTACCATCTGAATATATTTCAATAATTGTAATTCAGTACATTATTATTTGAATGTAATGTTGGTATAGATTTCTAGTATCTAATCAAATATAGACATATCATTGATTATATATATATATATATATATATATATATATGTGTGTGTGTGTGTGTGTGTATGTGTTTCCTTATTTGTTTGTTATGTCTTTAAGCTGTAAGTAATGAGAATTTATAAAATAAATTTAAAAAATTCATAAAACATGGAAAAAACATGGAAAAAAAAGAAAACAATTATTTTAAAAAGATATATAAAAATCTGAAAAAAAGATATCATCTCTTCATCAGCTCACACGATTTTATCCGCAAATAGGAGTGCTTTCTGGCAATCTAATTACAAAAATATTTTGAATCATTCTTGACAATTTTCCCATTCATGCAAGTGCATTTGAATTCGCTACTTGATTTATAGATTTAGTCTTTAGTCTCCTACGTATCGCATCACCAGTTTTATCAAATTGGTGGTGCGATACGTAAACTCCACCAATTTGGTAAAACTGTAGCCCTACAATGGATTCCCGGGCCCTGTGATATTGCACGAAATGAGAGGGCTGATATTTTAGCAAGGAGAGGCACAGGAATTCTCCAGGCTCTTAGTAGCCCAGTCCCCTTTTCAACTTTAAAAACGATTGTTAGATCAAAAATCAATGGGGATTTCCATCACCAATTATCAGAAAGGGTAAAAACGATAGTGTGGAGAGATCTTCGACAGAACACCATTCCAGACTGGCCGTGCCGCGAAGCGTTGGCTCAGTTTCGACTATATACCGGACATGACTGCCTAGCCGCGCACCTGTTTCGTTTAGGGCTGGCACCTGATACCTATTGTTCTCTGTGCAAGAGCCAAGCTGTTTTGGATGGCGGCCACATCCTGTGCTGCAGGGCCAGCACATGATCCCTATTGTTCTCTGTGCAAGAACCAAGCTGTTTTGGATGGTGGCCACATCCTGTGCTGCAGGGCCCTCCACGGGTCTTCGTCTAACGAGCGATATTGGGAGGCAAAAGCGCTCCTGAGATAATGACTTTTTACTTTCTTATTTTGTTCCTGTGTTTTTGCTTTTTAACATGTCAATTCACCTCTGCCATTTGAAATAAATAAATAAAGATTTAATCTTAAGTTTTGTTCTGTTTTTTCTTTAAATTTTATTTTCGGTGTTTTACGTGATATTTATTACTTAATGTGTTCTATTCTATTTTGCTTCAAGAATTTTTTTGAATGTTGCTCACTCTATTGTATTGATATATTTTTCTTTGACAGTATTGATACAATATTAGAAAAAACTCTTTTTTGCGGATATAATAGTGTGAGCTGATGAAGAGTTTATTTCTTTTCTTTCAGATTTCTTCTTATTTTTTTAAAAATAATTTTCTGCTTCTCTTTTTTCATTATTCTGTAATTTTTTTCCTTATTTTCTCTACATTTTGAGCTTCAAAACTAAAAGATTTCGAACCAACTACATGTATGTCCTAATGTTGAATAAACTAATTGTATATCTATCCAAAATATTAAAAAAAATTCAATGGAAAATATGGTTTTTAAATTAATTTACTTCGATAAATTATTTTAGTTCATTAATTTGATTAAAGCAGAAGAAGATACATGAATTTGTTTCTAAACCATAAATAAATAATGAGAACACATTATTAAAGAATTTACTAAAGAAATTTCAAATGTTAGAAAAACTTTTTTTCTGTCTATCCCAGATGAAACAAATTTGAAATCAATCATGAATTTTCCGATATTGTAAAAAAAAGGAGAATTCCATTCAAGTTTTCTATACCGATAATAATGATGCAAAAAATAATTAATATTTTTTTTTTGTTGCTCGTGTATTTTAAGTAACGCATTTATTATAGCAATTTAATAAATTTTTACTTGAGTTTTGATTTAATAAAATATTTTTAATTCTGTGTGAGTTAAGACTGTTTTAAAAGTAAGCGATCCTTTTTCTTTAAAATGACTAAGAAATGACTTTAAAATATATACATTTTAAAAATAGCCAAATTATAAAATCCAACACTGTTATGTAAATAAAGAAAATCACTTTATTAAATATCCATTCTACTCTTGCAATAAAAATTCATTTCAAATTACTCTATCTGTTTTATTCATTTATGAATGAACAATATTAAAGCTTTATATTTCAATAAAGAAAGATGGAAATGTAAAAGATGACAAGTATTCATTACAGTTCATTCTAAATCTATTCAAGCTGTCACCTCCATTTAATAATTTAAATTTTCTAGAAATACCTGTCTGGGTTTCATTTGTGCAAACTAAGCAAAGGGAATGTTTTTGACAGACCTCACTTAATCATAATCATTTCAAAGGAAAATTGTTAGAATCTTTCGCTCCATCTGTCAACGGCTAGTCTATAGTTTTATCTAATGTTAAAAACGCATTAGGTAGAGAAATATATTTTTTTAAAAGATATCATAAAAATAACCTGACTTATTAAATAAAAAATGAAAATATTTTTGAAATAGCTAAAAAAATGAATTATTTTTTGATTCGATTAAAAATTAAACATTTTTTGAGAATACAATATCAAAAATAAAAAGTTATCAATCTAATATCCGGTCTGTGTTTATCTGGGTATTTAAAATAAAGCCGGACCTTAATTAAAAACAGAATTTTTTTTTTTTAGTCAAGACCTTACGAAACTAAAACTTTGTGCAAACTTTAATCTATTGATTGATATTTTATGTAATGAAATACAAATTTTTCGGTTGAGTATTAAATTATATCTCACTGTCATATATGTTATTTTACTAATAACTAATGATAGGCGATTGAAGATATATTAATTTTTTGAAATCGAACACAATAACTTATTTTTATGAAATTCTCTAATGTTTGAAATTAATTGCTTAAAAAGGCTTTGCTTTTATTATTGCTACTTGTGTTCATACTCATATTAATGTTTGCTAATAACTGTATTCAAATTTAGATCAGTAGAATTATGTAATATATTTACAAGAATCATGTTTTTTGCGAAGATTGATTTTTCATCAAACATTTTATAGTTTAATTCTTATCTTCAAGAAAAGTATTTTTTTTGTGTGCATTTCTTTCTATTTATAATAAATAAAAAAAACAAACTTAACGAATTACCTATATAGAATTTATAAAAAAAATGTTATTTAAGATATACATCAATTTTAAATGATTTGTGTATTGTCAGTAATTTGTTTACTTTAAAACTTAGTTTTAAAATGGAGCTTAATGTTTATAAATAAAATGAATATTAACTAAGTATTAACATGAAATAGGTGATATACAGAATAGAATAGATATGTAGGTTTTAAAATTGTTTCAAAATGTTAAAGGGAATTGATTCATATCATAAACTTAAAACTGAAATGATTTATTTATCCAACATTTCATTTGCAGGTTGATTAGTTTTTTTCAAAAACAGAATCAAAATATTTTTCATTAAATTTCAAGCAAATTCATTGTGTAAATTCTAAGCATTCCAACAGAAATTCAGAAATTTTAAATTTCAATTAATTGAATTGCATTCAGAATTTTTTTTATACTAATATATTAATAGCATAAAGCGTCCAACAATGAAACTCCATACAAAAAGTACATGAGATAAATCACTTCATAAGTTTGGGAAACATCAAAATTTGGCAATCGATTCAGAAAGCTGGCGCTTCTCCAAGGGGAATAAAAAAGAAAAAGAAAATTTCAGTACTACCGTGAGTCGTAGGGCTGTAAAACTATACTAGTGTTTACACATTTTCACTTTTCTCTCTAATAAAAACAGACAAATTAAAGAATTTATGTTTCCTACATTTTACCGGCAGTTATATGCACAAAGGGGCAATCATCAAAAAAGTTTATTGAATTCGAGAAATCTTTTGTTTCCAAGCATTGTGTTGCTCTTTTATATTTTTTTTTTTCGTTTATTCTATTTTTACCCTTTTTTTTTTCAATTTTGAGAACAGCCATTAACTGTACTAGTAAGCACCTCATTATTACTTTTCTAAAAGCATAATTATAGTAACAAAGAATTCGTTTCAAAACTATTTAAAAATCGGAATCATTTTTGAATCATGAAGAAATTTTTAACTAAGGAAAAACTACTTTAGCGATTTTTGGGATTTTGAAAAATTGTGCTACTCTTCGTTTGAAAATGTATACTTTTAAAAACATCTGTTTATTTAAAATCTTTTTTTTTCTTGTATTGTTTTATAATTAGCAATGAAATGATTTTTAAATCGAGGGATTCTGAAAATTGATATATATTGTAAGAAAACTAAGGCCGCCACTCCTGTGAGTCTGATATACCATAATTATTACAATAATAATTACCGCAAGACATTTTAATCATCTCAACTAAATAAATAAACTGCAAAAATTACGATATAATACTGTAAAAATAGATTTCACATAAAATGTATTTTACAGACAATACCGCAAAAGTGCTTGTACTTTGTACCATAATTTGATCCGGAATTATTTACAATGTACCTTTTTCAGTTATGTTTTTTTTTTAAATTATAAAACAAATGATTCTTGATGAATATGCAAGTAAATTTTGCTTCAGAAATAAACCTAAATATGTATGAAACGCTCATATGAGTCAAACCAAACACGAAGACAATTTAATCGTGCTTCAATTTATTTTATTTATGAAAATAAAATTGATTGTAAGTAAAAAAGCAAGCTAGATAAAAGTATAAAATACTAATATTTAAAAAAAGTAGCAGAAAAGTTAAATTTTGTATCGTAACGTCTACTTCTGCATTAAAAATTTAAGTTACATTTTTTTTCCCAGAAAGTAACATTCATTATATATTTCTGTTTCTATTTTTTATTTGAAAAAAGTTATTTCCAATATTATTAATAAATGAGAAGTTTTAAATTTGACTTATGGCAACGTTACCCTCTTTTATTTCATGCTTTTTTACTAAAACACCTTTAAAGTCTTTAAGTTGTGATTATGTTTGTAAAAAAGAAAAAAAAAAGCCAAAATTAGTGACTTCAAAAATAGAAGACAAATAATATGGAAGATCCATCCATCCTCTTTCATATATATATTTTGAAAAAAAAATATTAAAATAATTTTATCCAGATGAGAAAACACTGCATAGATTTCTGAATGGAGAAAAATGAATCAAGATGAAAAAAACGAGATAGTTGTGCGTGAAGTGATAAAAATGAAGAGTTTCCAAAGAAATTACAGATGACCATAAATCGGTATAGCTACCCAACAACTCTGAACATCACAAAGAAATAGATATTGTTCAAGGCTATACCTCGGAAGATTAGAGTAAGAAGACACCTTCCAGGCACCGTTTCAATTTATCATACTCAGAATTTTTTACGAGGGACCAGTCACTCATTTACATAAATTTTGGAATTTCAGCTTTTTCCACATATGTAATTTTTGTTATTCATACTTTGTATTTTAATGTATATATATATATATATATATATTTATATATATATATATTATATATATATTCATATATATATATATATTATATATATTTATATATATATATATATTATATATATTTATATTATATATATATATATATATATATATATATATATATATATATACATACATATATATATATATATATATATATATATATATATATATATATATATATATATATATATATATATATATATATATATATATATATATATATATATATATATATATATATATATATATATATATATATAAGACTAGAGCAATTTATGATCAATAGCGACAGAAGCATTTTTAGATTTTTGCTTCGTGATATGTTGTTTTTTTTAGTCTTTCAATTTTTTAAAATTACTATTTGATCTGGAAAAAATTACGATTTCTAAAATATTTTACAAAGTGATATGACATTTTAACAGTTTTTTTATTGGACTCTAAGGGATAAATTTTTTGTAGGGCGGAATAATGTTTCAGTAGCATAATACTATGAAAGCCTCCATTCAAGATTTTTTGTTATTATGTTGCACTTTCTTCATTAAATGAAACTTTAACTCGCATGTACCATTTACTAAGTAACTATCGTGCATGCAAAAAAGTTCTGACATAAGTGATATTATATGCATAGCAATGATAAAATGAATCTGTGATCTAACAGAATACATTCCTGCATATATATAAGCTCCAGAAATGAAGTAGGGTGACATTCTCCTTATTTCAAACTAACTTTTTAACCAGTTTCTAACAGTAAGTAATAAAAGAAATTATAATTTAATTTCTGTATCAAGATCTAATAATCTAATTTGTGAAGAAATCTGAGCGTGTTCTTTTGCTCTATTATGATTGATTAATGATATATGATTTTCTTTTCTAAACAGCTTCAATTTTTCTATAAAAAAATTCCATTTTTTTATTTGCTACAATTTGAGATGAAGCGAAATTATATTTTTTTTGTTTACAACTATGCATAACTTGCGAGCATTCTAGGTAAAATATATATTTAATTTTAACACTTTGTACTTTAAATCTGTATATAATCAGCAAAAGTAAATTTAAGAAAGTAAAAATAAGAAAAGTAGTGATTGAAATATCAGACATTTTTTAAAAGCTGAAATATATTTTTATGCAAAAATTATTGTGGTTTGATATACATAAATATTTTTCTGCGAAACATACTTAGGATACAATTAAGATGCTTAGGAGATACAATCAGATTTTTTATTTTTTTTACTTTCCTGTAGACAATAAAAGTCTTTAATTTTGTATGAAGAATTAGTTATTTGATTTACTCAAAATTTAAGATTTTTTCAAGGATACAAGCCATTGTTTAACTTGATCTCTGGTTATTCGAAAAGAAAAGCATAGTTAAATAAAAATTTTACAAGTTTAGTGTAAAAATACGTAATTAAATTTAAAAAAAAACAATTTTTGAACATCGAAATAAAACACTCATAGAATTTTTTAGGTACTAAAAAATTCTATAAAAAGCTCCTAGAAATCCATTTTTTTTTTTTTTTTTGGTATTTTTCCAAGCAATACCATTTTTGTTTTAAAAGACCCAAATAAAAAAACAAACAAAAATAGAAACAATAACCCGTTCATAAAACATCATCTACACAAGAGTCAATAACTACAAAAGAAGATAAAAACGAAACCCCAGCAAAGGACCAGAATTAATCTTTTTTTGTCAGTTCAATGACTTAATACTCTACTAAAAATAAAAGCCAGCTGTATCTACCATCAATATTCCTCTGGAAGGTTGAGTGCGGCAAATAATGTAATGGAACGTACAGAACAACGGAGCATCGGAGGCTAAAGAACTCTATCACTTTAATGCAATTGTTAGTTATTTGTAACTTGTAATACTTCAGTAGATCCATGCTGAGATTATTTTTGTATTCGTCTATCAATTCAATTGTTCATTTTCCCTCCTTCAGCCATGCAGTGCCATTATTAAAAGAAATAAATCTTGTCCAATAGAAAAACGAACTGTATCGTTTGGAGAATGAAAGGCTTTTTTTTTTACTTCTATTGTTCTAAAAATTAATTAATATCCCCGTCAACAACGATAATCGAAACGAAAGAATTTCTGAAACAGATGTTATTAGATTTATTTTATCCTTGCAAATCATTTTATTGATGCTCTTTAAAAAACATTTAATTTAAATTTTAGTCTTTTAAACATACTAAGTCCTTATAAACTGCATTTAATTACAATATAAAATATCATCCGAGAAATCCTGTTTACCGAATATGTAATTTCACTCTTATTAAATAAAAATAAAAGTTTTGAAAAATCAAAAAGAAATGTTTTTAAGCATTATATAGTTGCTAATGTGTATATAGAGCTGTCTATATACACATAAACTAATAAAAATAGATAAACTTAAACTAATAAAAGCTGTATAATCGTTTATATTATTCCATTTCAGCAATTATATAAATTTTTGAAAAACAATAGATAAATAAGTATATACTCATTATTTATTGAAGAATATATAATGTAAACAATATTTATTTTAAGAATTTTTAAAATATGCCACAGGTAGTCGTGACATTTCTATTAATTGACAAAGTGATACACGCTGATGATACACGAGATGACCTACTTCGTAATGTCATAGTCTTGTTGAAAAACATACACTTGCGAACTCGTTTATTTTATATACTTTTATATGTCTTGATATTTGGATATATTTTACATGGATATTTATCAGTGCACTTAAGTCAAAGTTTACATTTACGGTTTAAAACAACGTACGGTTTGGTGAAATTACCAGAATTGTTTTTTTTTTCTTTTTTTACCAGCATCGTACAATTACGGAAATTTTTGAAAAACTATTTTCCCCATGTAATCAGACAGTGCTAAAGCTATATATATTTGATAGTAGAAGTAAAATGATCATATTTTAATTTTTTAATTTTGAAAACTCACCTACCTCTTTGAATCGCCTTCATTTGAAAACTCACCTATTTACCAATCTAAATATTTTGCAAAAGATTCTGGAAATCAAATGGTAATTATTTCTTGATGTACGGCAAAATATCATCTAGAAATGTTGCCATAAGCTGTATGGCAAAGGTGTACCATATCCTATGGTACACCTTCATGGTGTACCATAGGCCTACCTACCTATGGATTAATTCATAAGCAATAGCACAACTAAGTTTTATGGCAAAAGTATGACAAATTTTGCTAAGGGTTTAAAAAAGTATTTTTGTTAGAGAATAACCTCTACTAAATATTTATGATGTTAGAATATTAAGTTGAAAAAAAATAACTAAAGCAGTAAGTTTCCAAAGATCTATAGAGAAATTTTACTTCCAGTTTTTTAGTTATGGGAGGATGCTGGTTAGATTTGTTGTATACTTTTGAACTGGAACTTAGGTAACTTGACAGAGATTCCTGTTTTACTTTTTTTTTATTATACCAAACTTCCTTGCACTGTACATAAAAGCGTTTATTTTACCCCAGTTAGAAAAAAAAAATACTAAAACTGAATACGAAATATCATAAAATAAATTTTTGAAATAAATTGTAGAGTAAAAGTTATCACAGATCTATAAAAATGATGTACATACATATATAAATATGGAACTATTTTAAAATACTACAAGAAAAAAGAATGACATTTTTGAAAACAAAATAACGGCAAAAGAAAAAAAGGATTGGAACATCAAGGATTTAAATACGTAAGGGATTTGCCAGGAAGAGTCAGGAAATCTTTCTTAAAAGCACTTTGAAAAGTTAGAGAAAGGAAAAGTGTCAGTGTCATTCAACTGAAGAGTAAGATCGTTAATCAAGAGAAGAATGGCTCATTAGCTGCTAAGCACAGAGAGTAAAAGAGAATGGTTTGACAGGGTTATATGTCCTCTGCTGATTTTAGATCTCTTACATGCTTGTCGCAAAACACGATACTTGGGATTAACGTTGTATTTTTATTTTCCAAAAAAACATCATGGATTGTTTAAACTTCAGAATCGTTAATTAGTTTATTGTCACGGCATTATTATTGATTTAGTTACTTTTGGATATAAATAGAAAATTTAAGTTTGTAATTATTTAAAAAACACTTTTACTTTACATGCACTACACTTTAAATTGGGTACAAAGTAAATTTGTATTCTTTTCAGAACTGCAGTATTTGCTCGTAAAATTTTTCGGGCTTTTTTCAATCACTATAATTTTTGCAGCAGATTTGTTTTTTATATTATAAGGTATATCTTTCTGCTCCAATTTATTGAATCTATGCAATTTATTTTAAATTTATTTTTACAAAACACACTGTAGCATTGCTTTTACATCATGAAAATGCTATTAAAATACAATTAAAGTACAAGAAGACGTATTTTTTTTAATTAGACAGATCTATAATTAATGTAGCTAACTATCTCACTTAAAAAAAGTATGTATAAATCAACTTCTAATTAAATTCATTCTTTGTATTTGCCAACTGATTTGGAAAATTATGATGAAATTATTTTGATTATTGTTTATGCTACTTTTAAACAATTTTTTATATTTTCATGTTAGAACCACATAAAATCGAAATAATCATGAAGTAAGTGTTCTTTCGCTATGAATGACAGTTTGCAGTGAATTAACGTGCCGGTTTAGACACTCGTTAGGATTGTTTTTGTATATTTATTAGAACTTTCATGTATATTACGAATAAATGTAGCTGAAAATTAAAAAAAATTCTTTTTTTCAGCAATATAGTATAATACCAGTAAATTAAATTCATTGGCTTTTTACTATGTACTAGACCAGTTAATAAGAATCCCCTAAACTAAGAATTTATCTATACTAAAAATTTACCTATACTAATATGCTTAATTTCAGGATGCATACATTGCACTGAAGAGGTTTAGAAGAAGTAAAAATTGAAACCACACAATAATTTTGCAAAGCAAAGTTAGGCAATGATGCACTTCCTATATGATATACTAAACACAATATTTGGATCAAACATTTAGTAATGTATAAAAGGAAATAAAAAATGAAAAAGATTTCGTATCATTGTTTTAGCCACAAGTTAAAATATAATAATTGCCGAAAATTTACTGAACCTATTGATAAAATAACTATTGATGAAAATAGTAATAGCAATCGATAAAAGCAATAACTCTTGATGAACTTAATTACTGTTGATGAGAGCAACAATAACTCCTTAATGAAAATAATAACTATTTATTAAATGAAAAATAATTCCTGATATAAGCAATAACTATTGATAAAAGCAATAATGACTCCTGATAAAAGTAATTATTCTTTATGAAAGTAATAATAACTCCTAATGAAAAGTATTATGTCTTCCGTAATATGGTGTTAATATTATTTTATGCAAAGGTGTGATGGAACAGGCGAATGAAGAACGTCACAAAAACATATATATTATTTATAAAATTGCAAATGTAGAAAAATAGAAAACATTAAATGTATATAATTTTCTGAACTCAAACAAAATTAGTAAGTGTAAACCATAAAATTATTTCATTTTCAACATATTTTTCAATCACACTATCTCAAGTGTAAAGTGTTAAAGAATAAGTGTTTTAGTGTTTTTACAAAAGGATTTCCCCTCAAGACCTATTCAGGCTCCTCAAAAGAACAATTTATTTTTTAAAAAAATAAATAACATGAAAACAATGCCCTGGATCTATTGCAATTTTTTTTTCTAATTCTTTCTTCTTCCCCCCTTTTTTTTCTCATTTTTAAGACCACAGATCGAAGAATGCTGAAATTCTTTAGGATGTGAAGAAAAAGAAAATTGAGTGCTGTTAGCCCTTTTCATCATGTTCGATTTTTTACGATAGAAGGGAATGATAAATAATCCAATCATCTGTTTACGTTATCGGAGATCGGTTTCCGTTATTTGTTCGATTATCAAAACATTCCATGAAGGTCACGATGCTGATGGATGATTCGCATTTCTATAGAAAAAGTATACAAAAGAAAATACACGTCAAAGAATGTATTCTCTTTTTGTGTGTTTTTATAGCACAATAAAAAGAAATTAATGCAGTGCAATTATATTATAAAATATTGGAATAATATAGAACATTGACGAATATACATTATTCTGTCCATAAATTTCATAAGACTGTATTTTTTTGATTTTACACTTCATAATAATTTTTATTTTGAATTTAATGATTCTCTAAACAATGAACCTAATCATTCATAGAATGCTTGATAACCCGATAGATGACTTTGGGGAGGCACAAGTGTGGGGTCGTGCGCTGACATTGTTGAATACGTGATATTTTGACTTATGAATATTATAAATGTATTTTGCATTTCTATAAAAAAATATGTATATCCTCAAAGAATACGTACCAAAAAATGTGTCATCTTTTTTATGTTTTTATTACTTAATAGAAAAAAATAATACTGCTCAATTGCGTAATATGTAAAATAATTAAATAGTGTACACGTTGAAATATTGCACTAAGATTACCGTACTGTATGGTAATGGCATAACTGGTAAAAAAAAATCTGGTTAATAAAATCAAAATATATGATAAACCATTCATTTGGTATTTTTTTCGTTTATACGATAACTGTTTTCCAGAAATCCTGGTTTTAAAAATTATAGTTATTACCATACTAAACTGAAAACTAAGTTTAACTGAGTTTTATTCCGTGTTCTAAGGTATTATCTTAAAATTACTAAATTTTAAGACAGTTACAAAATTTCCTCACCTAATACAAAACCATATTTTATTGTTAATTTTACTAAAATCATTATCAAAATGCTTCGGTAAAAATTATCGAAATTTTTCCCATAGAGCCGGAAATATTGTAAATTTTACCATATTCAGTTTGTTTTAACCTTACTTTATCCTTACATTATATTTTTTTTTACATATATCGCGGAACTTTCAATATAAGGAATAAAAATAAAATACAAAACTAATAACTAAAACAGAATTATAGAAGTCTTTGAAAATTATTTGAAAATGCATAATTTTCCTTATAAAACACATCATATTCATGTTGAACAACGAATCATAATCCTTAGCAAAGTTGCGTACGTTAGAAAAATTTCTAGTTCTACACTTACAATATGGTATCGATTTATGATCTTTGAATGCATTATTAAAAGTTAGAAATAATAATTATTTAAAAATGAAATCGTGTATTTTGATCCTTTTTTATAAAAAAATATGCAATTTATCTAAATTACTAGAATTATATAGGAATTTTATCGATATCAATACTTATAGATTAGTCATATACGGATTATCTATCTCTCTCTCTCTCATATCATACTTAAATCCTTTAAGTTATATTAATCGCATGATTATTCTCGGGCAGAAAGACAATTACAAGGTAAAAATTTAAACAGGATTTTATGAATACTTATTGAAATATTTTTAAGTACAAATGTTTGGTACTAGAATATTACAAGCATAGATCCATTAAAATATATTTCTTTATCGTATTTATTACATATTTCTTATTATAATATCGAGATATCCACATTATACAATACTGCATACACCACATTTTGTCACTTGTCTTACAAAACCATAGAATCACCATGTATGTTTTAATCATGGAAATTAAACGACTGTAACGAATATTATCTGCTTAAAATCTTTATTCACTTCAGAAATTAACCAATAAGATGCAGCAGATAAAAAGTTTCAAGCTCTTTAAAAGTAGGCGTTCATTTTATAGACTTGCCAGATGTGAGTGTAAAGAAACAAAAATTGTTTGAAATATAAAACGTAAAGTTGCCAACTGAAAATGGAAAAATAAAGGTGAGAAACAAGACTAGATAAACCACAGAAGCAGAGAGAGAAAAAAGATGAAAAACAGAACAAGAAAACTCACAGTTGCAAATCAGTGTAAAATGCATTTCTTCGCGTAATGGAGTGGAGGGAAGGAGCCAATATAGTTAGCAAGTGAATAAGCATTCAAATTAATAAAACAAGTTCTCGGGACATCACGATGAGCTGGGATGAAAATACGCATTGTAGAAATTGAATTTATGCCAAAGATTTCACCTATGTGAAGCTATTGAAGATTTTTCGAATTCTTGATAACAGACATATCTACCGTGTTACCTAAGTCTAAATTTTAAAGCGCGTTTAGTTTGTAGTCAAGATCGCACTGACAAGAGATAAGGCAAATGCTCCAGCGATTAACAAAGTTAATAGGATCTTTAAGATATTTAAGATTGTTTTCGTTAACAGACCAGAAAATGACTTTAAAACTAAAATGGAGGAGGGAAATAGCAATTTTATAGCAAACGGGAGAAAAAGAAACGTTAATGTAGCAAGTTCTTTGTAAGGATTCGAAGAAGAAGGGCGTTTGGGTATAATAAGTTTAGCAAGAGCTGTAACTTATGTTCTTATGTAACAATTGTAATTCTGCTTTAATTCCAAATTAAAAAAAAAATTTCTTCTAACGTTCGTTTGCTAAAAATAACATTTACAAATATTTAACAGATATCTGGTATTTAGTTATGGTATTGGAAAATTTAAAATATTTTGATAATAATATACAGGAAGAAAAAATTTTGTGAAAATTACCGTACTGTATGTTAGTGACACTAATGGTAAAAAAAAGTAACTAAAACAAAATTCCGGTAATAAAACCCAAAATCTACGTTAATTTGAACTATCCAAAGGTTTTCTTTTTCTTTTCACATGGTAATGGTTACTCGGAAATCCTGATTTCGAAAATTATAATTCTTATTACCACGCATATAGTGAACAATTCAAATTGAAAAATGAAGTTAACCGAATAAATGGTTTTCATGCCATGCTCTAAGATATTATGGTAAAATTTTCAAATTTTACCACATTTACCAATTTTTATCACATATTATAAAACCCTATATTATTGGTAATTTTGCCAAAATTATTAGCAAAGCGCTTCGGTAAAAATTACCGAAATTCATGGTCATCCCATATCCAGAAAAGCAGTAAATTTTATCATATTCTGGTAGTTTTGACAAAAAAAATTTCTCAGTGATAATTTTAAGACACAAATAAGCAATTAGAATAATGGTTTTATTTGTCCTTTAAAATGGACAACCTTGATATAAATTCGAAATTTTATAATATAAATATGTTTAAAAAATGCAAGTTTACTCTATTTAAAAGAATAATAATTTCAGAAAAAATATTAGACTACATAGTATATTAAAAACGCTATGTTTATTTACTCAGTCACTTTTCACTTTTTATACACGCAAAACACCATTTTAAGATTAAAGATATTGACCCTCTTAAAATCTGTTCTAGCGATAAAGTTACATGAAAGCATTAATTTTGAAAGGTGACATTTATTTTCTTACAACCTCTCCTTATGGCTATACTCAGCAGCATACGGAGAGAATATTTATTCCAGTTTTATACTTTAAAAATCATCTTGCTAGCGATTCATTGCATACATCAATGCCATAACTCCCTCCCACTTCATACGACAAGGATAAAATGTACCAGCTATAAAATGTAATGCATATTTATGTTGCACTGATGGTACTTCAGTTTATGTGAAAGTCATACAAAGTAATGATACTTTGTAATGTTTAGCTTTGTTGAAAGGAATGAGACTGTGTGATATCATTATGTAGTGAAAAGTCTTGACTTTCAAATGAAACGTGAAGTTCTAAGCATATTTTCTTTTACAGACTTAGAATAATTATGATTGTAATTAATATTTTCTAATATGTTATTGGGGTAATAATTAATCCAAACTATTAAAAGGAACAAGAGAGTAATTTTGAGTTTGAAAAAAAATTTTTAAATTATGAATTGGAAAGTTAACGAATGGTGAAATAGTTCTCTGTAAATCAAACGAAAAAAAAAAAATGTTTAAATGCTAAATTGCAAGACAAAAAATTTTATTTGTGTTTACGAAATTTAAAATAATAATTATATTTTTATTTTTAAGATGAATAAATAAAAGGTATATACAGTTCTACTCAACAGTATGATATTATTCTGAGAAAAAATTCTGATAAAATTATCGAACTTCATGGTAGTAATGTTTCTGATAAAATAAAAAGAAACATAATTCTGGATAATGAAACTAAAATATGCGTTATTTAAACCATTTATTAGGTAATATAGTAATGGTTTACTGGAAGTTCTGATTTTCAAAATTATAGTATTTATTACCACGCATTTAGTTATTTTAGACAATTAAAGCAGAACTCAAGTAAAACAGAAAAGTAAAATAAATCTAATAAATAGTTTTTAGGCCACTCTCTAAGGTATCGATAAAATTACCAAATTTTTCCACACTTACCAAAATTTATCACATATTTTAAAACCCTTTTTTAGCTGTTAATTTTATCAAAGCTCTTCGGTAAAAATAACGATTTTTTTGGGGTTCCCTTTGAGCCAGTAATACTATCATTTTTACCAGATTTTTATAGTTTTGACCATATTTTTTTCTCAGCGTTTATAATGTGTAATTTCTCATCGTATTTACATAAGCATCAATTTACAATCTTTTGATATATTTTTAAGAAATAATAGCTTGTAAACTCTATAATTATTTAAAGAAACAGACATTTACTATTTGTAATTTATATTTATAGATACGTTTAAGCAATAATATTGTTTTAAACTCTCCATTAAAATTTCAAAGTACCAATGCATCATTATTACACGAACATCCCAGAATATTAAAAGATGACCATTTAAAGTTGTCATTATTGCAGTACATTGAATAAAAAAGTTATAAAATATTTTCAAATTTTACCAATTAATAAACTCTTCCAACGTTGTTGAAATATTAGAAACTACAAAGTTGTATAACTGGAGTCAATTCAACATAAATAATTTAATTAAACGTTACTAGACTAAAAATAATTTTAGTATAGCATCTCCTTAACTGATATTCAAATATGCTGTAATAAAGTAAATTTAGAAATAAAAATTCGTAACTAAGCTTCTAATTGCTCGAACAATTGTTTAACTGCAATGAGGTCATTGGTACTGTAATAACAACATCACGTGTGCTTTAAGAGTTAATTTCTTCTTTGCATGATTCGGTTAAGTGAATAATACTACCAGCATTAACAATAAAGTTAGCTTTCTTAAAAGATTTAAAGGAAGACACTTTTACTATCGTGACCCTTCTGGCTGAGTATTCTTGCCAATCTAAACCCCTTTTAGAGTTGGGGGAGCCTCACCACAACCCGTGATGAATCTTTGTGACGCCCTTCTCTAATTTGTAATATCTGTTCTTCAATTTAGAAAGGACTTGTAAGCCGTCTTGGAAACAAGCACACAAGTCTGTATACTTATGGGTAATACAATAATAATAAATAAATATAATATATTGTAACAGGTAACCCAAGAAGATCTGTGCTTCCTGAACGTTAAGATGTACTGGGATCATGGAATGACTAAACTAAATTCATTCATGCGCTGCAAAAAAAACGTAAAACTTTTATTGGTAAAATTTTTTGTGAAACTTTTTTGAGTCTTTGACATTAAATATCCATGCTTAAATATTTGGACCTTTTTACTATTGTTTGAGAGATAAAATTTAATAAAACACGATAATATTTACTTGATAAATACATAAATTATTATATTATAATCGATATGGTTGTTTTACGCAAATATGAATGTATATATTAATTTTTACTTATATTTTTCTTTCTTGAAGACAAAAAATATACACAGAAAGTATATGTTCCGTGCAACAACGAAAAAATGTGCACATATTGTTAATTTTAGCAGTTTTCAATTTCTCGAACAACAATACTCTTTGAAGAAATTTAAAATTTCTATTTTAGTGATTTCAGGCATCAACTGTTTCATATTTGAACTTGTAGTTTATAATTCAAACTTGGATCAACGGAACTTTTTCTGGCATTGATCACTAATAAAGAGAAATAGCAAGGTCTTTGATTTTCATACGCAATTTGATCATACTCGATAGTAAAGCACTTTTTGCTCTTATTGGGATAAAGTTTTTAAGGAAATTATAAACAAGTAGAAGGCACAATCATTGGGAATGAAAGATAACTCACTAAACTCATCAGCCAGGAAAAAATAAATTATGTTTTGGAACAAATAGGAAGATTCACGCTGTCATCCTAGGACTACAGTAACTGATAAAACGTCGATTGAAAGAAAAATGACAGAAATGCCTTCTAATTAGGCAGATAAGACCTAAGGCTGTTATAGATGGGAAACTCAGATAATAATAAAAAGAAATGAACAGGTGTCTAGTTTTCATGAAATCAGAACTAATGGCATGTATGGGGATTAAAAAATGATTACAGCGCATCCATGCAGGTTATTAAAAAAAAAAAAAAAAAAAAAAAAAACATTAGAATATATATATTTTCTTAAATTGGAAATATATTATTTTAAGTTACATTATATTAACATATTAAATTCGTATTTTATAATATTATCATATTTTATAGTTAAATAAATTCGTATTTTATATTGTTATGAAAATGTAATTTTATTTGGTACTGATTTTTTAAAAAAATAATTTTTTGTCCTCTCTTTTGAATATAGTCACTGAATTACCTAATGAATTTATATATTTATATATACCCTTAAGTAAATCCCACTCTAAAATGTTACTAACTAAAACTTAACTATTAATGTTAGTTTGAATCTCCCATTAATACGATTCACCAAAATCTATTGCTTGGAGATGCATTCAGACAGCTTGAAAATGAGCACGATTCCAAAGCAAGTACAGCCTAATGCATTCGGAATAGTACTTCTATTTTAGATTAGGAGAAAACTTTGTGTAATTAAAGTATCAAACAAAGGCTTATTGACCCTAATGACTTTCTATCCCTTTTGTGCTTACATAATAGGCAGGTATGGATTGACCTTAAATGAGTTTAATGAGCTGTATTACTGGGGACCAACTACGCTTTCAAACAAGAAGCATTTTCTTTATGAAGAGTCTACTGTGTTGTGCAGCAAGCTGGTTTGATGGGTAGAAAAATAATGAATTTTTTAAATATGTTATTAGGATGATTAATGTGTTATCATAAACTTGATACATGTTATTATATATCGGGAACTACACGTAAACAAGCTTTTGAGTAGAAAATCAAACATATAAGACTGTTTCTGTTAAAATAAGATTAACACATCCATTAAAGTAATCAATTTCCCATTATATGTACGTTGCATTAAAAAGTACAGAAAATATAGATTTTCATTTTAGCATAAATATATTTTTTAATTTATAAATTTTATTTATTATTTTTTTTAAATTATTGCATAAGTATATATTTTTAAATTTAATTACTAAACAATACTTAAACATAACATAGACATTATAAAATTTATCATTAGATGTATGAAGCGAAAAGCAAAATTAGATGGTAAAAATAAATAGTGAATGAATTACATTAAGTTGACATGCAATTGACTTACATGGATTGTTCAGCAATGTACAGTTAAGTATATAAATTTTATTTAGAGTTCTGACATTACTTTCCATAATTTGAGCACTATTCTCACTAACTAATGTCCACAAATCTCTATACAAGATTTGTGGCTGGCGTTGATGCAACTTCAATTGTTCCCTGGCCACTACACGTTATTTTTATAATTAATCTGAATTCTGGCTCCTTTTCAAAAAGCTATAGAACTCAAATTTTAAATAGAGCTTAGTTTTAACTAACAAAGTAAGTTAAAAATACTTCTTGGCAAACATTTCTCGTACAAGCAGAATTTATTAGGTTGTATCACGAAAAAGAGTTTATTGCCAATCAAACTTCCAAATTCCACTATCCAAACAGCTAGAGCACCAACATCTCAGGTGGAAACCATTCACATATAAATCGGTTTCTGACCACTAACAAACTTAATTCTAACCTCGATTTTTCAGTCAACAAGAGGGGCAAAATATCAACTAAAGCTCAGCACTTTAAAAAAATCAGTTTCCCAGACCGTCGCCAATAGCCCATTGTGCAGCTCTAGTGCGACGTAAATTAACTACACACATACACATTAAAAAAATCAGGCTCAAAGTATGGTATAAAGTACCTGAACTTTTTGTGCATCATCCGTGAAATTCAATTTTCCATAAAATCCGTTTCTTCATACCGTCTGTTTTAGTAATATTTTTTTAATTAGAGTGATTCAGTGATTTTACGGTAATTATACCTGTAAAAATTCCGTCATACCAGATTTTTTGTTCCGTTACTTTTTTCCGAAATTTGATCCTAATTTTTTACTGTGTGTGGTTTATGAAGATTAGGCACTTTAATTTTTGAAATCTTAAAATGAAAATGTATCTCTTTTTCTTTGCCAATTCCCACCCTTATGCATGTTTAGGTAACGTGCCTTACATTAGCAAAGAACTTCAAACACCAACGAAAATAATTTCCGCGTTTTTCGAAATTTTTACACCAGCACTTCTCTATTACCCTATAGCAAAAACGGAATCACTCTGAAAAAAAATATATATTAGAAACTACCAGAATGTGGTGTAATTTAATGTGTTTCTGGTTCTAGGGGATGTTGAAAATGTTTGATCATTTTTAATGAAGCACTTTGGTAATGATTTTGGTAAAATTAACGATAAAATATGGTTTTATAATATGTTTTAAAATGTAGTAAATAGAGTAAAATTTCATATTTTTATCATGATACCAAAACACAATTTATTCGATTAAATTTACTTTTTATTCTATTTATTGTTTACTAAATGAGAGATAATAAAAACTAAAAATTTTGAAGACTAGAATTTCATGTAAATTGTAACCATATTAACGATAAAACTGCCAAATGAATGGTTTAAATGCTCTATACTTCGGTTTATATTACCAGTATTATAGTATTTTTACTACTAATGTCATTACCATATAATACGGTTTTTTAACTGAATTTCTCCACTTGAGGAACTTAGTCTTTTCAACGTAGTCTTTAAAAAAATTAGTTTATTATTAAAAAATCTTCTATGACAAAAACTTCTGCTCAGTTTTATAAACATCAATTACTTTAACAAATATCTTTGATTGTAATGCACTATTCGATTTTGTTTTATTTATTTATTTTTATTTTAATTTCAAATAAATTTCGAAGTAAATAATGGAATTTATGGTTTCTTCATACAGAAAACAAAGTAAAAGCTTTATGAATTGAAAATTTAAAGGAGTTTTTATTCATTAAACTTGAAACTTCCTCTACTTAACGAGATTATGATAATAAATATTGTAGTCTCAAATATTTAGTAATCTTTTTTTCCACACATTTTAGACATTTATGACAACTTCTAAGAAAATAAAACTATTTGTTTAATTATTTATGGGTCACGCATAAGAGTTTCACTTCAGATTATAAGCCTCGTCGGATGTTCTTTCCGGTTATTTATGTGCAATAAAGTCAGATTTAATTTTATAACCGGATGTTAACGACGTTTTGGAAAAATTTTAATTCGCAAGGATTTTTATTTGTATTTGTACGGGTGAGGTTGATGCAAAAAATAAAGAGGGCAAAAAAGAAACTTCTTGTAATAAGCTTGAATGCTCGAATAGTTATGTCTTAAAGTTTTAAACATTAGTAATTCTTTTAAAATTCTTTTGGAGCAAAAATTGTATTCATTCTTAAAAAATATAACTCATCATGTATTTATTCAAAAAAAATTTTAATTTTTTTATGAGTTGTTAAAGAGAAAAATTACCTTTATTTTGAAAAATTATCTCTAAACTGAAATGTATTTAGAATTAATACATTGCAAGGTAAAATTGTTTTAGGAATCTTCAAAAAAAGGAGAGTTTCAAGAGTTAAAAACTAAATATTATCGAAAACTGGTTGAAATCGGAAAAAATGAAATCATATCAAAAAATTTAAAATCGAGACATCTTGTTCACTATTGATGTTTTCATTCTGAAATTATGGAAAATAGCCCGCAGTCATCCGATTAAAACCATAAAATTTATGGTTAAGAAAATTTCGTTACTTTTATGGTTTCGAAACCGCTTACAAATGTCAAAGTTAAAAAAACCGTAAATACGTAAATACGGTTTTGTAACCATTTACAAATATCATAGTTTCCATATCATAAAATTCATTCGGATTTTAAACATCTAAATGGGGACAGGGGTTAACTATCAATAAAGCAAATCTGTCCACAATTGTTTATACTCAAGATAGCTGTTTAAAGTTTGGGCCCTTTTATGTTAATATCTCCTTTTGCGTATTTCGTCATATAACAAGAAATGTTTTTGCAAATCAAAAGGATTTTACACTCAATCATAAAGTTCATTTATCCAAAAATTATTAAGTTAAAAAATTAAATTTCAATAATAATTTATTATTTTTATTATTTTAGTTACTAGCAAAAGAAACACGTTCTGCATAAAAAGTAAAAAAATATAATCATTGAATCGGTATTTATAACTACTACAAAATAACTGCACATAACTGAAAACCATTTATCTAAAAAAAAGAGATAAATAAGAAATAATTCCACTTTTTCAATTTATTTGTATTTTTTAGGCTTCTTTGGGTACTTTCAGATTATTAGATTAAACTAATATGTATTTAGAAGTTTATCCCATCAAAATACATACTAATTATACTCAATATCATTTAGTATAATTTTACTGCTCGAGACCAACTCATGATAGTTAAAATTTATCACAATCAAGAAATTTGTCAAAGTTCCTATTCCTATAGAAGGCAAGGGGGGGGGGACGTGTTACCCAAGTACTTATATAAATTATCCTGGTACTTATATTAAATATATTTCTAAGCATATTTTCTTCATATTAAAATATCATCAATTACCGCAGTATTTGTTGTGCCAATTACTGTTGGTAATCATGCACTTAAGTGAATAAAGTGTAGCAGAGATAAATATTGCTTGCATTTGTCTTGTACATGGTCACTTGTGTTATCGTCAATAGTGCTGGAATACCTAGTGTGACTTACTCAATGAATTGAGGGATTGTTAATTCTGTCTAAAGTTCAAATTGCCTTTTAAAATTAGAGTTTATTATTAAATAAAGATAATCAGTGCGTATAAGTGGGTGAGCTAGTGCTCTTAACAAGTTGGAGGATAGATGAGTAGGGAAGTGAAACCTATTAAAAGTTATACAATACATAATTAAACAGCACCATCCAGTGGCTAAAATAATAAACAGTGAATCATTGAATTGGAAGATAGAGATGAAATATCTATTTTATAACAATTACCGAGATGAATTAAACCCCTTTGCCTTGAGTAACAATAATGCAATTTTTAACACTAGAACCACCAAATTTTTGAATTATCTAAAGCCGCCACTTTGGTGTCAATTTGCCTCTCAAAGAAAACTGACGTCATTCCGAAGAAAATGTTTTTTTAATTGATGATTAGTGTTAAAAATACAATATATAAGAGTTTTTTAAAGATGAAAACATTTTTTTATGAATTTAATGATAATATAACAATGTAGTGTAATATTGTGTCACAGATTACTATTCCTTCGCGGGAGTGCAAATCATGCGAATATAAACAATATACATTAGTACACGGCAGGTTTTAAAATATGGATATTCCAACATTAGTTTGACATTAGCTCTAGTTTATCCGTGTCATGTGAAAATAACAGAAAAACATCGATAAATTGATTTATAGCATCTTTAATAGTTCAAATGTTCGAGTTAGGATCTCAAATAGCTCAAAACACAAATTCTCGGCTCTTCAACAAGCATAAGAATGAACTAGCAATGTATAATTAGGGTGACGAAAAATTTCCCAAAACTATTCCAGGCATTGAAAGAGGCAATATCACAAACGTTGGAAAAAAAGTGAGCAAATTTTAAGTTTCATGTAGTGTAGAGTAATTCTTCAGCATCTTATATATAGTTCATTACATTTTTAGAGTATTAGGTGACGGTACTGGGCCTCTACTCTATGCTGTAGTCTGAAAACACGTTTGCGTGTATATTGTTAAGAATTATGGCATTATTTTTATTTTGAATTTACACATTAAGTATTTTGTTCCCATTTGCTTTACAAAAGAGAAATATCATGACGAAGAAGTGTCACTCAAAATTGAAGTAATTTTGTTTTCTTGTCCAGATGTACAATCTCAATTATATGGGTACTTCTTATAACGAAAGGCAAACACCCAAAATTTTTACTGAGGTAAAAAAAATATGATTAGTCCAGCTGTTCTCGTAGTTTAAGTATAGTTCAAAACTTGAGCGCAATATTTTCTAAGAGTTATCACTCAGCCAGAACCTTTTTTTTTTTTTTGAAGTTGCACCAGTAAAAGGGAAAAATTTCTTTTGAATGGTTAATTTTATATCAGATGAAAACACAAATTTGAAGTTAAAGCCGTGGCTAGTTCGTGATGCGATAAATTTGCATTTTGGTTTAAAAGCAATAACTATTTAAAAACAGTTCTTGTTCAGGATTATAATAAATATAGCTGTTTATAATCAGGTTGTTAGTTGGACTTTCTTAAAATATTTAACGTCTTTTTTATTTAATTACTAAAATACCTATGCCAAATTTTATTTTATTGGAAATTTATTTTATTGAAATGCCTTTTCACGCTAGAGTTGTTTGCAGGAGTGGAAATTATGAATCTAATGTATTTTTCTGATCTTAAAATAGTTTCTATACATATTTTTAATTATACTTATTTTTAATTATATTTATTTATTTTATTCAATTTAGTTTTAATAAAGGGCATGTTTTAATAAACTTTATGAATCGCTAAGCCAACACAACCTTTTTATAAAAATTTAAAATGCACTCACTTCAAAAAGTTAAGCATGAAGCAGTAGCGAAGCAAAAAGAAAAAAAAAGACAGACATACTGATTTGATGGAAAGGAAATGCTACAGGAAAGTAGCAAGCCTACAAATTGGTGACACAAAACAAAGAATAACATACAAAGAATATAAAATGATAGAGTCTGTTTTATGGCTGCTTAGAGGCAATGACTTCCCAGTTGAAACTGAGGGGCCATGTCGTAAAGGAATTCAGGATTTTCTTTAACTCCTGGGTTCCTTAACTCCTAGATCAGTTCCATATGTTTGGAATCTGTTTAAGAAAACAGCATAAAATATCCTGGATCCATCTTTTTTAAAATTTGTCTAAAATTTGTCAAGATTAAAATTTTTCTCTAAATCACCCTTATCATCTTGGCTGAGTAGTTTTCAGAAAGAGACACGTGTTCAAGCTCTGTCACCAAATTTAACTATCTCTAAATGGATATGAAAATGATCCCTTTGTTCGGATTACTTACACTGCATAAATGCAACATTGAGTAAAAATTGCACAATTAAAATATTATAAAATTACTTTACTTCCTGAGGAGGCGTAGAAGGAAGTCAAACCTTAAAAAACTGCCCCTCTATCTATGGCAGTGTCAACAATCGAATGTCCGCTTCTATCCGGTATCCAGTTCAGTAAAGTTCATGGTTGTAGTTAATAAGTTATAGATGCAAGACACAGTCATAAAAGTAATATTAGAAATTTAGGCGAAGGCCAAAAGGTTGAAAAGTTTGAGTATTGTTATAGCATCACCGCAGCTCATTCACAAAATTATGCATGAAACTAAAAAGAAATAAAACCGACATTAATAGGGTGGGTGAGCACCCCTTATTTTTTCACAGAATGTATAGTGCGTGATCCTACCTGTTACGGGGTGGTAAACCAACTCAGAGACCAGCGATCACCATTCCTCTTTTAGAGCAGTTTCTAAATCTGAGAGAGTGTCTGCGGATATTCGTCAATCGGTCGAGTATTCCATAGCTTTTCTATTGAGTTAACCGGTTACTCCTTAAATGTATTCGACTCTCTCTCCCAGTAGTCGTTGATGATGGGAGCCTTGTGAGGATATACGTTGTCATTCATTAAAGCGAAATTAGTTCAACTGCTACATCGTACAGTTTCGCAATGTGGTCTAGGATTTCATTTACGTGTATCTATCTGGCCGGGAAGTCATTTCAAATGTACTATTCGACGAATGTTAGTGACAATAAACCATGCTTGAAAAAAGTCCCAGGATGTTTTAAACACTTAAATGCAATTCCTGCCAATTTTTACAAAGCCAGCACCTTATACTATTACTTGATTTGCATATTTCTTGATACGAAACCGTGATTGGACGTTATCTGACATATTTGCATACTTCAGTCTACTTTGCTGCAAGTTACAGTTTGCTTCCATCTTTACAACATGTTACAGTATTTTCAATTCAGATTGGTTTCCAGAATTTAACATTTTTCTCTCCATGCTTAACTTTTGGAAGTGAGTGTATATAACACATTAATAGCTATTCTTTACAGATCCATCATCAAAATATTATTATTTAAGACTTAAGCTCTATTTACCTTCATCCTTTATAAAAACTGAAGTTTAAAAGGGAAAAAAGTTTAATCGATGCATATTTAAATGTGATGAAATCATATAGTTCGTTGAAACTTGCAACTATTGCATGATATAAAAATAGTTTCTTGTTTTATGAAAAAAATATCCATAAATATTAAAACTAAATAAAAGTAATTGATTATTGTTACGTTGAAAATTAAATTTAAAATAATTAATCATTTCTAGAAATTACAGTTTCATTCATTCATAAACTGGACTTACAATGATTGTAGGATTTACAATGATTTGATTATTAATCACTGTATCGATTTATAGAATATTTACATTTTTTATTGATAACTTCCTGCAAATAATGTGCCCTGAAATTCAGTCTAGTTATTAGTTCTATAAATGAAATAAAATTATGTTTCCCAATGTTTAAATTGTTGCATTTAATTTGAAAATAACATTACAAAAATCCGTTAAACTATCATTTGTCTGAACTTTTTTCTCTCAAGATTATTTTATATGTTCATAAAATTTCAAGGATTCAAAACAAATGATTTATGCACATTTGATAACAATTTAATTGAAATTTGATAGTAGCAATACTTTAACATGAATATATTACATAGAAAAGACAAAAATATGTTTTAGTCTCAGCATATTGAAATTTTTCAAAATTCGTGGGAAATCAATCATTAAAACGCATCCATCAATTCAATTACATGTCATTTTCTCAAGAATACACCACGAAACATTGATCAATGGACTCCTCTCTTTTTTACCAATGTTCTCTCAAATTGTTTCTGGCTGACATCTTACCTTTTGTGAGAAGAGATTACCTCAACATTAAGTAAGCTTTCTAAGTATTGATTTTGCTCTCGATTTCCGGCAAAAGTCATTTGTTACTTTTCCACCTTTCTTATTTCTACTTATCTCCTATAGTGTTTTTTGTCTACTAATCTCACAAGTCCTAACCTTCTTTTATTACTTTTTGTATGTTCTGAAGTTGTCAACAGTTGCTAAATTCTAATTGGATATTGTACATTCAATTGTTCATATGCTCCTTTACATTAATTCATGCTTTCAAGAAATATGTTTAGACAAAAAATATAAAAATAAAATATTGTTTTTAGCCTGGTAATTTTGTAGCGGTTATTAGATGGATGTTTAGGCGATTCAAACTCGTAAAAATTGGTTTACGCAATTGCCTTGTTTCGGAGTGTTTTAGTAATCTCTTCTAATATGCTTTGATAGTTTTTCTTTATTATTTTCTGCAGCCAGTGGAACTGTCATTGGTTGATTAATTTTCTTAATACATACGTCTAAATAATTATTTGTTTTCTTTATTTTTATTCATTCTTAATCCAATCATTTTAAGATTGCTCTTTTATTACAATTTTCAAACAAAATATTTAGATGAATTAATTTAGTCAAATTTATCGATTTTGATTAACTTTTAATAGTGTTTCTGAAATTTGACATTAAAATCACATTTTATATTTTTGGTGGGGGGAAGGTTATTGAACGTGTATGTTTAGTTTTTTATAGACATGCATCTATATGATCATATATATTCTTATTTAAATCTAATCTTATGCTTTAACAAATTTTTTTATTCTATCAATTGCTCCGTTTTGTTTTTGGCGTCGAATCTATGAAATCCCAATCTTTCTTAATTACTTTTTGAACGCTCTAGCGCAGTCAGGAATTGTTTAATATTCTTTAAACATAAATCTAAATTACTTATTTCCAGTTCATGGTTAACAAATTCGTAGTTATCATCGTTCTGTTATTAAAATAGTCAAACAAATTACTTTGGTAATTCTTGTAGTTTTTGTTTCACACTGTTAATTCATTTGCTTTGATCTACTATGTTTTTATCTTTAATGTAGGCCCTAACGTTCTCCCTATTTACTTTAGTGGACATTTGACCTGTCTATATTCCCTAATTCTAAGTCGTAAATCTTAATGATCTTGCTCTTCCTTGATTTAATTAATTCTTTCTAAAAGCTTGATTAGAATTTCTTGTTTGTTTCAACTATAGTTTTTAAACTCAACTACATCTAATTTTTTAAATCTGTAATTTTATTTCACTTTTCAATTTATTTTTTATTGAGTTTTCATTTAAAATAAGTCTGTTGTGTTGTGTGTTTTTTAATTGAAAATATGAGTGCTTTTCCAACAGTACATTTATTTTAAACAACATAAAGAAAAAACGTATTGTAGAAAACGTATTACAAAATAGAGTAAATTTAGGACCTTAAATAGGAAAAATAACTTCTTTTAGTTATATAAAGTATAAAACTGTCTCGCTTTCATTTTTAAAAATGACATCAGGTGCTAATCTTTTTTGCTAAGTGTTGATGTGATCCTTGATTTCTGAACTCTCGGCATCCTCCCCGTTCTAGTCTATCTCCAAGATAATGACTAGTTGTAGTGGGCGAGACAAGCTCTTGTCCCCATTTTAAAATAAGAGTTCTCATATTTCCGTCTTATCCAGGTATTAGTTTGAGAACAGGAGCTTTCTTCCTTATTTCAGGCATCCTCTTTTGCCATCTTTTTTAGCCGTTTTCTTGGGCTCCATGATAACATTCAAATATCATAAATATGCTTTTGACCACCAATTCAAAAATAAAACTAGTAGAAACTTCCAAACTTAAGGTAGTGTCTCACCTTATAGTTAATTAGAAATGAAGTTATTTATATATATATATATATATATATATATATATATATATATATATATATATATATATATATATATATATATATATATATATATATATATATATATATATATATATATATATATATATATATATATATATATATATATATATATATATATATACTTTATATATATATATACATTATATATATATACATTATATATATATATACATTATATATATATATACATTATATATATATATACATTATATATATATATATACATTATATATATATACATTATATATATATATACATTATATATATATATACATTATATATATATTAGACATTATTCCTAATGAAAGCAGCTAAACTAGTTCAAAACTCAACATTTTATTGAAAATTCTCCTCAGTGTTATATTAGTAGAAAACATGCAACCTTAGAGAAAACGGAGAGTAATTTTAATGTCTTTGTTTTATCGTCCTCTTTTGTGGTATGATTTAAAATTAATGAAACCTTTATAATTAACACTGTGCAAAATACATGATAAAAGTTACTAATGAAATACTGTCAAATGTTGACTTCGTATCAGATGAGATAATTATTTACTGCCACCAAACTGGCAGAATGCAACCAAACCCACTAATTAATTACCTCTTTTCATGGTTTCATGTTCAGTTTAAGTTTAAGTAAAGATGCCTTTCTAAAACTATTGAACGAATGACAAGAAAGGAATTTTATCGAACATCTAAATATAAGTTCATTTACTATTTTCAATGTTATTCTTCATAAGCAAGAAATAAATTTATGAATTATTTTGTTTAAATTTGTGCTTTAAGTATAAACACTAACCACTTTCGCTTTTCAGAAATCAAATATATAATTAAAATCAGTAATTAGTATAGAAACGAATAATTTAGAAGCATTTAACGCGTGGGTAAAATAAATAGCTTTATATATATATATATATATATATATATATATATATATACTTTATATATATATATACATTATATATATATACATTATATATATATATACATTATATATATATATACATTATATATATATACATTATATATATATATATACATTATATATATATACATTATATATATATATACATTATATATATATATACATTATATATATATATACATTATATATATATTAGACATTATTCCTAATGAAAGCAGCTAAACTAGTTCAAAACTCAACATTTTATTGAAAATTCTCCTCAGTGTTATATTAGTAGAAAACATGCAACCTTAGAGAAAACGGAGAGTAATTTTAATGTCTTTGTTTTATCGTCCTCTTTTGTGGTATGATTTAAAATTAATGAAACCTTTATAATTAACACTGTGCAAAATACATGATAAAAGTTACTAATGAAATACTGTCAAATGTTGACTTCGTATCAGATGAGATAATTATTTACTGCCACCAAACTGGCAGAATGCAACCAAACCCACTAATTAATTACCTCTTTTCATGGTTTCATGTTCAGTTTAAGTTTAAGTAAAGATGCCTTTCTAAAACTATTGAACGAATGACAAGAAAGGAATTTTATCGAACATCTAAATATAAGTTCATTTACTATTTTCAATGTTATTCTTCATAAGCAAGAAATAAATTTATGAATTATTTTGTTTAAATTTGTGCTTTAAGTATAAACACTAACCACTTTCGCTTTTCAGAAATCAAATATATAATTAAAATCAGTAATTAGTATAGAAACGAACAATTTAGAAGCATTTAACGCGTGGGTAAAATAAATAGCTTTAAATGAATTAAACTTTTGATGAGTTGTCTATATGAAAGAACTAGAAAGTCACTCCTTTGCATTTTCTTTAAATAAAAGACAATTAAATCAAAATAAAATACGTTATTATGAAAGTTGTTTGTTAAAGTAATTGATTCTTATGACGCAGAGTAAACTGTAAAAAATTCCAGATCGAATAATACCAGTTCGGAATTAAAGTCTCGGCACTTTAGGTTGATCATCTTTAAAATCCACTTTATAGTTAAATATTTTACTATCTAAATATTATATATTACAAATACTAAAATATTATACTATCGTTAGATAGTAAAAGTTTTATTAACTTAATTAGGGGGATTGAGTGATTTTAAGGTAATTATCACTGCAAAAGTTACAGTATATCTGATTTTGGCTCTGCAACATCTTCCGGTAAAATATGATTTAACGATAAATAATACAGGCATCCTGTGTGCCGACACTTATGATCGTAATTTGATCCAGACTTTTTTACAGTGAATCTACCACATTAGATAGTGGTGACAATGTTTATTATAATATCCTAATTATAGTATATTTGATCATTGTGCTTATTTTGTAATTTCATATTTTTAAAATGCGTGTTTTTTTAAGTTAATTTTATTACATGTAGTCAAATTTTCCATCATAAAGGTGAAGCAACTTCCAGTAATTGCATTGAAATTTCATACACGATAACCTTTTTATTAAAAACTTGTAACTAAAAGCTAGTAACTTTTACCTCTACACTTAAATTTGCAAAAAGACCGTTACCTTAACATTTTATTATTTCAAGGAGATATTCTATTTTTACAAAGAATTGACCATGCATGCCTACCTTGATTTTTGCTTTGCAGTGTAAGCTTATAGAACTTTTCATTTTTCTCGTAAGCTGAGAAATATTTTAGCAAGCCTACGAGTCTTTTCAGTTAGCAGCATAAGCATATTTAATTATTTAATCCTGCATAAAGCGAATTCCATATCACAATACGGTAAAAACTATTTGTATTATCCGTACTTTTTAGAGTAATATTTCTTTAATTACAGTGATTCAGTGATTGTACAGTAAATATTCATGTAAAAATTACCGTAGATCAGATTTTTTATTTCATAAAATTTAATGGTAAAAATGAATTCTACAGAAAAGTGTACCAGCACTCAGAGTGCTAATTTTTTTCCCGCTATTTGATCCCAATTTCTTCACATTGTAGTTGCTGAAAAGAAAAGGAAAAAGAAATAAAATGCTGAAAGGTAAACAAATATATTTATAGGACTTTTAAAAGCATATTTTATACCATAATTGTTTCTTGGTATTTCTTTAAGATCATTTTCGAACAGGTGCACAATGTCCCCCCCCCCCAAAAAAAAAGCCCTGAGCGTTCACTCTGAACGCCAGTTTCTGAAAACGTCCACCCTGAATAATTTCGAAACTCCACGCTCTAGGACACAATCCTAAAGGATTCAGTGGATGACCTCAAATAGGCTAATTAATAAGTTCAGACAATATTTTAAGTAACAAAAGCAGACACAAATACGTATTTTCTCTGAATAATCATGCTTGTTTTTCGACGGATACCGATTTTTGTCCCCCAAAATATAGGGGGGGGGGAGGAACATCAATCTGATAAAGAGAATCAGAAACATTAGTCAGGAGAGGGGTTCAAAGTTTGGATGCCATCATACAAATTTTAATTTCTTTGTCTTTCACCGTATCTCGCAAAATTTTTAAGTGCATCGAAAATTTTTTTATAAAATTATAAAATCTGCTCGTATAAATATAATTACCTGCAAAATAATAACTTTTAGTAGATATTTATTTTTTTTATATTTTAATTTAATAATGTGTACAAAAATTTCGCAAAAATGTATAATTATTTTTGCATTATTTTAAAGAATGGAATTTTAAGAAGAAAAGTGGGAAGTTTGATCAAAATTGGTTGAATAGCTACTGAGACATCGAGCTTTAGTATCTTACTTTTTTTAAAATTCAATTTCTTACGATATATTCGACCTATTCAGCGCAAAATTTGTATTTAGCAATCTAAAATTGCATACTTTAAAATTATGTAAAGAAATCGTAAAGCTTACAATTCAAAATTTTTTAGACTATTATACATTCAGGTAATAAAAATAATAAATTTGTATTAAAATTATTTGTCTTGCATGGTTTTATTTTTACACTAACGAATTTTATAATTGTGTGTAAAAAATTTTCAAATCGCTAAAAAAGTTCTCCAGATATTGTGAAATACACAAAAAGTAAAACTAACATTAAGGGGTCCAAACTTCGTCTCGCTATCCAAACTATGGGAACGTATTTCCCAGATTGCAACTCCCTCCTATATTTTGGAGACCAGAAATCTGAATTTGTTAAATAAAATGTATGTTTATACAGAGAAAGTACGTTTTTGTGTCTGATTTCGTATTTAAAATATCGTCTGCAGTTATTAATTTGCATATTTGAGATCACCCCCTCGAACGATTAAGATTGATTGAGTCCTGGAACGTGCAGATCCGATCATTAGATGAAAAATAATTTAGGGTGGTCTATTTTTTTATCGCACTGCACAGTGCTAACAAAATGGCTGACTCAGTTACTCACTGAATTCACTACGATACAATTAATTAATTCATGCGATATTTTCCAAAACGAAAATATAAATTATCTGCATAATTTTATCATTTTTTTCATGATTCAGTTCCTCATATTTTAGTCTCACAGGAATAGCTATGATCTAGAAAGATTGGCCCCAGTTTATTCAGAATTTTTTTTTTCGCAAATTGTTTACTGTTTTTAAAATATTTAAAAATGAAGTTTATAACTAAATGAGATACAGTAAAATCGCAAAATAAAAAATGGCGCACTTTGAATAGCTTCTGTTCTATTGATCGAATTTTGACGTTCTAGGAATCCTTCTAATATATCATCTAATAAATAATCTAAACTAATATAAAAATCTCCAAATAATGTCTAAGAATATGGTTGGTGGAGGTCTGAATTTCCCTGCACAAATGATACTCAGAAAAGAGTCTCCGGTTCTATTGAAAAGTAAATTATTTGATGTGATCACTCAAAAAGTTTGAGAAAGATCGCAGCTGTTTCATTGAAATATTGAGGTGGTTACACCATTGAGTTATTTTTCTAAAGTACCATGGATGAGTAGGTATGTGCTCTCCAGTGCTTATAATTACATATTTTTGATTGAGGAGATTTCAGCACTAATCAGACTAGTTAGACTATTATTGCCTTTCAAGATGTCAGCAGAGACAGTCTTGCCCAAGATATGGGCTAGCTCATTGCCATTTAATTCAACATGGAAGGATGCACACTGAAAGTGTATAGATTGTCTTGAAGAAAGAAGAGCGACAGTATCTCGAAAATGAGCCGTGGTGGCTCAGGGAATAGATCATTCGCCTGCCAATGAGGTGAACCGAACCGGATTCGAACCCCAGCAATGGCTGGTCGATACAAATTCTGCATCCAGCTTGCACTGACCACAAAATGTCCTCAGTTGACGTAAAATGTCCACTGACGTAAAATGTCCTCAGTTTCAGACGGATCATGGATTAAAGTTCCCTTGCACTCAGGCTAACCGTGGGAGGTTTAAGAGGTTTTCCGCTCCATGTAACGCAAATACGAGTTAGTTCCATCAAAAATTCCTCCAGGTAGCCAAATTTCTTCCAGAACTTGATCCAGGAGTTTCCTTGTCTTCTGGATTGGATACAAAATTACAAGGCTACTAAGTTGTACATTAGTAGTCTTAAACCTCAAAAATTGAGTCAAGTGTTCAACGACGGTTATGAAATAAAATTAAATATCTCTAATATCCCTCGTTCATCGTTAAAGGTGACGAATAGAAGCAAGCCTTTCTGTTAAAATCCTAATGCCCCTGAAGACAAGTTCAGTAGTCGTGTCAATGAATTGTAGTACTTTATGGATTGCAATAAGTTCAGACCTAAATAAAGAATAGCAGTTAGTATATGAATTGCTCCAATTAGGTGTCTCAATATACCAGTCAATTTCAGAAATATTTTAGTCACCAATGCAGTCATCAGGATACATTTTCATAGCGTGGGGCATCAGGAATTGTTTTCAAAGCCATCTGTCTAGTAAATTATGTTATATCTGGTTTTTTACGCACCTCGCTTAGAAATTCATTCTGAAAAAGTATCCATCAAGGTCAAACTTTCAAGAGGAAAAGGCTTTTAGAAATGAGGTTTCAAATGATCAGAAAACCTACCCAATTCTTTTTCCAAGAAAAAAAATGATTGCATTTCTTTAGGTGCTTATTATCGTGTCAGGAATGGAGATAGGCAATAATTATATGTTGTTCACTGTAGCTAAAATATCTTATCGTAATTTTTAAAAGCAGCAACTACTTATCAAAAAAAAGAAATAGTAAATATCACCAGGGCAGCTGTTACGAAGATCGGTAACTATTCTTGGGGCGCTTAGTTGCACTCGTTTAAGTTTGCTGAAGTTATTTTCAGAGACACTGAAATAAATTTGAGAACCACATTTTAAAGCCGATCTGACTAGTAAGATGCAGATTGTTCGCGGGGTATTAATATCAGCATCCTAGTCTCGTTCAGAAATGTATTTGAGGATGTTAAGTTTTTTCATTTATTTACTTGAGCCTTTATGTGTCAGCTGCTCAATATTGCTGGTCCAGAATTTAATAAAGGAATTTGGTCTTTTTCTACAATCTAATTGATTGTCATTCATAAAAGTAACTGATTGGTAATTATCGAGATATCTATAGTAAAAAAAGGCAATAAATGGTTTAGAAGCAATAAAATTCAATTTATGTCATTTTGCAATGAAACGTACCTCCTAAAGATCAAAATTGAGGTTAGATTCAATTTCTCCAAATATTAGTTTCAGAATACCGAAAGAGTGATATCATCGGCGAATATATAAATATTTATTTATTATATATGAAAAGTTTACGTGCTAGATTCCTGAACTAGTGAAATTATTTCTTTCAAGTACGAGATCTCTTTTAATTCGAATTAACGACATTAAAATGCCCTAGAGAACCTGGCAACTACTTATATAGTTAATATAGTTCGATTCCGTTATAATACTTTAATGGAACAACTCCATTTTTAAGTGTGCATTATTGAATAATAAATAAATAATAGTAATGGAGGACAGCAGTAAGAAAGTATGAATTATAAATATCTCTGTTAAGACCACAAACTAAGGTATGAATAAATAGGTCAAATGTTATTTATTTAACCCTTATTAATATTTATTAATATCACACTGCAAGCTGCAAAAAAATATTTATTTATATAGTATCATATAATTTTATTTTTCTGTCAAAGGACAATATATGGAACAGCTTGACAACCAATTATTTTTATAAGATATGCAATTGCATTTTTTAATACAAAAATCGTAATAAATAATATGTGTTTATAAATAATTATTAAAATTTATTGATATTAATTTTTAGAATTTTGCCAAATTGACACATTTATTGCTTCTAATACTATTGGTACGAAATGCGATACTAAACAACTCATAAGCAAGACAAGTAAAGAATAATTCATCCGTTATCTAAAGAGATGAATTTGATAAAATGAAAGTTGTCAACGACAATTCTCTTTTAGAATTATGTAAGTGACAGTTTGTCTTGGATAAATTAAATTTGATAAATGATTATGACAGTTTTAGTAGATCATGCTAAGTTTTAAGTAAGTGTAAATAATTGTGTTATGCTCTGTTATTCCTATTAGTTAAAGTTTACAGAGCACAGACTAAAGGGTGCTGGGGGAACTGTAATTACACTAGGAGCAATATATAGAAAATTTAAATTACGTTTACTTATATTAAATATGTTAACTAACACAGTAAGTAATGCCTGAATTTTGATGAAATTTGCATTTTTAAAATTTTTTTTTTTTTACATTTTTGGACTCTAAAGCTCTTTCAGCCCGGTTCTAGGGTATTTTTAGATTTTTTAGGTTATTTTTAGATTTTTATTTTTAGAGCATTTTTTGCAATTTTTGGTCTTTTTTTTTTTTCTAAAGCAATTTGTAAGATATTCGCTGTACTTGTTTTTTTTTTTTAAATTTTATTGCCCTTTGCGAAGTCTTTACTTGTAATAATATTAAAATCACACAGTTATAGACAGTCTGGTGTTTTATTTCATAGATAGAGTTTCTAAACCACCCCACCGTCAAGAATAGTTTAAATCTTTTGTTCCTAGTTGAGATTTGGTTCCGAAACCTAAGATCACGCTTTGAGGTAACTGGCTAAATTTGTGAAACTAATCGGAATTAAATATATTTTAGATGTTAATTAATTAATGTCTTAATTTCTCACTGGGAGGGGGGGGGGTGATTGCTCTATCCTCTTAACCACCACGGCCCAAAACAGATATATTGAATGCTTTTTACTCTTAATGAAAATGTAAGCATACAATTGTTAAAAATAATTTATTCTCAATTTATCCTGATGTTCATTATTCGCCGTCTGTGTAAAATTCATCGTGAAATTCAGAAATTTCTTCAGCTTTTTTACGGATATATGTAAAAATTTTAGTTCATCATTTCATTTTCTGTAAGCTTTACATACCTTAAGATGACTATTTTCAGCATTAATATCAAATATCTCATTGAAAAATATGCTAGAAAATAATTACTTTAGAATAAAAACTATGTTTTAAAATGTGATACATTTCTTCTCTCAGAAAATACCTATGATAACTTTATTGTACTGTATCTCTGGCAAAGGAAAAAAAAAACATACTGCTGATATTAAAAACTAAAATAGATGGTATTTAAACCATTTACATTTTCCGTTCATATAGTAAAATTTTACCAAAAATTCTGCTCTTCAAATTTATAGTTCTCATTTAGTAAAAACATAAAACTGAAAAGTAAACTTAACCGAATAAAAATGATTATGTCATGCTCTACGATTCGAAACAATTATCAAATTTTGTGATATTTTCCAAGTTTTATCACATATATTTTAGTGTAAAATGTAAAAAAATCAATGCCATACTGCTTCGGGAAAAATTATCGAACTTTTCGGTATTCCCATACAACCAAAAACACGGTAAATATTACCATATTCTGGTTGTTCTGACTTTTTTCCCAGTATTGTGTAATTCTTGTTACAGCTATATATATATATAATCAAGCAATTATATCACTGAAAATAAATATTATTTTAGAGTGTATCTCATTCTTAGAGTGTATTTTTGTAAATCACTAAACACGTTCATTATTTTTTTTTTAAATTAATGTTTTTAGATTTACCCTCATTTATCAGTGAAGAATAGTTCAAAACGAAAAAAACAACTACTGTTTTCTTATTCTTATACCCTCTGCAATTCTTAATCAGGGTTTCATGAGTAGTACGTGCAAGTAAAGGAGCATTGGTCATCGTTAACGTTAGTTCCAGAGTGATTGAAATATAAAGGCAGTTAATCCTGTTTTTCGAGTCAATTACTTGTTTTATGGTCACATATTTTGTGCCGCCTTGAGCCTGGCAATTGCTTTCCAGTAAACGAATCAGAACATCAATCTATCTTGATCTATGCTAGAAACAAAATAAGATTCTTTTCGTCAATGCTTCTTTTTTTTTATTTTGCCGCGAAGATTTTTTTTTTAATTCTGTTATTTTCCTTAATTGACTTTCTATTTCAAAAATTTTTGAACTTGGTAATAATTTCTCAACTGATTTCAGTTTTTAAAAATTATAATCCTTGTCTTATTTTATTATAAATTCTTTTTCTCGAATACTTATTTATAATGACTGTATAGAGCAACATTTTTTAATGAATTAACACTGAAACGGTCAGAGCTGACATTTTGACAGCAAACCAAATTTGAGAGGCATTCCGGACACAAGTATTCAGAGCCGCTTGGCATTCCGAAATTATTTCTGCCTATTTATTTGACCCTCGTGACATTTTCTAATTTTTCGAGGTCTTCGAAAGCTTTAAAGAGAAATTTTTTAAAGTGAAATTATAAGCGGGCAAAATGACTTTCTATCTAAAACGAAATAATAAGGTCAAATTGACCGCAATATGGATTTAAGCGTATTGCTTAAAAATAGCGCTCCCTTTCTTTTCCATTTCTTATATTCAACTTTTTTGGACATGCACCTGGCTTATATTTTTTTCACTATAAAGATCATCCTCCCCCTCGTTGTCACTCACCAACCCCCAAAACTGCGCGCACAATCCTTTCTAGACCACTGTGGGATATGAGAATGCAACGGGCTATAAAAAGACATATTTGTAATTTTTTATGGAAAACACTAATTTGTATTTTATATCAGGATAAAATTATAACTACTCTTGCCTTTTAAAACTATTCAAAAAATATTCAGTCTCAAGTTTTACTGTCGGCAAGAAATTTAATCCATGTATCTTTTGAACAGATTTTTTTTAATATTTAATAAAAGGTGAAGACATTATGGATCTTTGTATTCAGCAAGAAAATGATAGATGCATTCTGTTATAAGAGAATAATTGTCTCAACTGGCAGTCCAGATGCTTGGCACTCTTTATGGTTTAAAGAAGTTCCCTCTTTGCTACATTGCGGCTATATCATAGAAAACTTTCACCAAAGAGCAAAGCTACAGCACTCACAATTTTAAAGGTTCAAGTAAAAGATCCAATAACTGTTACTATATACTAATAGAAACCAAAAAAAAAAAAAAAAAAATACCTGCATCATTAGTACTATTTACGGAGTGCTACTATTGAGTTAATATTAACATAACTAATGTTAATGAAGATAGTGGATAAACCCAGAAGAAGCAAGTTTATTATCTTGTTCTCGCTTACTTTTTGCGATCAAAATGACCGCAGTGGTCATTCTAGATAAGTAAAAATATTGGTTGTTCTAGGTTTTAATAGGTTTTTGCATTGAAATAAAATTACAGAAAATAGGTTCGTCGTCACAATTTTCATGAATGCAGAATTTAAAATAACTGATTAGAGTGATTTATCTAATTTTTTGCAGTATGCCAGATGCTGCCGCATATTAATCTATATTTTGTTAATATGAACTATTAAATACGTGTTCTGCTTAATCTAAAAAGGTAAGGCCATCTTAATAAACAAATAATGATAATGCATATATAAGTAAAAGCATTGGAATTACTTTGCTTTATCATTTGTGCGGGATTTGTCTTTCTGCTTTGTGCTTGATTCTGTACTGTTGTTCAGTACAGATTTATTTATTCTATTTTCGTCACCTCTTACGAAGAACGGTAATTCAGCTGGTGTAATAAAACTGATTTTGCAAAGCATTTGTTTCTTAAATTCTATTATATTCATATATTTCAAAATACTTATTCTTGTTCAGGTTTCTTACAAACAAACATAAACCTAAACATATCAATCTTTTGCATTCACTTCTTTAATATCAGTTTATTTGTTTAAATAACAGTTTTTTTTCAGAACTATTTTGAAAAGGCAAATATCTCTGCAAACATTTGTAACAAATCCATTCTAAAATAATTATAAGTAAAAACAAGGAAGTCTACTTATTACAAGCACTACTAGACTTATGTCAAATATAGTTACGGCAGTCACAAGTGGACTGATATTTTTTAACAAACTTACAATTGTCATTTTCCATTTTGTAACTATTAAAAAAGTTTAGGAGTTATATGTTAAGAAACTCGATTTAAACTCCTTCAGTTTAAGAAAGACGTAAACTTCAACTTCAATGAAGACTTAATTAGACGCCAAAGACTTTGAATCAAAGTAACTGAATTATCTTATTATCTTGTCATACTCTTTAAGAGTACACTAATTCAAAGACAGTGTTTACAGATAACATGCATTAGCAAACGGGAAATATTTGATGCAGTTGCTTGGTTTCTCAACGTAATTACCAGAGTTGTATTGCGCTTCATCAATGGATTGGATTAAAGATGAAAAGTAAGCTTTTGAAAAATTCGAAATAAGTTTCCTTTTTCTTCATATTTTTCGTTTTTAGCGAGGTATAAAGAAAAGCAGGTTGTTTAAAAAATAAATTACCAGCTCTCAGTATGATAAACAAAGTCTTAATAACTTTAAATGATTTATTTGAAATTTTCAGTTTTAATTTTACAATTTTGACTTCTAATGAACGTAACATGAAGGTTAATTAATTGTCGAAATAATTTTAATGACTTAATGTTTCTGCATTACACGATTGAATATTTTTGAATTTTCATAAGTCTCATTTAAACTATTCAATTTTAATAGTATTTCTACTGAAAAAATTTTCTTGCAATTTGTAATACTTTTAAATTCCATTCTAAAAATTAATAGCATTAAGCAATAAATAAATAAGTAGCAAAGCACAACAATTTACAGAAATGAACGTACTGTATTGTTTCGGATTTGTAAATTTGCTTAAAGTTTTGTAAATATTTTTTTTATTAATAGGCTAAATATCTTAGCTATAATATCTCATTTAATAAACAGTTTAATTAGAAAATTTGCAAGAAAATTGCGTTATTTTAAGGTAATTGCGAGAGAAAATAGGGAGATTTCGCAATTTTACGTTAGCTCCCGTATGCTCTCGTACGTAAGATTGAAGCAACTGCCCATGCTCTCGTTTATATTAGATGCTGTTTATCTTTACGTTATGTTGGCGTAATTTTTGCTACGAAGACAAAGCTACAAGCGCACTTTTTATAGCTGTTAAATGTTGTTTTCCTGTTTAAGCCTACCGTCGAACTAAAAACATGAACATGAAATGTGAAATTGGAGAAAAATATTGATGAAATTTAGAAATGAATCGTGATCTTACAACAATTGGCTCATTCAACAAATAAATAATTTTATTAGTTTTTGTTTAACATTATAGTTGTCTAACTGCGCTAGTTCCATAAGAAACTAAATATATTTTCTCAATTTTAAAATTATATTTGTATTTTAACTATACATTTTAATTAAAAAAAAGTCATATACTCAATAAAAGTTCAATAACATTTTCTTAAATAATATTAAGAAGAGGATGAATCTGTATTATTTATCCCGGAATTCATCAAAATCAATAATCTACCAAATTCTTTTGCTCCCAGAACTGCAGTTTTGAGTAGAACTAATCACCGTATCGTGTATCGTATGCCACAGCTTTAGAGATAGTCTGAGTCCATTTTAAATGTCCATTTTGTTTTGACTTCGGGGTCAAAGTTAAAATGATATTCCACTACTTCACCGTTTTTAACTTATGGATTTTTAAGAAATCTCTTAATATCCCTCATGTAAGTTTGATATTTTTTCACGGACGCATGCGCATTTCTCTAGAACTGACGCATGCGATGCGCAATTACTTGAAATCTTACGTACGGGACCGTACGGAAGCTAACAAAAATTTGAGAAATCTCCCTAATAACGCTTAGTGCATTGATTATGGAAAATTCAGTTTGACTCAATTTCGGCAACTATGGTGATAATTTTGGTTATTTGGTGATGAAATGATAATTTTGGAAAATTCTAGTTTCGCAGTGTTAGCACTAATATTTATAGTGTTAAACGAGAATTGTCTAGAATCACATCGAAAGTTCTTGGATTTCGTCGTCAAGCGTATATAAATAGGAGTCGGCCTCGCTAGTCTGCTTGTGACAAAAAACTAATACAGGATGCCAGATGTCAAAATCCAATAACCAATTTCCTACTTTCAGACGGGATATTCAAAAATAAATTTAAGAGATAACCTCCTTAGTATTGTTAAACATGGATGCTCCCGAGGAGAGGAAATGAATATTAGGATGATCCTCTCTACGGGAGCATACCACCACTAGATTATGATTTACTTTTTATTTATTTATATACTTAATTGCTCACAATCTACCTTCTCAAATTCAGATAGTACACTCTCAATTAAACTCAATAGATAACGTCCTTTTCTATAATAAGTGGACACTCCTGAGGAGAGGAAATGGACATTAGGGTTATTCTCGCCTCGGGAGTATACCACCCCTAGATAACACCCAGGTTGATCCAAGCTGCCATCCACCCAAACACTTCCTAACGCCAAAAGTCACAGTCATTTAAGTTTAAAAATAGCAGAAGAAGACGTCAGTTGCCCACTGCCACGGGCAGGCACTTCACCTAACACCATATCCAGTCAAACGTCTGCGTGCGGCTGCAATTGTTCTGATCTGCGAAGCTCTTGTTTTAGGTGTTTCACTGATATTTGTACTGCAATTGATTACTGTTAATTGTTGTAGTTCCTGGAATATTCTACTAGAAGATTCTGCTTTATTCATCTCCAATTAGCACGAACTTCTGCGCTTGGTAATAATATATTTAGTTTTACAAGAAAAAAAAACTTATTTAGTATCTAAACACAAAATGGCAGCATAAACAGAACGAAACACACACGGTGAAATCAGAATAAAAAGGTTTTAACCAGTTGGGTAAAAGAAAGTAATCTTGGTCAAGTCACTAAAGAAGAGAGATAAGAGAGAGAGGTCGGATAGAAACCCAATAAAGAGGATGTAAAAATTAAATTAGAATAATTTTTCAAACATTGGGGAAAATGAGATACTAGAATCATCATTAACTAAAAATTGCTAGAATTTTTTAAAGTAGGGAATGACTTTCAGAAATCAAGTTCAACATAAAATGGCAACTTGCTCTACCCAATTTTTTTATGAGTTATATATCATTGTTAGGCAATCAAGTTTTCCTACTAAGCTGTTTTTTGTTATCACTTGGATCAAGCTAGAAGTGTTAGACATAGTGAGGCATAATGGCAGCTAAAACAATGAGTTACTTTCAATATCCGTCAAATAATATTGATAAAGATTTTTTGGAAATTTTATTTAGATAATTAATGTGATGTTTTAAACATTTTTCAATCAGCTAAATATAGTATGTTTATTTTAAAGCACTTGCTTTTTTTACTGTTCTAGTTGTGTTTAGGTCCAATTCCACAAAAACCAGAATATATAGTCTTAAATTACCAGATTGCTTTTCTTATTCCATCATATTTGATATCAATAAAGTACACAAAATGAAGCAAGCTTATTTCGTCTCCAATAAAAAAAAATTATATCTCTTTTTTGTCTAAACAGTTATGTTAATTAGTTTAAGCAGTTAAACATTAGTTTTAAACAGTTTATTTTCTAATCGTTATTTTAACTTTTACAGCCACAGAAACTAGAAAAAAAATATTATGGCACAGTTGATTTTTAACTTTACTTAGTATAAAAACTTCCTGAAATAATAAATGTAAAGAAAAGCATCTGTTTTACTTTTTTTTCCATGGTAGTGCGTTTATATTACTCTTTTGTTATTCCATCACCAACTAATATAAGCCAGCATAGAATTCTCACTACAGGATTAAGATATCTAAGTTACAATGCTTTATTTATTTTTTAATCGTCTTAAACGTATTTGTTTTCGAAATCTTTAATACATAGACTATACGACCGTAAATTTTTTGCACTTAATTAATCTCTAATGCACATCTTAATATTGAATGATACGTATTAACGATTTTGTAACGATAATGAACCTAGTTCATATAATTTAAAATTTTTTTTTTTTAAAAAATGCATAATTACTTTGGACATAATTTTATTCTGATGCGCTTAATTAAAAAGAAACACATATGTTACTATAAACTTTTTTTGTGCTATGAACATTGTCTCAGGTCTGACAAACTTAAGAAAGCCTGCACCAAAAATATTTAATTAAGATCATTTCCTTTGTTTTTGGCTGATTCCGTGATTAGTGCTATTTCATGAGTAGTCAATTACTGTTGTATTTAATTAATGGGATTCGCAGCATGTAATAATTAACGAAATGGAGAATTTTTTATTGAATTATGATCGATTCAGGTGAGAAAACGCAAAGATATAACTAATGGATAAATTAATACGTTAGGCTACGTATGAAGCCCAGTACTGTAGTAATGATGCACGCAACTTTTTTTGATGTTAACTTTTTACTCTAGCAGTTCTAAAATATGACTCTCCAAAAAGTAGTTTTTATAGAAATATTTAAAAATAATAAAAACCAATTTTTTTTTTTTAAAAATTAAAGATATGAAATTTAAAAACTATATTTTATAGGCGTTTCTCGATGATTTTTGTTATTAACTGATTATTTCGAAATCTAATCCATATTTAGCGTGTTTTGATATAGTAAAGATTTGCTAACTTTGTGCTTAAAGGAAAAGAAAAATATTACGGGAGAAGATGTAAAATAGGCATATTGAAAAAATTGACACACTTCCACAAATTCTATCGCCAATATTCAATGACAAATATCAAAAAATTTAAAATAAGTCTTTCACGTGCATATTAATTTTAAAAGTCCTTGATTAACCCAAAATTGCTAAAACTATAAAGAAATTGCCGTTCATTTTATTAAATTGTGTTGAGTTTTATTACCAAAGTTATAGTCGACAATATAACTCAATATTTAAAGAATCACATGGAACTTAAATCAGTAGAGGATCAAGTTCTAATTAAAAATATGGTAGTCGGGAATCAAATGCTTCAAAATTGTTATTTACGGTGCAATTCATGCAAAAAGATGATCAATAACAGCCTTGCTCAAAGAAGTTTCAATTGGTACTGTGACACATATTATACCATCGTATTTGCAGAAAAGATGATAAAAATAGTTTTTTTAGGCCGGCAAGTAGTTGATTCTAATTTGAGAACATTGATGAAATTGGAAAACATTTGATTAAAAACATCTAATTTACAAATTCAACAAGATTATCACAGGTTTACCAAACATACAAAAATTAATTTGCGAGTGGCGATTGTAGTAACTTATCCGTCGTCGCCAACCCCGACTTGAAAAGGCGCTTGGCATAGATAAGAAGCTGGTGGAAACATTCTTTTATTTTTGGAAACAAGCCTTGATAGATGAAAATGTAATAAACAAGTCTTCAAAAAAATGATAAAATTGAAGCACTATTTAATATTGGGCCTCATTAGAAAATAGGAGAAACAGTCTATTTCTGTTGTTGTTTCTAATGTGAATACCAGCAAGCCTGCTTAGTGAAACCAAGCAAATTCAAGGCAGAGGGTGCGTGAAACCAAGCAAATTCAAGGCAGAGGGTGCGTTTCTTGCTTTTTAGTGGCGCCATCTATGACCAAGAATACGTATTCATCCGCACACACGTCAGAGTCCTTTTATGGGGTTGGCCTATTCATACATCCATTCATTTATCCACAGATCATAATTTAAAACCTAAACCAGAGAATGATCAATCTCCAATTCAGTAACCCCAGAGGCTTGATTTGTTATGGTAACACGGAGGACTTTGTGACCCTCCGAATTTAACGTGCACTAGCCACCATTTATTACATTTTGTCTTTGGCCTGCAGGGATCGAACTCGTGAACATAGCAGGGATCATGGATCCAACACCCTACCAACCAGGCTATTCCAGCCACAGTCTATTTCTATTCAAAGGAAGAGGGGAAAAATTAGACTGAATATCAAACCTGCAGTTATTTGGTCCAAACTTTCAACCTTTGTCTTGATCAATCATTTGGGACCATTTCCTCCAGCGATTGCAGCTATCCGCTATATTTTTCAAGAAATCATAAAATGTCAATAAAAAAAGGCTTGTTTATTTAGAGAATGTGCGTTTTTGTGTCCGAGTTTAAAACATAAAATATCCTCTGCCCTAATCAATCAGCATATTTGAGGTGATATATTTGAAACATTAATATTGCGCTTGAAAATCCGATCCTTAGATAAAAAGTTATACAGGGTATTTTGTTTATTTTTTGTGCACTCTACTTAGACATTGTTTTTAATATTATCTAGTTATATTTTAAGGTATTTTAAGGTTATTTTATTTTTGCTGTATTTAAATATGCCCATCTTTCCCTGCTTAACCTGATACTTTTTTTTTTATGGAAAAAGTAAAATGATTTGTTTTTAATATATATCATTTGAATTAAAAAAATGTAAGATTTAGTTCTGTTACCATGTCGTTAGAAGCAGCACATATTTTCTAGCTCTTGAATTTCATTTGTTTATTAAATTTATATTCAGATTCAGTCATTCTTAATTTCCTTCTAAATAAATAAATAAATCTTTTCATTACATTTTATTCAATTTTATAATGAGTGAATGCAAGTATTCCAGTTCTCAATCAATGTAACGGCTAACTCTTCATTTCAATTCACGTTCTTAACTAATTATAATTCAATATTACGACAACTGAGTATAAAAATCTATATATATATAACCTTTCTTTCCCTAACCATATCAAACATTAGAACTACTGTTAATAGGTTTACTTTAATTTTTAACCAACCTTCTTGGCCAGAATTCTGTAGCCAAATTATTTAAATATTTACATTTGATATCGTGTTGTTGGCTCAATTTATTTGACTCTTGGCAGTGCCTATTTTCTATTAAGTGCTTATAATGGATCTCTCTTGCTCTAGAAAGCGTCGATTAAATATTTACTTTTGAATGGCTTATGATCAGATAAGTCATGGGGAAATTTTCTCCATCTTGTGCCCTTATTCTTAAAAATATGCAAAATTAATTATTTTACTTAAAATGTCTCTTGGATAAAATTTTCTTTTTATTTTGCAACTAAAACTCTGGAATGAAACAAAAGTTTTATAATTAATATGATCCTATTTTCGTCGTCTACAACTTATTTTATTTTCAGAACATAATAAGCAACTCCTATGTAAAGTATTATCCCCATGTTCTATAATATAACTATGTAGTCTAAGAGCATTACATTAGCATTACATTAGCCTTACATTAGTTTTGATATCTACCTCCTCCAAACGAAATTCATCTGTTTCGATTACTCCTTCATGCTAAACTCAAGACTCATATCTACAATTGTAATGCGTACAAATACATTTACAGTGAAAAGAATGTATTTTTTATGACCATTGGATAAACTCAGTCTTTAGAATACTCTTTTATTATGTTTATCTAACGGAATTTAAATTTATAAAAAGTAGCTTCGAAATAACGATACTTCGCAAAGAAATTGTTAATAGTTATTCCTTTTTTTTTTCATCCCGTTAAAAGATGAAAATGATGGGAATCGCTTACGGCCTTTCAATTTACTCCGTTGATTGAATTTAAAAGAATATCAATAGATTTCAGAGTTTTTTTCCAACTAAAAATAAAAATAAAAACATTTCTTTCAACGAGTCAATACGATTCACACTGAGAATTTATTGTTAAATGATGTTTTTGATAGAAAGCGATGCTACTCTTTAGAAAGGACAACCTCAGGAAAAATATGAAGTTTTATTACTGCTTACTTTTTTCAACGAGAATTAAATAAAATATGTGATACATTTGATGTGTTTATCTGCTACATTATTATATTTTTTTAAATATTACGTTTTATATTCTGAGTAAATTATTTTAAAGGGAGTAACCATTTTTGAAATTACTAGAGTAAAAATATATATTTAATGATTGCATTAGTTATGTTGTATTAAGCTAAAACAAAAATTTTTTTTTTTTAATATTTGATGTTTATTAAAAAAAGGAAAATTATTTTAATTGAATGATTTTAAAATTTTCGAACATTTTGGAATATGATAGTCTGATTAATTCTGGTTGGTAAAACTGGATCTAACTAACTCTAGTTGGTAAGAGATAGAGGCTTACAATACACAAAATTTTCCAATGCGGCCCTTGACTTGAAAAAAAAAAGGGCGCAAGAAAAGCCGTAAGAAGCTCATTATCCATGAAAATCCTTAAAAATATATCCTAACACCTATTAAAACCGAAGAAAAGCGCAGATTGGATCATTTGTCAATGTAAATTGCAATGTATTGCTACATCATTTTATTATACAAAGTAGTTTTAGAACAGAACATGTTTGCGCGAAAGCCTTTTTTATAACTTGAAATATCATCTTCTTTGTCTGAAAATTTGATCTTTCCAGTTATAAAAAAATTTTAAATTATTTATTCTTATGAATTTAAATCAATTTTTCTTTCAATGCAATACTCGAATGCAACAAATGGCTCGAAAAAACTAGCAAAACTGACAAATAGGATATAATGGAAACCCCGAAATGGAAATATTCAAAGATATATATTTATATGCTGGGAAATATCCAATCTAGTGATTTAAAACAAACATTATCGGAAACGCTTACTTTATTTATTTTAAATTAATCAAAAGCATGAATTATTCATAAAGGTAATATCATTTTAATTTATTGAGTTTAATTTATTAAAATCACAGTTTAATTGCCTACATCCCTTCTTGTATTCATCAAGAAATGAAAAGAAAGAAATTGTTTGAAGCAGATATTTAACGAATTAAATATTACTTAAATTTATTTCTTTTGGATTACCCAAGTTAGGTTCACTCAAATTAAATTCAGTATATTACGCGTGGCGCCACCCATTAAGAAATAAATTAAAAAATCAACATGAAGTTCAAATTACTAAGTTATAACTTATTTTATGTAATACGTAATACCTCACGATGTTAGTTACATGCTTTTTAATATATATATAATATATTATATTATATAATATATATATATATATATATATATATATATATATATATATATATATATATATATATATATATATATATATATATATATATATATATATATATATATATATATATATATATAGATAGATAGATATATAGATATATATATATAAATACAGTCCCTGGCCAATTTATTCGACGCACTGTAAGATTCTATGGAAAATCTTAATTATCAAGTGATACTATACAGCTTCATTGTTATTACGCGAGTGAAACCAGTTTGTGCTTGTTTACGTTCGTGTATCAATTAGTTATATAATTTGGCGATATATAATATAAATTCTGCGATTGGATAAATTAAACGGTATATGATATAAATATTGAGTATTTGCTATATCATGTATTATATTAGTATATCATGATAATATGACCAAATTATTCGACGCACTGTAGTGTTTTAATAATTGCTTGTTATGCACGTGTTTATACGCAATACTTTTATATTTAAACATACATGTAATAGGTTTTTTATTCGGGAGATTTTTCATGTACTTCCAATTTGTATTTATTTTTAACGTATTGCATTAGAATGTTAACCAATTGATACACGAACGTAAATAAGTGTAAACTGGTCTCAGCCGCGTAAAAACATTAAAGCTGTATAGTACCACCTGATAATTAAGATTTTACATAGAATATTAATATATATATATATATACATTTCGAACATTAAAAATTTAAATTTTATAAATAAAAATATTGTATAGTCTAAGGCTCCTGAAAAAAAATTCTTTTTCAATTCAATTTTTAATTGTATAGCACAATTTTAAAAAAAAATCTACTTTGGATTTTATTAATTATCTATTCATTTATTGGGAGCAAACAGTTACTTGCAAAATTCCAGTTTTAACTTAAGAATTTCGATTGAAAGTGAGTGCCGGCGAGTAGTAATCTTTTCCTATCTTGAGTGAAAAAGACGTGATGCATTGATTACCGATGCTTGGGTCCCTTTCACTGACATCATTTGAAATTTGAGTTTGATAAATGACTGAATGTTGAATTATCAGTAATTTATTGTCCTTTTTCGGGCATTTCCACTCAATGCTCATTTGAAAGAAGTTTCTCCCAATGATATTCAATTGAAGAAGGTGTCGTTAGCATTTTCAGTTGGCTCCTCTTATTGCAGACATTGTCTGAGAAGGAGGAGACTTTTAAGGATTACCATCAAAATGTCAATTTGATTAATGATCTATAGGATCATGCATAATAAATTGGGCTTCTATTTTTAGCTTGTTTATGTCAGTTGTTGGGATATAGTACTTTATTCAAAATCTATAATATGAATGAGTTTAAATGTATTTTTGCTACAGAGTATCTTATTTGAATTTCTTTTCATTTTGAAACCTTTGATTTTTTTTCTTTGATTTTTTGATTTTAATGCTGAGTTTTCCACTGTTTTTTTCTTCAATTATTTATGTAAACGTTAATATAATTCACTGTTTCTTACATTTGAATCATTGCTTTGCTTTCATACTTTTGTTTGTTTGTTTTCATTTATTTAAATGTAGAGTTGACTTGGTAGCGATTAAAAAAACAAATATATGGTAAGAAATAGATTTCTAGCAAATTTAGTCTTCTAAAGTTATCTTGTTCATAATCTATTTCAAACGATAATTTTGTTCGGCTTTCAAGAGTAAGACAGGGGGGGGGCATGATTAACTTGCTTTACACCACCACCGATTCTATGGCCTAATATCACCTGACTCCGAACTGTACTGCTACGAACCATCAATCATTAGCACCTGCCATTAGAACAATAGTCTCTTAAAAAAGACCATCTAGTCTGAGCCAAGCACAAATGACTAATAACCGACATGATGGCGTTGGCTAGTAAGTGAGGGGCTAGTGACACAATTTAAAAAAAAAAAAATTATAATGAACAACATTGTGATTTTACTGTATTGAAGCTCTTAAATAATTACAATTTTTATAACTACATTACGACTTACAATTTAATGGCAATAAACGGGGAAATAATTTAGATTTTCTTCATCCTTTATATTCTTAGAACATTCTCACATTTAGTTTACAGTTCATCAGTTTAATTCTTAACAATACCTAATTAGGAGCAGTTTAAAAGCCGTATCATTGATTTATGAGAATATTTGCTTATAAATTACCAATAAATTGTTTTGATAATAATAAATCATTTTATCAGATTCTAAAAATAAACTTCTTAACATTTTTTTTCTCGATTGATTTATAAAATAAATAATTAATTAATAGTAATTACTTGATGTAATTGTAAGAATTTTATTATTATTATTTTTTTGAAAAATTACTGTTTTTTTTTTTAAATGTTTTTAACGTAATGATTTTACGCTTAACACACTTTTTTTCTCAAACGAAACGATTTTTCCAGTTTATTTCAAGAAAGGTTTATGTTAATATGAAAAATTTTATTGAATCGGTATCTTTTAGTTAAAAAGAGTTTGTGAGAAAAAATAAAAACTCCTGATCATAAGTAGAGATTGTACCAATTTTTTATTATATATTATATGATATTATGTTTGGTGCGAATAAAGTGAGGTAATTTAATGTATTAATATTGCGACATTGAAATCATTTGTATGTAGTACTTGTATTTGAGATTGTATTTGGATATAGTCATGAAAAAGATAGTTAAATGAATGAAATGTAATTAAAAAAACAACTTAAGGCCGAAAATTACAAAAAGGGTATTACATTAACGGGAATGTAATCGTTAAGGAAAGTGGTAAGTACAATGCTAATGTGGTATAACAATAACCCAATAGGTCCAAAGGGTCACAAAGTGTGAGGTTTGAACAAATTGGATAAATTGGTATCACCAAATTTAGAATAAGGGTGAAAACTAAGAATTAATCAAAATTAGAAGATAATTAAAATAACGACATGCTATATCCAGATAATTAAAGCAACTTTAAAAAAAATATCATATACATATATATTATTATAGCATGACATGACCCAGGCAGACAAAATAAAAGAAAGAGTTACTCACCCATGCGAGTATTTTCCTTGGACTACTTCTGCCAACCAGACCCTCGGAAAGACATATAAAAATGAATCCAGAAGCAATAAAAAAAGTTCTGTATGATCTTGAACATTTTAGTTTATTTTCTTCATGTCACATACATCTTACGAAAAAAACCATCGGGAGAAAGGGGGGGAAATAGCACTTCTACTTACGGCGTCAGCACGTGGCTAGACTCTCTCATGGATGATCCACAATTTTAAAGGCTTAACCCCACTGCGACTTTACAAAAAAAATCAAAAGTTAAAAAAAAAGAACCATCCATTCATGATGGCTCCGACGATGACGCCAAAAAAAAAGGGGAAAAAAATCAAGCACAATTATATCATGCTTCACAGTTCTCGAGTGAGGATCTAAGAGAAAAAAAAAAAGGTAGCAAAGCGTCCCTCGGCGCGGGAAAAGACTGAGTGGTACCAAAAAGAGAGAGGACGACTGTCATTGGATGGGGGGAACATCGCATTATTACACCAACACCAATCAGTGTAAAATGAGTACTCCCACAACATACCAAATATGGTACCAAAGGGAAGATGTCTCAAAGAAGGTGTGACCACACGGATTTCTGGGAAACTTGAAAATTCCGGCTAGAACCGGAAACACCACGTGCAAAAATGAAGGTTACGTGAAAGTGATGGGAAAAAAAGGGGAAGTGGTGACGTAAATTAGAATGCGAGGGACAAGAATGTCGTCCTTGAGAAGGACGAAGCGGTCAAACGACCTTGAATCACAAAAGGTGGAATAAAGATGACACAAAAAGGAATGTTCTTAATGCGAAAGAAAAAAAAAGCAATTCCTTTGAGGAATAAATTCGGAAAAGGAAAAAAAATCAGAAATGAAAGAAAGACTAAATTAAAATAATTGAAAATTAAAAAATAAATTGTCACCCAACACTGTGACATCACCCAGGGAGACCCGAAAAAATTTGCAACTTGTTGCAATTTTTTTTTTTTTTGAACAAACTCAGCAGAAAACTGAAGAAGTGAAAAAAATTTCACTCGTAAGTCTAGCCCGATATGTTAAGGGGACAAGGCAGAAGGCGCCCACCCATCTCCATTCAGGTGATACATAAAGATTAGAATACATGATACAACTTTATACAATAAGTAGGCAAAACATTTGTTTGCTACAAGCACACAAATGGAATAAGTATATGACAGAAAAAGAATGTTGCAACATGGAATTTACAATAAAAGAACACATGTACCGTGAATGTCCTGTTTTTTTGTTCGAGTCCAATTTGTTTTCCAGATTAGGAGCAGGAGAGTTTCCCTGATAATGTATATAACGATGCACCAGTGGACGTCAGGTCACTCTTCATGCGGTTTTGTTTATGGCAGGTAAGGTATGATACACAAGATTTTGAACCATTGTTCGGAAGATTAGGCAGCCAAACTGCAGGCTGATTTCAGGCATGGTTTCACATCTCATGGCATCTGAAAGAGCAAACGCTGGACAGAATTATGCTCGACAACACACGGAAGTACAACATCGGTGATTCTGGGTGAGTAACTCAAAAAAAATTTTTTTTTTGCCCGGGTTTGGTCAAGCACACAGAAACACCAGATGTAAAAAGGAAATGTGAAAAAGAGAAAATCCATTACACACAAATATAATAACGGAAATAAAACAAACACAATAACAATAGGTAGCACAGTGCGCCACATATTAGGAATATGTAAAGAACTTTACTAATATAAACATTGAGAAGCTGATTGTCTGATGTCTTAATATGAAATTAGTGACAAGCAGCGTACAAAGGTATATGTCATTTGGATACCTAGAGGGATACATTTGATAAAAATACCCATTTAATGACTGAGTGGTAATTGAAGTTGAATTACCAATTAATAAGACACATGAGCAAACAGTGGTATCATTATTGATTACACAAGCTTGATTGTGCAGATTGCACTAAATGTATCATCATTGGGATGAAAGGATATATGCAAAAAAAAGTTTAAGAATATATACACCACATTATTTAACACCACATGTGTGTTTAAGCCAAGTGGCTCACAACTCCTTAGACACAAAAAGAAATTAGATATTAAAATTCATCCTTGTAGAAGGATCTGAACAGATATTCTATATGTATACTGTCGTCTCATCAACATTATTAAGATTATAAACCAGGGACATCTGGAGTAATGATTAAGCAAGAATTATATCTTGTACGGGACGTAAAGAACTTTTAAGTGGATAATGTATCAGACTAAGACTAGGGAAAAAAAATTTAGATTATGAGTAGTGGGCAGGAATGCACGAACCCCAAGTAACAAGGACAGAGGATTAACACTCGGAGATGACAGCAACAGGATAGAATCAGACTTAAGACAGTGTTGAAAACCTGGCCAGGAATTATAATTGCTATCACGACCAGCATGATAACATCAACTAGTCAACAGTACGAGTTCTTTCCGAAGTGACAAGTCCAGAGGAAGAGTGGGTATCAGAAGGATAAATTAATGAATTGGGAAATGGCAGCTTGCGAAAATTAATTGAAATCCTTGTTACGGAAAAGGGCGATTTAGCATAGTTGACACACTGGAGGAGTGCTACGTGTTACAAGATGAGTCACTAATATTTTTGGTGATATTCCACTGATTTTTAGATCAGAACAATAGGATGAACAACAAACTTTACTGTTGGTCAAGAGTTAGTGACACTTGAAATTCAGGATGGGAGCATTGACAGGATACACAAGAATTTATATTAGATGAGGTTGATGCATCTGATAATTGATAAGGGTAGTTAAAGAACGGCTGTACTGGAAGCCAATGAGATGTATTGAGTGTAGAGCAGGCACTATTTTCTACAACGTAAGTTGTATTGACATACATTTTTCGGAGAAGTGCTTATCGGTGGAGAGATACAGTCCAGAAGATGATGTTGTCTTGGAGGAGCACTATGTAGACGGTCGATATGGACAGTTCTGGATGGGGAAAACTTATTATCCAGCCATTGGATCTCGAAGATGTGGGTGTTGATCTTTTTGATCACAGAAAACGGTCCTTGAAATTTTGTTTTAAAGGAGGTGTCATCTTTGAGATAGACAGTGTCACCGACATTGATTTGTCGCAGCTTTGACTTAATTGAGTGTCGTTTGTTTTGGATATCTTGGGCTGCTACAAGATTTTCATATGTAAGTTTGTAAGCAGACTGGAGTTGTGAAAGGACTTGTTGAATGTAGGAAGAAGAATCAAGTTGGCTCGGTGAAATTTCTTTGTTAAAAGTGTCGAAAAAGAGGGAAACTTGTCTCCCGAGATGAAGTAGGTTGGGACTGAGTCCAGTCGTAGTATGAGTCGCTGCATTGTACATCTGTTGGTGAATTTGTAGGGCAATTTCAAAAGATATATTGTTTTCCTTAAGGATTTTGATTGTAGATTTGATAGACAAGTTGATTCTTTCAGATTGTCCATTAGATTGGGCATGGTAAGGAGTAGTATGAGATAACCTTATGCCGAGAGCATTATTTAGACAGTGAAAGGCTTCTGCGATGAATTGCTTACCACGGTCGGTTAAGATGTAGGCAGGTCGTCCATGTAAGGAGATGTAATTGAGGATGTGCTTGATTATTTGATTTGAGGTGATGTTGAGAAGAGGATATAACACTAGGAATTTGGAGAAGTGATCAAGCACAGTTAACACATGATGGCCATCAATTGGACCGAGGATGTCCAGTGATATGAATTGACCTGGGTAATCGGGAATCCAGTGGTTCAGGAAAGGAGCTTGCTTTGGTTTGATTCTTTTCAATCTAATACATTTATCGCAGGAAAGGACAAAGAATCTACAGTCAGTGTACATATTTTTCCAAAAATATTTTTGTGTAAGGAACTGGTATGTTTTTTCGAAACCAAAGTGATTGAAGTGGGCAATCTGGAGAGCTTTAGTTTTTAAAGATTCTGGAAGGACAATTTTTGGATCATCTTTATGGGAAAGAAACATAAGAACGTTGTCTTCAGGATGTAGAAAAAATTTTTTGAAATGTTGAGAGTTTCTAAGAGAATTGGATTTTAAATAGTTGATGACTTCAAGTGTGGATGGATCATTCAATTGTTCTTGACGGATACTCGAGATAGAGATTTCATTTATTGGATTGTTCGACTCCAAGACGTTGACAGTGTCAAGATAAGGAAGGATAAGATCATCTTTTGTTTCAGAGAAAGAGATAGGTGTTTTCATTTCTTGTCCATTAGGGATGCGGGACAGATAGTCTGGGAGCACGTTCTTTGCGCCAGGAATGTGTTCGATAGTAAAGTCATATTCACTGATTTGCAAGAGCCATCTTGTGATTAAGTCAGCAGGTGATTGCACTTTTCGGTAATGGATTAAGGATTTTGCATCAGTTTGCAGGACAAATTTACGGTTGTAAAGATATTGCTTGAATGCAATGATAGATTTAAAGATTGCAAAGAGCTCCAGTTTAATTGCAGGATACGACCTTTCTGAAGGGGAAAGCATTTTGCTGAAGAAGCTAACAGGATGGAGGTTACCTTCTTTTTCTTGTAGTAAGACACCAGCAATGGCAACTTTGGATGCATCCGTGTTGAGGATGAAGGACTTGTTCCAGTCTGGAAGAATGACGAAAGGAGTGGTAAAAAAAATTTGTTGTAACTTTTGGAAGGCCTCATTACATTCTGCTGTCCATTTAAATTTGGAATACTTGAGTGTCGCTTGAGTTAGAGGGAAGATGAGTTCCGAATAATTTGGTATGAGATGACGATAGAAAGAACACACACCAAGAAATTTCTTAGTCTGTCTTGCAGTTAGAGGTGGTGGGAATTTTGTAATTTTGATGATGTTAGATTTTACAGGCATCACTTTCTTCTCAGAAATATGGAATCCCAAGTAGTCGATAGAAGTTTTAAAAAACATGCATTTAGATGGAGAGAAGGTAAAGTTATATTTTACAAAGATGTCTAGGACTGCATTTAATTTTCTGGAAAAATCATCAAAACTATAGGAACCAATGAGTACATCATCTTGATATGGGAAAACATCTTCAATTCCAGAGAGACGAAGTTCATCTACTATAGAATCCATCAGTGCTTGAAATGTTGAAGCGGCAGTTTTGAGTCCAAATACAAGTCGTTTATTTTTAAATGCACCAAATGGCGTGACAAACGTTAGGACATCCTGGAGGTTTTCCGGGAGTGAAATTTGTGTATAAGCGGAAGACAGGTCCATGAGAGTGTATGTAGAGTACTTGGCCAGTTTAGATATTAAGTGTTGGATGTTGGGCAGCGGGTAAGTGGCATGCTCAATGATGGTGTTTAATAATCTGAGATCAAGTGCTAGTCTAAATTTTGGTTTTGTATTTGGATTTTCTTGTTTCTTCTTAACCATCAGGAGTGGACAAGCCCATGGGCTGACAGTGCGTTCAATGATGTTAGCGTCCAACATTTCTTTAAGGTGTGTAGTCGCTATATCCTGTAGAGCCTCAGGAATAGGAAAAGGTTGAGTTTTGATAGGAGTGAACGATTTGAACTTTAGATCAGGAGATATTTTGTCCGTATGACCAAGAGTTTTGAGGCTTTTAGAAAATGCAGAGAATTTTGACATTAATATGGTCTTGAGTTTGGATTGTTGTTCTTCTGAAAGATGATTGATTTCAAAATCATGTTCGGTGAGTTCAGCTTTCCTTAGTTTGAGAACATCTTCAGATGCTTGAATGAGGTTACAGTGATCAGCATGAAGTGGGATATGTTCCTCAGGATTAGAAATAGTTGAATTTTGATGGACAGCTTCTTCAATGGATGGTAAATTGAAGTTAGGATCAATGTCAAAGTTAGGAAAGGCTTCACCCATAACACAATCTTTGTTGATATGGATAGATGAGTCTGAAGCGTTTTCAATCACTGTTGTGAATTTTCTGTTCTTGATACTATGAAGAGCTTCATGGATTTTTATGTTCTTGTTTTTGATACGAGGGATGAAGAGGACTTGTGGAAGTGTATCTTGAACAAAGTCCAGGACTCTAAGATGTATGAATATGGCTTCTTTGGGATGGATAACCACTTTTTGATTTGTGACTACTCTATACTGTTTAGACAGAGTGTTTTGATGATTATCAGGATGATGAATTGGTTGTTCTTTGCGTTCTTGTGGTTGTTGAATGTCAGTTTTATCAGTTGGAGTGATTTCTTGTGTTGTTTGAGAAAGATGAAGGATTGGGATGTCTGAGTCATCTGTAATCTGGGTATCATCATCCAACTTGGAATTGTCAATATTGGAGTGACAGAATTGGATTTTCTCGTCTTGGATTGTGATTAAGTTTTTTTGTGGGTGGATCAAGATGTTGTGAGCTACAATGAAGTCGTAGCCAAGGATGCCATGGAAAGACTGGTTGAGTAGAGGGATGATGTAAAGAGGATGCTTGAAGAATTTCTGTTTGATTTTGAATGAAGCTTCAATACATGCTTCAAAATCGAGACTAGAATTGATAGTTGTGATTGACACTTGTCGGGATAGCCTTTTTATTTTTTGTTTTTGTTGCAAAGAAGTGAAGATATGCTTGCCTAAGAGGGATACCGATGAACCGGTATCTAAGAGAAACTTTACCACTGTTCGATTAAGTTTGACTTCAATGATGGGTAGCTGATTACTTGTAAAGACACTCATGACACAATTTTCTTGACAAATATTATTTTGTGCGACACCAAGGAAATGTTCATTAAAGAAGGCCTGAATTGAGAAATCGTTGGGTGACATAGGTAATTGTAAGAAATCGTGAATGTTTGGTTTGTATGGAATATGCTTGGGCGGCTGGAGTTGTTCCCTTGGGATTAGTGCACCCTGATTAATCCCAATTACTCGTTTAAATTACGATTGGAATTTTGAAAAGAACGAGGATACTGACGGAGATTACCAATAGGCCTGTTTGGCCTGGGATATCTTTGATTGAAAGAAGGAGCATTAGGGTTCAATTGTGGGCTATGCGATTGTCTAACTGGGTTGGAGATTTGTTGAAATGCGTAGCAGTTAGCCATAACATGATTGCGTTTGCCACAATAAAGGCAGAAAATATTTTGGGGGACGTTAGGATGGGAAGGTCGATTAAACCTAAAAGGATTATTAGATGGATTGAAAGACCTTATATGGGGGGAGTGTTTAATTCCACTAGCATTATTGGATTGGGCCCTGGATTGTTGTTGCTGAATTTGGCTTTTTAACTTCTCAATTGTTTCACGTAATCGTGAGACTTCCTCATTTTCTTCCGCCTGAATACTATTAACAGTCTGAGGCTGTTTGACGGAAAGAGATTTAAGTTCTAATTTGAGGGAATTGATTGACTCTTGAAGAGTCAGAAGAGTATTGGCTGTGGGATCTATGTGTGAATTGGCTGAGGTAGCCTGGATAGCTTGTTCTGCAGCAATAAACCTCGCTGCCTTTTGGGTTAAATGGTCAAAAGATTGATCGTCTTCCATCAGGAGTTTTTGTTTAAGATGATAAGGTAAGATTCTTATAAACTGGAGGGATAACAGTGAATCGATAGCGTTAGGCGGGGTGTCTTTAAATGCCTTGCCTGCAGCAACTTTAAGTCGATGAGCTAAGGATCGTATACTCTCGCCTTCTAGGAGCGTGATGTTCTCAAAAGCTACTAATGCAGTAGTTGGGGTGGGTTCAACATTAAAAAAATCATGAAGGGATTTGCACGCTTGCTCAAAACTTTTTGTCAAGCAGTCTGGAGACTGGGAAAAATAGTGCAGGGCTGAGCCTTCAAGCTTTGATTTGAGGAAGGTAAGTGCGATCTGATCTGACCAGTTGTTGATGGTCTTTAAGTCTTTGACTTGTGCGAGGAACCAAGTGACGGGACTGTCTCCACTAAAGTTATTTATCGTAAAATTAATGGGTGTCCTGTTTTGTTTAGGAAGGGATTCCTCCTCGTTGGGAGTATGATTATTCTGAGTAATATTACTGGGGTTTTCTTTGTCCATTTTTGTACGCTTATTGTTTCTAAGGATCATATATTAAATTTTAAAAAAAAAGAGGATTGATCAACAGCAAGAATAAACTTCTAATCATAAAGACACAAATATGTTTACACCACATATATAATAACGGGGAATAATCTAACCTAATATAGGGTGTGTCAATATAATAATGATAAGACAGGGATAACGAATGGTGAAAGACTCACAAGCCCTAGATGTACACACTAGAGGTAAAGCACTAAATATATAACACTAGATGTAAACAATACAAAATTGATGTATAAACAATGAAATAGGCATACCTTGTGACACTCAAATTGAGAGAAAAAAAATTGTTTACATACACACAAAATACACCCTTAAATTTAAATTAAAAGGTATTATATTTTTTTTTTTAACATTATAAATTGTGCATAATATTGGACAACATACTAAGAGACATTTAGTATTTATGCTAAGAAGAGTGACATATCAAACCATAATACTGAGGGAGAAGAATGTTTACAAAATATTAGGAATATTCCTATTTTGATATTAACTCAGTACCTATATTAATTGTAACCAGTGCATACTGAATCAAAATATTCTCACTCACAATCTGAATAAACATTGTATTCATAACAAAGAAGAAAAAAATAATCGAAACTTTTTGCTGTCAAATTGATTATTTTGTGTATCTCTCTAATGCTAATGTTAGTGTAATAAAAGAATAACCATCACATATGGACACAGGTACAGTAGTAATGATCATAATGTACACGAACGGAATTAATAAGTAACATGTAAATATGTCCCACTGGTAAACATGAAATGTTTACAAAAGAATAGGATTGTTTACACATGTATTCAAAATTATATTAAATGAAGAGGTACTTGAAGAGCGGCACCATTTGTACCAATTTTTTATTATATATTATATGATATTATGTTTGGTGCGAATAAAGTGAGGTAATTTAATGTATTAATATTGCGACATTGAAATCATTTGTATGTAGTACTTGTATTTGAGATTGTATTTGGATATAGTCATGAAAAAGATAGTTAAATGAATGAAATGTAATTAAAAAAACAACTTAAGGCCGAAAATTACAAAAAGGGTATTACATTAACGGGAATGTAATCGTTAAGGAAAGTGGTAAGTACAATGCTAATGTGGTATAACAATAACCCAATAGGTCCAAAGGGTCACAAAGTGTGAGGTTTGAACAAATTGGATAAATTGGTATCACCAAATTTAGAATAAGGGTGAAAACTAAGAATTAATCAAAATTAGAAGATAATTAAAATAACGACATGCTATATCCAGATAATTAAAGCAACTTTAAAAAAAATATCATATACATATATATTATTATAGCATGACATGACCCAGGCAGACAAAATAAAAGAAAGAGTTACTCACCCATGCGAGTATTTTCCTTGGACTACTTCTGCCAACCAGACCCTCGGAAAGACATATAAAAATGAATCCAGAAGCAATAAAAAAAGTTCTGTATGATCTTGAACATTTTAGTTTATTTTCTTCATGTCACATACATCTTACGAAAAAAACCATCGGGAGAAAGGGGGGGAAATAGCACTTCTACTTACGGCGTCAGCACGTGGCTAGACTCTCTCATGGATGATCCACAATTTTAAAGGCTTAACCCCACTGCGACTTTACAAAAAAAATCAAAAGTTAAAAAAAAAGAACCATCCATTCATGATGGCTCCGACGATGACGCCAAAAAAAAAGGGGAAAAAAATCAAGCACAATTATATCATGCTTCACAGTTCTCGAGTGAGGATCTAAGAGAAAAAAAAAAAGGTAGCAAAGCGTCCCTCGGCGCGGGAAAAGACTGAGTGGTACCAAAAAGAGAGAGGACGACTGTCATTGGATGGGGGGAACATCGCATTATTACACCAACACCAATCAGTGTAAAATGAGTACTCCCACAACATACCAAATATGGTACCAAAGGGAAGATGTCTCAAAGAAGGTGTGACCACACGGATTTCTGGGAAACTTGAAAATTCCGGCTAGAACCGGAAACACCACGTGCAAAAATGAAGGTTACGTGAAAGTGGTGGGAAAAAAAGGGGAAGTGGTGACGTAAATTAGAATGCGAGGGACAAGAATGTCGTCCTTGAGAAGGACGAAGCGGTCAAACGACCTTGAATCACAAAAGGTGGAATAAAGATGACACAAAAAGGAATGTTCTTAATGCGAAAGAAAAAAAAAGCAATTCCTTTGAGGAATAAATTCGGAAAAGGAAAAAAAATCAGAAATGAAAGAAAGACTAAATTAAAATAATTGAAAATTAAAAAATAAATTGTCACCCAACACTGTGACAGAGATAAAAAAATAGAATTAAGAGAATCAAGTTTTATTATAATAATATGCAAAATTGAATAAATTTACAGTTTAGAGAAAAAATTTTAAATTATTCAGAATTTAATTTATTTCCTAAACTAGCACAGCATTAATATCTTACTGGACGTTACAAATATAATATTTTAAAACATTAAAGCAAAATTAGTTTATTATCAATTACAATTTTTACTACTTTCTGACTATCCTCTTGAGTTCCTTTCTGGATGATACTATAAGTTTCAAATGTTTTCTAGCTACTACAAACGGGAATTTTACTGCCGATTTATTGTTTTGTAATTCGAAAATTTGATAATTTTCTTCTGGCTAGAGTGATCAAAATTCAACTACAACTTTAAATCCATACTAGAGATCTACAGATCTGCTCTGTGTCTGTGTTGCTTTCACACTTCTACAAGCAGATTGTATCCCCAACCGGAGTTATATGTCAAGTAATATTTTGGCCAGCTAGATTTTCGACTCGCAGGAGTTTTTTAATTTTAGCAAGAGCTCTATACGTAATGATAATAAAATTCCTAAACAGTTTTGTATGATAAAATTTTTTTCTACAAAAGAAAAGACAATGCCAATTATTCAAAGTTAAAGGTAATAAGTAATAAAACAAGAATTGCAGACAAAAATATTGAAAAAGCTTCATAATTTTGTTTAGAAACAATTTAAACAAATTTAAAGGATACGTTCTTCGCTAATTTGGCTGTAAAACATATAAATTTGTGAAAATAAAATTCCAATAATAACTATCCATGGATGACTTTTATTGACCATGGTAAATCGTTTTCAGGACTATACGTATAAATTTTCCCCACTACTTTACAATTTAATATTTTCGGTAATCGGCAACAATATACATAGAATACGATAACAATTGATAAACAAATCAGATACAATAGCATAGCGATCATAATTTATAAACTTTAATTATCGAAAACGATTATATTGTTATTACTACAAATAACCTAACGCATTAAAAAAGATAATATCAAGAATAAACACAGTGGTAGTTATGTAATGCGATATTGTAGGCCTTGAAAACTTTTATATGGGTAACGAGCGAAAATATTCAAAAAGTTAAAATAATGTAAATTACTTTAATTAGGAAAATATCAAAATATACATTTTCAATATAGATATTTTTTGACAATACATCGCATAATTAATATTTAATCATCGACACATGCTGCCTACGATCAATTAATATCTAAAACTTAATGTAATTAGTAATTAAAAATCTTGATAGTAAAGTATGAATACCCACATTTCTGTATTAAATCCATATTTCTGTATGTAATACTAAGAAGTGGAAGTGGAAAAATATGCTGATAACTATAAAACTTCAGTTGACATGCTTCAAATGCTCAAAAGTATGCAATAAAGCATTCTTAAGATTCTCAGGCGTGCCTCTCTTGGTAACTGCGGTTTTTCTAGTTATAATCGTTCACCTTTATTATTTTTTTTCTTTTCTGTTATACTCTCAACTACCATGACATTTCTAGCTTTTATTCTTCCCCATATTTTCCATTTTTTACGACAACTACGTTTTCTGCCTCAAATCTCGTTTTTTTTTTTTTTTTTTTCGTCATTCTTATCTGGCAAGACTGGAGAATAGGTGCCTATTTTCGAACACTTAAAACATGTCAACTATCATTACCATCTGCATATTTTTGTAGCAAATAATGTTTTCATATTATCAACCACATTTCTGTAGTTTAGAGTTAAATAAATTTCTTTGTTACAAACACTGGAGAGATATGTGGCTCTTTTATTTTGAAGTAAACCAATATCGCCTAGCTATTTCTCTGCAAAATTTCATACTATACGAGTATAATGAAATCCTTTTTTAGATTTTAATTTTTACGTCAAATGAGATAATTTTTGACAAGATGCTAGTTATGAATTATTATTCTCAAAATTTTCAATTATGTTATATGTGTATTGTCACTATTATAAACAGTCATAGAAGTACATTTGAAAACAAAATGGCTGAAACGTATTTTCTCTTTATTATATTTAAAAAATAATTTACATTGGACAGATTTACTAAAATGTTTCTGTTCCACACAGTTAGTGTGGAACTTCTCGGGAAAAATGGTTAAACAACAATTTATTTAATTGCTATTTTATCATATTCAAAGGAAACATAAAAGAACCATAAGTAATTCGGTATTCAAACTGATAAATTTCAGAAAAACCGTATATTAACTGATTACACATTGATTACTTTCAACAAACAGTTTTTTATGCCACCAACTAGGTCCAACTTATGAAGCCAATTAATTATTTGCAGCTGAATAAATATTTTAGAAGAAATGAATAATCTGTCAATCTCATGATTGACAAAACGGGGTCTTGAGTCCCAGCATTGACACCTCAAAATTTATTTCATTACCTTTTTAACTCATGAAAAGTTTTCTGTGTTCTACAGTTTCTAGATTCTGGAATGCTTGAATACGATATTCGCATTTAAGCATAGATTGCCGCAGCATAAGCATGCTTAACACAAAAAAGTATCGTATTTCCTCTCCCTTACGATAGGTGAAACAACTAGATAAACTAATTTAACTGTATTCCACGGTATATTTTATAAAACATAACTCAAAAACAACCTAATTCCAATCCACAGTTCCTGATAAAAAGTCCAGTTAAAATATTCAGTTAAATTAATTTTTTTATGGTTTTTGAACCATACTAGCTGTAAATAGAGAAAACACCGTATAGTGTTGTATTCATGGTTTTTTTTAGCCAAATTAGTTGTAAAAGGTTTCAAAACCGTAAAAATAAAAATTGGCTTTACCGTCAAGTTTACAGTTATATGAATGGACAAACTCCTGCTGGTTAATTTTACCGTAATTTAGATTGAAGATTCTTAACAGTGTACATATTAATCTTAAAAAATTCAAATGAATTAATGATTTGAGAAGACATTTTAAATAAATTTTAAATTTCTAAACCTTACAAAAGAAAATTTCCATCCCTTTCAACCGCAAAAATGTTAGACAATGGAGGGGGGGGGGGAATAAAATATGCCCTTGACTTTAGGGTACAATCCTCAAGAGGATCATTAAGCATCGTCTACTCTTTCTCTATAGATCATTAGAGTTTCTGTTGTCAAGAAGTGAACATTTATCGATTGGAACTGGTTTCATCAATCACTGAAACTCACGAATTTCCGGGATGTAAGAGTTAAAGAGAAATCAGAAAGCAGTTTTGTACAATATTGGCTGTCACCAATACATTGTCATTCAATGAATTGATAAAAAAGGAAGAAGTATTTAAAATAAGCGACATGATTTCAGTTTTAAATTTTTGTTAACTTAGAATTATTGAATTCTTAAATTTTTATCTGATTTATGAAAAGTTTTGATTTTTCATAACACGAGTTAAGGTGATTTTGATTCAATGGAATATTTTGAAGTAAACCCGTATAACTTTAATACTTTAATGCAGCCAAAATTGATTACCACGTAAAAGGAAAATAGATTCTACACAGTAAATAGATCAATATAAAGATTTTGTCTATCCATTGGTTATTATGCAAAATAATGTGTGTAGTAAGTATTGCAGGTAAATATAATAAAATTATTTAAGAAAAAGGGGAAAAAATGCTTAATTTTTTTAAAAAAAAATATTTGTTCATCTTTTCTAATTACTTTTGATACGAAACTAGACCATTTAAACTAAAACTGAATTGAATCACTAAAAAAAACTTTTTTCACATAAATTTATAATGTGAACCCATGACGGGTACAGAACGGCATCGCATCAGTATAGCAAATTTATAATGAAGGTTAGAATCAGGTAGAACCATAAGAAGGTAATGTCGCTTCAATTCATCGGGTACAGTCTCTCGTGGGACAGTTAATTGTGAACCCAATTAATCACACCTTAAAAATTGAAATAATTTGTTACCTGAACTAACTTGCTGAAAATAACTTGTCGTGGTCACAATTCGTAGCGGAGACGATTCCAATTAAACACAACTCATCGTCGTGATAATCCGTCGAGCGCGCAATTTGTTGCTGTTTTAATGAATTACATCGATTTTCGAAGATAAAACTCCTGTGCTGTCTAAAAAATTTTGTTAATATTTAATTTGTGGCCATTCAAAAATTACAAAACTTCTGATAGGGGAGTATTTTAAGATTTGCTTGTTACTTACACGGGGAGGAAGTACATGAGAATGCTTGAGTAAAACATTTAATTGAAAATGATAGCTGTGGCTAGTTTTTTGTGCCCAGCATAATGATTTCATGAAAAAATACATATTGTTTGTAAAATATTTTTTAATTATCATTTATCTTGGCTTCGAAAAATATTTGTATAAGTAGTAACATATTTGACGCAAAAAAATATCATATCCTACCAATCGCCCTTGATGTTGAAAATATTCTAGCTGACCAGTAATTTTTTAAGTTTTAAAATTTTCTAAAATATATTTTTAGTATTTTTTTCTTATTTTTCCTCATTTACTTTCATTTTTTTCAGCGGAGTTTTTTAGATTAAAAAAATGAAAAAATTTACTAAATTTAGCTACCACATACGAAAATTGACGACTTTTACAGCATACATGATGAGCATTTCATTGTGAAAACTGGAACTTTTAAGAATATGAGACCAGTAAAGGTTCAAACAATTTTTAATCCGATTGAAAAACATAGTATTATCTGAAGTTCGGATAGTACTACTGTGCAATCTCTATGATTCAATATGCAAAGTATACATTGATTATTAATTAAGTGCTGCAAATTAATTCATTAAGCCTTTTTTAATTAATTAAAACTTTAAGTGATAGATAAATAGATAAATTATGAAATCTCATGAAAACCAGAAAAAAATCGATACAACGAGTACATACATATTTAAAGATACGAACATTGTATATTTATAACGAGTTTAAAATTACTTGTTTTCAAGTATGCATTTTCATGTTGTTCAAGTGAGGAATATAATATGAAAAAATTATAAATGGAAAAAAATGTTTCCGGTATCACACTACAAAAAAGCTAAAAATGAATATCGTTTCGTTCCTTCAAATTTCAACTATTATTTTCATAAAGCATTTCTTGTACGAACACCTGTTAAGTTATCATCTTCCCAACCAAAACTATTCTACCGCTATTTTTAAAATCCCTGCTACGCACTTGAAAAAAATGCACTTTTGCTGACCCCATATCTATCACGTTCTCTTATTTCCCCAAATTATAAGGTACTGTTGAAATTGACATTCATTGTTATCAATGACGTCAAAAGGAATCAAACTTTATTTTTTTGTTTTGTTGCTCAAACATTTCTGTTCTAGAAATTTTTGTTTTTTATGAAGTACAGAACAACGTAATTCTGTACTTCATAAAATCTAAAGACAAAAATTAGAAATTTATGTTTTTTATGAATTACAGAACAACGTAATTCTGTCCACTATCTAAAGACAAAAATTTGAAATTTATGCTTTTTATGAAGTACAGAACAGCGTAATTCTGTCTACTATCTAAAGACAAAAAATAGAAATTTATGTTTTTTATGAAGTACAGAACAACGTAATTCTGTACTTCATAAAATCTAAAGACAAAAATTAGAAATTTATGTTTTTTATGAATTACAGAACAACGTAATTCTGTCCACTATCTAAAGACAAAAATTTGAAATTTATGCTTTTTAGGAAGTACAGAACAGCGTAATTCTGTCTACTATCTAAAGACAAAAAATAGAAATTTATGTTTTTTATGAAGTACAGAACAACGTAATTCTGTCTACTATCTAAAGACAAAAACAATCTGCTCTGGATAAGTATTTTGAATTAAAATGGTTGTTGTCCATGATAAGAGAAAAAGAGATTCGTGATAACGGACTTATAATTGTACTTTCTCTAGAGTAACACATCTATTTTTTTTCAGACAGATTCATAATTTTGACTGAAATTTCTAGGTGTGGCCATAAAAATGTGGTCCAAAATAGTGTAACTAGAAAGGCATTCGAGATTGTTAGCGTTAATGTTTCCATTTAATTTACTTGAAGCATTGTTTCCAAAGTATTTTTTTTTAAACTAAATTTAATGAAACTAACCTAGAGTCTATCTGATGAATAGTTTAAAAAGTTCAGGGTTTTATTTAGAATACTACAAATCACGCATCTGATATTTATATCTTAACAATTTAGGCATCGTTTTAACGTTAACTTGAATTGGACTATGCGCAAATCATCAGGAATAATAGTAATAATTTTAAGAAAGCTTTTTGTAGACAAAAAGTATTTCTTTTGACCTGCACTTATGTACACTTTAAATTGTTATGTAATAGCTGCCTGCACATGTGAGGTACATTTTTACGTGTATTTTTTATGTTGAATTAGTTGAGATGAAACAGGAATTGATAAGATGGATAATTAAGAAATTATTAAGGTTTTCTGTAAGCTTGCACTTATATACGCATGTGTTGCTATTCAGACAAGTGAGGTATCAATCGAAGCAAAACAAATACAAAGCAAAAGAACTATTATTTCAAAAGTTGCAATTTTTTTTTTCTTTCTAAAATGTAATGCTGCTTGAATTGTACTTATTATGAAGAAATTCCTTACAGTTTTTAGCTGTTGATTTTACAGACTGTTTTCTTATCGAATTCAAATCAGCATAAAAAAAATTACATAGAAAAATGTATCTGACATGCTCAAATATATCAATAAAAAAAGTGAACTGTCTTATACTAGGAAAAATAACAAAATATATAATTTTAAAATAAAACAGTAACTGTACGATAATAATAGCAGCTATAAGTTGTTAATTAAATTACACAAGCGTGCGAAATTGAAGTTTTTGAAAAATGCAAGAGAAGTTATTGTTGATTTATATGTTATTTGATTTGCTGATTTCGAAAATGACCATCATTTTTCCCAATCACGTCTGGATATTTTGTAAAATCGATATCAATGTCTTTACTAAAATCCTATTTGGAAAGGAATTCTCTCAAAAAATTTTACATGTATTATCTGGTAACTATCGTCTTCATTCATTTTTTCTATGTAAAATTTAATATTGTGAAACTGAATTGATTTTTGAGAGATCGCCTAATTTTTTATTGCTTGCAATGAATAAAAAAAATACTGTTGCCAGATCACACAAGTTACGTCTGATCGAGAGAAAAACAAAAAGTTCCTTGTGTTTAAACTTTTCACATTAATTTCTAGAAGAAAATCACCAACATACCATTTTAATTTATTTTTATTAATAAATTAAAATTGACGTAAAATTGACGATTGAACAAAAATATCAAATATTGTCTATGTGTACATAAAAGTTTGAATCAAAAAAAAGTTTCAGAGCAAAAGGATAGAAACTTATTTTTGATGATCTTCTTTTATGCTTAATCTCATATCTATCTTGAGCTATCATCCAACAGTAGTTGGTAAGCATGTTCTTGTCCCATCTTCCTTGATATTTACGCTCCATATCTCTGATATCTTGATGGAACATTTCCCTTTGCACTTCGCTGACTGCTTCTAAATTTTCAGAGAAAAAGTCCACATGTGAGTGAAGGAAATGCATTTTCACACTCATGGAGCAAACCAAAGTTTTGAATTTGTCCAGCATTTTTACTGCAATTGCTTTATAGTCAGGATCCTTGTAGTTACCCAGAAATTACCAGAAATTTACCCAGAAAAAGAAATGACGGCATCTTTGAAGGCAACTCAAGCTTTCCTTTCTTGTCATGTTAGTCTCAAAATCTTTATCTTTCATGAGTTTGTGGAAATCTGGACCAACAAAGATTTCCCTTTCAACTTGGCTTGGAATAAACCTGGAAACTTTTTGCACAAGTATTTGAAACAATCGCCATCGTTTGGAACAACCTTGGCAAACTGCTTCATTACACCTAACTTTATATGTAGTGGAAGTAATAATACTTTTTTTGGATCACTTAAGCTGTTTCGAATACCGTTCTTGGTGCCTGGGTCAAGATTTTGTCTTTTCGGCCATTCTTTTTTGATCCAATGTCGAGTCTTGTCACGGCTGTTCCAAAAAAAATGAAACATAGGAACTTTGTAAATCCACCTTGTTGACCGAAACCCTTGAACATAACTTTCAAATCACCGAAATGGCCTAACTGTGGTCAATATATTTTGATTTGAGGCTTCTTTCGGATGAATCTATAACAGTTTCCTCTCATCTTTATCGTAGACGGCATTAAATTTGCTCGTCAATCCAGGCACATCAGAACAACAGACCAAGGTCTCCTCTTCATCAAAGTACTTAATAAATTTCTTTTTTCGATTCCTGTTCCGATTAAGAGATGTTCCTTTGGCCACTGAGAGAAGGGCTGAAGCGAGCCGGCTAATGATGACTTATATTCGGTATCGGAGCCTTGGACTTCTGGATGTTCCGAGTATGAAGACTCTGAAGAGATGTCTGCCAATTTAGTTGGAGGAAAAGGCACAGGCACATCAGGTTCATGAGGAATGGAACGTATGGACAATGGAATGTTATCAGGATAAGATATCAGTCTTTGATTTTTTCGTTTATACCCACGAACATGGAAGGAACAAAAATAACAATCATCAAAGTAGTTTTTGGGCTCCCTCCACGTTATTGGAATTCCAAATCATAAAGCAGTCTTCTTTCCTTGGTGCCATAAGCGTAGATCATTGAGACACAGCACACAAACTTTATGAGGAGCCCACAATTTGTCCTGGTCTTGGAGTTTCATGCCAAAATATGCAAGGTAGAGTTGTCTTACATAGCCTGTAATGCTCCTCGTGCAATTTTGAACAACACTATATTCACCGCATGTATAACAAAAATCATCTGGGAAATTTTCACAATGTCTCGAACTCGAAGCCATGCTTCATGAAACGCAAAGAGAGAAAAGCAGACGTTAAAAATGCTTCCGAAAAATGACTCCCTATTACACTTGCAAGTGTTCCTGAGAGGTCAGCGAACCTAGATAAGAATTCTCGCGGTGCTATTGGTAGAGAGAGAGATTGTAATAGAGAGAGGGACGATGATCGAAAGATGTCATAGAGGAGTATTTTCGTAGATTTAACTAACGTAGAATGCTGGTTAGGCAAGAAATTCAAAAACAAATATTTTTTATGGTAAATTTTCATAAAAATTCAGTAAAATTGAATTTTTCAAGAAAACGTGACGTGATAAAAATTTTTCATTATTGTTTTTCATTTCAGCACAAAAAAATACAAAGTTCAGCTATCAGACCCCTTGTATTTTTTTCACCGCAGGCCTGTGTTATTGAAAGTTCAAATATATTTTATTTTAATAATTAAATGTATTATTATTTAAAAAGACATTGTGTCTTATGAAACCACTGAAAGTAATGTAAATGATTTGAAAAGAACTTGAAAACAGACAACTTGAAAACAGAAAAAAAATTCTTGTACATTTTTAATAAAAGATAAAGCAAGCTGCATGTTGTTTTGTGCTTTGCACGCAACAGTTACAAAACAATATATTTGAAGAAAACATATTCTCTTTTATTTTGCTCGATAATGCAAAACGGGATTCATGCTATTCTTTATGTAGAATAATGTTATAACATGTTATGAGAAATATAACAAAACAGGACTAGATAGCAAGTAGTAAAAATATTAAAGAAGTGAGAATTTTTTTACAGATACGAGAAATCCCAAATTATCTTGGGAGAGATAACAGAACATAGAATTTGATAATAAAACAGCGAAGAGCAAAATGTAAAAAGGTTTTATCTAAATAAAATTGAAAGAAATTCTCTCGTCATTCATTCAAAAGAGATGGGAATTTCAAAAAGCTTTTCTTCGGCATCAATTGGAATGGAATTTTTCGGATCGAAATTGATTTTTAGTAAAATGGATTCATGAGCGTTGAAGTGTGGGATTTCAATTCTAAGCGAAGCAAGATACGAACATTTCAACTATTTGCTATCTTGATAGAATATCTTGATTTGTTCTATTATTTAGTTTTCCAGATGTTTCATTTCTTATGCCTTTTTGCTGAAATACAATCCAATGGATTGGTACAGATATTTGAACAGAAACTTCTTTCGATTAAATAATTAGTAACAAAAATAAAATCTCCTCATTTATTTTCCATGTAGTGGAATTAAATTTCTTTAAGAACTTTAGTTAGAAGAAGGTAAAGTGTTACGTTTTCTTTTAATTCCTTATGCCACGTGATAATTGCTTCATGTTTTCATCTATTATTCATTAGTAATTAGTTAATACATTCTTCTTTAGACAAAAAATTATTGAACATGATATAAATTGTTTCAATTGTCTTTTACGGGTTGGATTTTCAAAAAGGGATTCGACTGGTGTATTTAAAATGAAAAATGGCATCCAACAGAAATCACGAGGATAATCAGACAATTTCTGTTCGATATGTTTCATTTTGGACACAATAATTATTAAATATATCACCTAATGTCACATAGCGTTGTCACATAACGTATCAATAGGTTCAAAAAATATAAACAGAGGATTGTTTCTGGCGTATCGTGGCCATATAAACAATTTTCTGATATGATTTTGTTTTACTGTCACATTATAATTTTTTGTCACCATCTTCTCCATGCAAATCCTAAATTATGTAGATTGTCACATGTTTTATTTGACATGTAATAGTTGGTCAACGTGTTTATTACCTCTTACCATATTATGATTTTTAAACATGAGTTTCGAAGAAAATTTCAGTAAATTCTTAAAAACGGGGTTGGGACTTTTTGTTTGTTGTCACACAAAAAATTTTCCATTATGCTCTTCTCTACTGTCGAATCATAACTTTCTATTATCAACTTTTTTGTTACTACTTTCCAAATTTTCAAAATACTTTTCTCTGCTGCCACGTTTTAAATTTACAACACGGTCTTCTCTATTACTGCGCTCTAAATTTACAACATACTTTTCACTGTCGCAGCGTTCTAAATTTACAGCTCACTATCTTCCATCAAGTTAATATTTCTTAATACTAATAATTAGAAAATTTTCTTTAAATATATATGCATTAGAATACTATATTTTCACTAACATCGGTTCAGCGTTGAACCTAAATATGAACAAAATCTTATATTGAATAATATGCTTTTTCAAATAGTAACACAGCACCATGCAATAATGCTTAAGAGGTATGATAATGTGGCAGTAAATGTGAATGGCATTATGGTTCAAAAAGCACATAAATTTGCATATTTCAAACGGTATACGCATCTCCTTTACTATAAAACTGATACAGATTTTAACAAAAAAGTTTAGTAATATGTTCAACGATTTTTAAAATCGGGTATAATCAGTGTAAAAATAAAACAGAATTATTTTGTTTAAAATGTCATTGGAAACATGAGAGTTCATAAATTCGACAAATATTTTGTAGTCAGTGGAAAATCATTCTTTTTATTTTATTTGCAAACAATTTGAGCTTTATACTCTGAAATTTTGAATTAGGTATACGATTGCATAAAGCACTCAACTAAATATGTCCCACTGGGATTCGATCCTCGTTGGTGGCTTGAAGTTCACCGAGCTTCAGCTTAAAGGTTAACAACTTGTTTAACATATAAAAGCTTTCAGTACGCAATGCTGGCTACAATGCCACGATCATGGCATAGGTCACAAAACTACGGAGCCTTAATCTAAATAATTTCCCAGAACCATAACTGTCTGCTGCGGGTCAATATTTAATTTTAAATAAGAACAGTCGAAATTATAAATATATTTTGAAAAAAAAATTTGCATCTATTTTTTAAACAGAAACTTCCTTTTAAATTTGAATTACAATTGATTGATGTCTTATAGAAAAAACAAATACGTGTTTTAAATATTTTATTTTCCTTAGAAAATTTGTTTTCTCTACACGAAAAATGTAAGAAAAAGATTGATGAATGTAAGAATAAAACGAATTTTGCTTGGTTTTTCAAAATGTATTTTTTAATATTTGATGAATTCTTTGAAACTCTAATAAAGTTGGAAAAATCTTTAGAGCATATGTCTTTTAAAAAAACGGAAAAAAGAACTCATTTTAAATCCTCATTTAAGCTTTGAGGGTGAGCGGACTATAGAAAATTCCAGATAAATATTTAAGGAAAAGCTCTATGAGTTTTCAAAAGTGATGTTTTGTCATTCATATTCAGAAAAATAAAGGAAAACATTATTTCTAAAAATCAATACATGGAATAATTTATGACATGGAAAAACATGAAGCGCATAGAAAGTTTTATTCAAACATTCATATATTAGTTGCTTTAAAAAATTAAAACTTGTTTGTTACGCATAAAGAACATAGCATTTTTAATTAACTTGTACTTCATAAAACCTGAGTCAATTAATTTTAGATAATTTTCTAGAAAAACAAAAGTGACAAAATTAAAATTGATTCATTGAATGCTTATATTAAATATAGTTAAATACACACTGATTGTGAGACATCAGAAAAGCATTAGTAAAGTGATTCAGTTAATACTATCCAATCAAGGTGAAGTAAATGAAGTAAAACGCTTTTTTAAATTGTTACCTGCTAAATTTCAAGAATGTACCATAGTAACATGCGCTGCCGGAAACATCTTATACACTATTGAAAAATACTAAAGTTTTTCAGAAAGGACGTGACAGATATATATATATATATATATCTATATATATATATATATATATATATATATATATATATATATATATATATATATATATATATATATATATATATATATATATATATATATATATATATATATATATATATATATATATATATATATATATATATATATATATAATTCTAAAATTCTAATTTTTCACATTGTTATTTAGCTATGAGTTACATTCATAGTGCATGAAAACACAGTTCATAATAGGGAAGCGACCCCATAGTGACGTATTACTACATTTCTGAGCATGGGTTTTTACTAAATTTAATAATTCTAATTTTAATAATGATCATGTCTCCTTAATACTCAAGAAGTTTATCGCCACATTTATGCGACTTCTGTTATATATAACAGTTATATATAACAGTTAACAAAATGTTAAACTTGAACATTTTTTTAGAAAAATGGACAGAAATATTCATTTAAAAAAACTGTGCTTAAGGGGGGAAACTGATTGTTGTTTTGAAATTAGAGATACAAAATATTCTAAAATCTTTTTAAAAACCTCATGCAATGGAAGAAAAATATTCCTTAGTGTTTTATAAAGAATTGATTCCAATTTAGATTAATGAAGATATAAATACTTTATCATTTCATTTTTTTTTATTTGAGTAAGAATACTTTAAAGAACTTATGAAAATGTTAAAACAAAATTTCAACTTTCTAATAATCTAGAAAAATAACTTAAAAGGTCCAATTATAAAATATGGTTATTTAAAATTTGTAATGATGTTAAGAGACGTTTTAAATAAATGGTGTTTAAGAATTAAAAGAAATGCAACCTGGAATGAGATAACTTTGTAATATTTTTCAATAGCGTATTACATTGAGTAATTCATTTTAGTTATTATTATTATTATATAACCCATTTGATTTAGACTATCTTATGTAATCAGTGTTTTACATGCAAAAAAATTTAGTAATAAGTAAACTTAAAAATCTTATCCATGAGCCTTGGTTTAAGTTACTACTACAGATAATGGCATTTATTAAATTTTTAAAGGTAAAATTCTATTCTTCAACAAAACCCATAAAACATTTACGACGTGCCCACGAAGTTTAAGCGTTATTGTTGAGGAAGAATTTATTTTCGAAATATCTTATATTTCTTTTAACTTTTAATAAAAAGCGCAATATGATGATGGTAAGCGTATCATATTTTCAATGGAAAAACTTCTTTTTTTCCTTTTCATTACATTCGCCTGAGTGTATATAAAATTCCCGTACCTAATATAATATAGATTCCAGTAACAAGAACCTGAAGTTTTTATTTTTTCATTCCTTTTGAAGATTCTCGAAGGATGCATGATCCATTTTAGTTTTTCAGCTCACGTATGTTTGAGGGCTTAACGGATAAAAAAATATTGAAGTTCATAAATTGAACATCGTCAACAATATCCTCTGAAACAGAAAACAAAGTGTTGCATTGAAATATTGAAGCTATTTGACTTTTGAACATAAAACAAAAAATAAGTTGAATGAGAAATAATGTGTGTAAAATTTTATTTTATGTACTGAGAAAAAAGAATGTTCAAAGCTACTAGGATATGGTAAAATTTCTGGCTCTATGGAACACCAAAAGCTTGGTAATGCTTATTGAAGTGCTTTAGTAATGATTTTGAAGAAATAAACTATAATATATGGTTTTTATAATATGTTATTAATTTTTTTTAAAAATGATAAAATTTGTAATTTTATCATTCTTAGAGAATGGCATTAAATCCATTTATTCGGTTGAATTCCTTTTTCTGTTTTGTATTTTTTACTAAACGTGTGGTGATAAGAAACCAGAGTATCTGGTAAACCGTTACCATATAAATGGAAAAATTACCAGATGAGTAATTTAAATATCGTATATTTCTGTTTTATTAATCAGAAATATGTTTTTTTTTTATCCAGAAATGTCCTTACTACACGGTACGGTAATTCTGCAAATATTTGCTTATTTTAAGATAACTAGTCTCTACACTTATACTTTAGAAAAATAGTTTGAGTCATAACGCTACAACAAAACAGTAATATTCTGTGTTTTCTAAAGAATTGTTTTTCTGTAAATTTAAGAATGTATGAAGAATAAGTAAAGAAAATTTAAAAAAAAAAATTCCCTGTTCATAAAAAAATTAATATTTGTAAATAAGATGAAAGAGACTTCACCTATCGCAGATTGTAGTGTAATTTTTTTTTAAATGTTAGTAACAACTTTTGTCACAAATATATCATGAAAGCTTGAAACAATGTTAAATTTTACTATGGTAATTTACACGTAATGAGGTTCTCATTACGCTTGCATAAACAGCAATTTTTTTATCCATAATAAATATCCCTTTGCAAACCAAGACTAGAAAAACTATCTAAAATAGAGGATAGATTGTCATTCGCAAATCAAGAGTACTAAGCAGTATCAAACCTAAATAATTTCTTCTTTTCAAGGTTTATTTTAAGTTTTAATAAACAACTCTGAAACAAGATTTGCTTGCTCAGGCTTGTATATACTTTCTTCAATACTTTAAAAGTGAAGGTTGGTCTGATACTAAGGTTCTCAATACTGACTGTTGTATTTGAGATTCTGCGAAAATCTAGTGTTAAAAAACGCAAAAACAGGGTTTACAGTGAACGCTAATAAATGATACTATTTTGTAAAGTTTTTTTTCATGCATTGATTCAATTTTTAAGAAAACAAGCTTGGCATGCAAATTTTTCGACTAAGTTGAAGAAAGCACTAATTAGTATACCTTTCTTTGCATACCAAACGAAAATCTACTACGTTGTCTGTTATATGGGGCACTACACTTCTTTTATTATCTCCTAATTAATAATGATTATTTTATACAATCTTGTTCTTCTATCTACACGATCAAATTCTCTTCTGTTTGCTGTTATTTGCTAAAAAAATTATCAAGTTATTTGTGTATCTCTCCTTAATTCTTTGTTTTGATAAAAAATATGCTCCATTATAACATGGAAACTTCCTTTTATATATCATTATTTATGCAATTTTCACGTAATCATATAAAAAATTATTTTTTTCTTTTTATTTGTAATAAGAGAAATCTTAGCTATATAGACATTCTTTAAAAAAAATTCTTTCCCAGTTTCAAATATCTCTCCATTCATATGCTCATCTCAATACGATAAATGAATGTTTAATTCAGTTAATCAACACAATACAAATTTTAGATTTTATAATTTATAAAATATTTTATCTAATTTAAAATTTTTGATGGCATATACATCTCGTTATCAAAACTTTCATCGTATGTTTTTCATTAACTATTTTATCTAGAATTTAATTTTTAATTAAATCAATGAATACTTTTGTTTCTTGATGTAGTATTCTTCTGAATTAATGGATACTTTTACAGCAAAACACTTAAACTTCATTAGCAGTGTTATAAATTAAGTATACTCATATTAAAGAAACATTTTCAAGCTATTTAAAGTTAATGTCTGAAAAAAAAAATTTCAAGTCTAGACATTTTTCAGACAATATTTTTCTCACTTAAAGTGAATGCTAGAAATATTTTTCTCTTTATTTTTACGTTTAAAATCCTCATTATTTAAATTTTAAAATTGGTCTAACAATGGATAACGTTAATTGATTCGATTTAATATACCATTTTTAAAACACTCCAGGCTTAGAATATCTAATAAGTTTGCTATTAATTTGTGAACATTATTTCAACGGAATTATTATAGGCTCTAAAAAATTGATTATTTAAAGCGTCTGAATTTAACAATTCATGCAGTTTGAAAATATAAAAGCGATACTATAGGATCAAAGGATTTTAAAATTTATTTCTATATTAAAAATATAAAATAATTAATGAAATGTCGATTCAAATGATGTCTTTTGGCATTAAAAAAATAAAAATTACTGTATTCAATGCTATTTCAGAAAATATTCCCACCGTGTGCGTTCCATTTTCATAAAGCAAAAATTGCGAAAGATAAAACTACATGAAGTTTTGAATATTGTTTGAAGAATACTTAAAGCTACAGTTGGATTCGGAAATGTTGATGAAGTGTATATTGAAATTTGAATAATTTTATGTTATATTTGATATTTTTAACCGCTTTGTTAAGTTTTGCAAAAATCGCTGGCAAAATTATGGTTATTTGGAGCTGCATACATTTATAACTGAAAATGAACACGACTCACCTTGTTTACTCATCTTCGCTTTTATAAAATATTATTTTATTTTGGATTTGATAAAAAATTTTAATGAATTCTGTCTGTATAATACAAAAAAGTTTACAAAATATTAGATTTTTTCTAGTTTGAGAAAATTAACTTGGCTAAGAAGTCTGCTTTTACGATAAAAAAATTTTTTTTATTAGAGGGCTTGATATTATATATAACATATATAATCGAGAAAATTTAAAATTTTGATAACTGTTTATTCGATTTACGTAATATTCTCGTCAATACAACTTGCGGGTTTGGCAAAATATCAATTTCCTACTGTGAAAAAGGAGTTCATTTTTATTTTTTTGAAAATCCAGAAAAGGGGACTGAGGCCTTCATTTCTACAAAATATACAAAATAATAACTAAGGCAAACTAAAATTAAAGAATACTAAGTTAATTGATCTCAACTCATTCAACAAGCTGAAATGAACTTAATATAAATTTTGGTGGTAATTTAATTTGATTTTAATATTTAAAAGAAACGTTTTTTTTTAATTCAACTACTTACGAAAGATTTCTTTTTATGCATTTAATTACTTAGAAAAATTTAATTTTAATATTTTATACAAGATGAAACAAGACTAATGGTTCCAACAGCAAGAGGAATCAGATTTGACGAAAAGGACTACCTCTACCTTACAATGTAATATCAGGATCACCACTTATCTTTGGCGAGAAATCGGTTGCATTTATTATAAGTCTGCATGTTTAGTTAAGTCTGTCGCCAAAGATAAATAAAAAGGAGAAATGCTAAATTTAAACTTAACTTTGATAAAAAATTAACAACAAAATTCAAGAATAATCGATCAAGTAATAATTGAAGAAAAACGCAGATTACAAAAAGAGAAAAGAAAAGAGAAAAGAAAAGAAGAGAACAAAGTATCACGAAGTTTTGCGATGATCACATTTTTTAAATTCAGTTCAGTTCAAAGAGATTACAAAGAAATACTTTGAGCATATGTTGAAATTTTCAGGTTCGCCAGAGCATGAACTTCTCGAATCAAGTATGATGATTATACCACAAAGCCTTATAGCTGTGACCTTTGGTATTACTACGCTATATTCATTGCATTTTTAAAAAATGCACAGAAAGTACTGTTAAATAACAAATAACTATTGCAATAACCATAAACATCCTAATTAAATTTTAAATCATATTTCGAATTTCAAAACTAAATAAATGCATAAGTGCTCCTTTCACAGTAGAATAATTACTTTAATAAGAAGAGAAATTAATAAATGAAGAGATGCTATTATATAAAGAATAAAGTGTTTCTTAATAACTCCTCCAGAAAAACAACCTAATAATACGAATAAAAAAAAAGAAATATGTTGCCTTGAATAGAATTAATGGAGCATACCTATTATTATGTTTCCGGTTTGAGAGAAAATGAAATAAGTCTTTTATATATAGTAGATTTTGTGCAGTTTCTCATTAATATTATTAAAAAAAGTATGAAAAAAAAATATCAACAGCTAGAACTTGAATTAGAATCAATACAAAAGTGTTTTACAAGCGAACTATAGCATAAATTTTTTTATTGAAGATTACAGTGCATTTCTTGAAATAGTATCTTTAATGCGATTAGATTTATGCATAAGAGAATTCTCCTTTTTATTAATGTCTTATAGTAAATTTCTCTAGGAATGTTGTGTTAATGCGGAAATAAAATAACAGAAATTTGAAACGAAAAGAAGAAATTTTTGATTACCGCACTGGCGGTTTAGCAAATGAGCAAAATCTGAAAAAAGGTTTCTCCACAATACATTATTTCCCCATCTAATTAAATGGAAAAACTGGTTATGCTGTGCAAAAAAACTGTAGGTTTAAATACGATTTCTGCCATGCAAAACCATCAGTGGTGTAAGATTGATTCATCTTGATGCATAGATTTAAAATATTAGTAAAAAAATATTTCATTTGGCATCCTGAATAAAATTAATGGCATCCTAGATAAAATTATGTATATTTGACATTCACATTTCTATTTTATGTATCATAAAATATATAAATGCAAGCATAAGTTAAAACATGTCATCGAAGTAGTTTAGCTATCTGAATATTTTATTTATTACAATTAACTTTCTGCAGTTGTCGAGTACTTATTTATCCAAGACTATTGCGTGTTGTAAAGGTTGTGAGTTCTGCAAAACTTTTAATAATGAAATAATGGTCGTGTCCATCACAGCTTGTTGATCCAGAAAATAGTCTAAGAGTAGTTAGCAAACACAGTCGTTATCTCTACTGTCAAAATAAATGTCAAAAAGGCGAATGCCAAGTATTAAAGATTACATATTTAAAGATGAAAATGTTATTATTTATCATTTAAAATTGTGATAATTTCAATAATACCTTCCTCAATCACAACAATGTAGTAAAAAGAAGTAAAATTAATAAATACAAAATCTAGTTATACAAAATAAAGGCTTTTAAAGTAACACTGCTGTAAAGTAATAAAATGGTAAGAGAAAAAAAAAGTGTATTTCCTTATATAAAATTAACAGAGTATGAGTTTCCGATTAACGGAAAATGGAATAAACCATTTATAAAGTGTGGATTTTGCGTTTCTGTTTCATATTAAAAATGAATTAAAAATACAACAATTCGAACCTTATTCAGAATAAATATAACGCTATTTTACAAAAAAAAAATATATATAAATCTTATTTCAATGATATTGCAGAGTAATGATATTCTAGAGCTATCCTCGGGAAGAAGGAATATTTGAAAGTCGTAATAGATTGAAATGCTATTGAGAGCTTAAGTTTCCTACTAAGTTGTCTTAGAAGTGTTGATGAAACAGCGATAGATATGCTAATAGAATTTATAAATGGCATTAAGAAACCACACTTTAAATGACACAAATATTTGTCATTATGTACTTGATTTTATAAATTTAAAAGTGGTTGGATGAGTTTATTAAATATTTGTTTTAACACACAAAACATTTCTGATTAAGCTTATAGTGTATTTAAAAAAAACTGTTTTTTATGATCATAATAAAACCCGATTGAAAAAAAGTACTTATAATTTTTAATATATATATATATATATATACTTTTTAAAACAGTGAACAAATTGATAAGGGGTAGAAAATTTTTATAAAGTACTTCTAAAGTTAAGCATTTATTTAATATGGTAGTTATACTTATCTAAAATCTTGCAGCTGCAAATGAAAAAAAATGCAATTATTTACTGATAAAGCTCTTGTTATAATCCAATAAAATTTCGTAAAATCTTATTTGCGTCAATATTTCTTACCATATACTTACACTAATGTGTCATATATTTTAATATTTCAGAGATAAGGAAACAAGTTTAATTTTCCATTTTTAATAAAACATTTTAACGTAAAATACTATAAAATAAATTTGTAGGTTTATTAAATTTAAAGTTACCTACATCCGTCGTAAACACTTTTAGATATTTAAACTCGATGAAATTATTAAACAACATAAAATGTTTATCATAAGTAAATTTCGAAGTTTATTTCATTATAAAGTACTTTTCTTCAGAAAGTACTTTTTATCGTAATGTGCTCAAATATGCTTCTAACAATCTGATAACATTTTAAAGATCACTTTTGATGGAAGATAAAATTGTCTTTAGTTTAAAATAAATTAAATTTCATAGACGCATAATAATTTCGATGTAAAATTATGTGCTTATCTTTTAAAGCTGAACCACCATTTGTTTCGCGCAGAATGTGTGTATTTTAGTATTTTATTAAAAAAATCTAGTGCTTTAAAGCAAAATGAGATTTATATTATGCTGTGATAAATAAAATAAATTCAGAGAATAGGAAAAAGGAAAAGCAAGAATGTTTTTTTTAAATATCAGTTATTATCATTTTTTTACTATCATTTAGCATTAGCATCTAAATCCACTAATAATCACGGTATATCTGAACAGTTTCAGTGAACTTTTTCAGCTGTCCCGTCCGAACTGCTATTTAATTAATGTTCAATCATACGATTATAGAAAACAACATAGAAATGAGTATTTTGTTTATAGTGAACTGAAAAAACTATTTTTGCAGTTATTAAAACAAATGTAACAAAGTTTTTAGGGGGAATGTGATATTATCATAATAATGTAATTCTGACATTTGATAAAAAAAAACGTATACAAATTAATGCATGTCATAATAGAGCATTTGGAATTAGTAACTTCCCTTTATATATAGAGTTATATTGCGAAGTGTTATCACTTGAAACAAATATGCAAGTATTTATAGGAAAAAAACCACACTAGCCAGTTGGTTGCTGAGAAATTACAACTTTCTTTAAAAATGAAGGAGATAAAGAAAAGATGAGCGTTTGAAAAATTCGTTGTAAAGCAGCATCCATTTCGTTATATTGTGAGAACTTTGAACATTATTTAACGTGAAGATACAAGTTTCGTTATAAGAAGAAATTTGTTGTAGAGAGACTTCATTGTAAGAAGACTCTGATTTCTTTAGTTAGGCTGCTATATTTAATTAGTCAACTTTAGTTAGTAACCCTATAATAAATAATAATGCATTAGTAAATTATGGATTAGCACGATCTTTACTTCTGGCAATACGTTAAATATTGTTTCAAACAATTCGGATATAGTGAACCATTGTTTACAGTGGCTCACAGGTGGTTCACTGTAACGGGACTCGACTGTATAATTAATTAGTTTATATTATTAATTAAATTCCTTTACGCATTTTTGTTACTACTTTTCGTGACTAAACAACTGTGTTTTTGCGTGGTTGGTAAAACTTTAAAAATTGTGTTTATGTTATAATTTTTCTTTGTTTATGTTAAATGATAGTATGCAATTTTTTGGAACTAACTGCACAACTCATAAAAAATACACCTTTGATAAATGGCTTAAAGCTACTGTTATTGATCTATTTACCTAAAATTTCTTGATTTTTCTGTTCATTATAATTCAAACATGGATAAGCAAACATATTAAAAAATAGTCATTTGTTTCGATATTGTATTATCACTGTAAGATAATATCAACTGTAACATAAAACCTTGGTTTCAGACAAAACTCTTTTTGCAGATTTTGAGGTGCATAATTCTAATGAGTAATTTATTTTAAAACCTAATTTATTAGATACCCTCATAGAATAAAATAATTACTATGCATAGAGGGTAAATTAATGGTTTTTGATGCATATGGTAGTAATAATATGATTGCATATGTGGTTAAAAAACATCAGGGTAAAACAATATTACCTGTTAGACTATCTAGTTGGTTTATAATAGCCCATTCATAGTGGTCAGTATGCTTTATTAACTAATTCACGAGAGCAGATCAGAAAATGAATATTTCATCAGAGATAAACATTTAAAGTATCAGTGAAGGCATTACAAAACATCAAAAACCTCGCGCAGCTGATATAATCTAAAGACTTTGATGAAAGGTGTAATAAAAAGTAAATTACTCAAGAATAATTTTTACTCTTTGTGAATAGCCGATCCACAGCAACTATAGTTTTGTCCCGGGGCACAAAAGTAAATCATGGGTTTCTTCTCTTTAAGAAATTGTTTATTCAAAACTCGTGGATGGTGTACTTTTTTTTAACTTATTACAATAAAATTTGATTTTGTTGTATTTTATTTTAGATTTGCTTTTGAGGATAAATTTCTATAATTTTTTTTTCATTTAAACAATCGAAATAATTTTATATACATATAATAAAAAATATTTAATTCATAATAATTCACAAAGCGGCGGAGAAAAAATACAAAAAAATGAAACAGCATTTAAAAAATTGTCTCTATGATTCGAATTTCTAAAGGACATATCTTATTTTCGATTTGTATGTAATATATATATATATATATATATATATATATATATATATATATATATATATATATATATATATATATATATATATATATATATATATACACTTAAGATCCAAAACATTATGACCACCTCAACGAGTTGGTCCACCTTTAGCCCTCAACACAGCCGTAAGCCGCCTTAACATGGATGCCACATGTCTTCGGTAGATGGCCGGAGACAAATTGTAGCGGTCACGTCAACCCGAGATCTTGCGACCTTGAATCCTGAACTGCCGTTCCATGACATCCCAAATGTGTTCTATCGGATTGAGATCCGGTGAGTTAGGCGGCCAGGACATTAGCTGGAATTCAGCATCATGTTCCTGGAACCACTCCAACACAATTTGAGCCATGTGACACGGGGAGTTGTCCTTTTTGAAAATTCCATTTCTAGCTGGAAAAACAGAAGCCATGTAAAGGTGCAACTGGTCCGCAATGATGTTCAGATACCCTGTAGTATATATATATATATATATCAATTGAGGGAGCAACTGTTCGCCTGGATGACGGCGTATCCTGACACGGCCATCGGCGTAATGAATGACAAATCGTGATTCATCTGACCAGGCAACTCTCTCTCACTGATCCATGAAACAGTCGCGATGTTCCCGGGCCCAGCGAAGGCGTAGTTGGCGATGACGCTTGGTCAGCAAAGGCACACGAGTGGGACGTTTGCTGTGTAGCCCCATATCCAACGGTGTCCGCAGAACAGTGTGCTCTGATACTATTCTACTTGACCCTGTATTGTATTGGGCTGTCGTAACTACATAGATTTGTCTGAGTTATTATAAGAAATCCTGTTGTTTTCTTCAGAGTTTAATCGTCTTAGGCCAAAATATGAAATTAAATTTATATGCTATAAAATGGCGAATTTGTCATTATCCTGGCTGTCATTTTCCTGGGTTATGAATACCAAGACATTGAAGTGTTACCAGAAACTCTTTTTTAACTGCTAATACTGTAAGGAGGGAAAGCAAATATCAACTTAATACCAAGTTCATGTATGATAGTAATAGGCTTGAATCTAATCAAAGTTATTTATTTATTTATTTCATGATTGATTATTATACACAATTTTATTCTGTACATATCAGCAACAATTTTTTTTTGTTTCTTTCTACAGTGGATAAAAAGAATTAATTTAAACAATTTATGGTCCATCTAGCATAAAGGCTTAAGGTGAGTTACTTACTATTAACTTAAAATGTCTGTTTTTTAAACTTTCAAGCTAATATGTCATTTTCCTGGCATTCAAGATTTGGTAAATTTCTATTTTTTCCCCGAGAAAATCTCAATAAACTACACTGCTATCTGTAAGATATTAATAAGTGTAACTAAAGAATTATACAAAAAAAAAATTAGATCATTTTGAAGACTGAAGAAATTTTTTGGTCCAAATTGTCATGTTTAAATAGAATCACTCATATAGTGCAACAAAATGCCTTATAATTCGTTTCGTTATCGAGTTTGATAATGTGAAAGAAGATATTTTATAGATAAACTATTCATTCTTTTTCTTAATTATCTTATTGCGTCTAAACTGAAGATTAATTTAATTATTAATTAAACAAGTTTTTATATACTAAAACAAAATTATCTAACTACTGTCAAATCACTGAACATAATCCATATGTGACTAGTACAGCTACAAGTACCTGTTCCATTTTACTTATCGTGAGAATATAGTTAATTTATGTTATTGACTAACATTTTGTAAAAGTAATAAATTTAAAGATTTGTATTTATTTGCATTAAACTTTATTTGTTACAAATATGTATTATTAGACATCGCATTTTAAAGGTTTTCAGATAAAAATTTTATTCCGACGTTGTGGGGAATAAGAAAAATATTTTATTCTCAACCAGAATATGAATTGTGTAGATAAGAAAACTCTAACTGAAATTGCTAGCATCAATTTAGGCTCTGCCACGAATGTATCATATGCGTCTGGGCAATCAAAACGTTTCATGTTTAATATAAATACCTGAAGGCTGGAAAGAAATTCTTTTAAATTTTCAATATATTTTCCTCTTAAAATTTAAGGCTTATTTTCAATGTTCTCCAGTTGACAACATAAAAGTATTTTTTAACAATTACGTTGCATTTCATTACAATATTTCAAAGTAGGTAGTCTGTAATAATAAATATTCAATTTTTTTTTCCTGCTAGTGATTTCTTTTAAAGAAGTAAAGTAAAAGAAGTTTGAAAAAGTGTGAAGTAATTTGGAAATATTTTAAATAAAAATACAACCAACCATTTAAATAACATTGAATTTATTTTATGCTACATTACAAATGTCCTTCATCATTGAGAAACAAACACTTTCTTACGCTTTGCTTTAGTACCAAATTGTATATATATATATATATATATATATATATATATATATATATATATATATATATATATATATATATATATATATATATATATATATATATATATATATAATATATTATATATATATATATATATAATATATATATATATATATATATATATATATATATATATATATATATAGAGTTCAAAATAAAAATGCAAAAAAGAGGGAAAAAACATGGTAAAAACATGAAAAGATTATTAAATGGAACTGTAATAACGGAAAATAATAATAATTAAATTAAAGAACAGTTTAAATCTCATCATCAGCTCGCACGATTATATCCACAAATTAGAGTTTTTCTAATAAATCTATCAACAAAATATATCAATACAATTGATTAAATTTAGTTTGTAAAATTATTTTAAAAAATCGAATAAAACCTTTTATAGTTTTGCGCGAAACATTAAGAAATGAAATATTGAAAGTTACTCATAAGATACAGTTCCAGTTCATTTTCAAGATTCAATGTTCATTATAAAAGAAGGATATCTTAAAATGTTTTTGAAGCAATCTATCTTAGCACTATCTTAGGATACCACAAGTCATTAAAAATTGCTTCATATGAGATTAAACGTATTACTGCAAAGAGAGAGAAAAGATTATATAAACTTGCCATCTTAGCTAAAGCAGATAAATAGATAATAACTAAAGATACAGGTTTTAAAGTATTATAATAGCAATTTAAGTTTATTTGAAATATTTATTGAGATGCGTCCACACAAGAAAATGTGATAATAGATGTTCTCATTACAATTAATATTTTTCTTGAATTTGGTGAAAGTTTTAATTGAGTATCTCCTTGAGTATAACCTTAACATGCTGTTAAGGTTATTAAGCAAGAAATTTCGTTATGCGTTTTGTGAAACAAATTTCTACTACATTGATGTTTTTTTTTTGTGCAGATGTTCCTAGATCGTATCTTAATAACTTCAATCACAAATTGTTTAACCTCTCAAAATCGATATGAGTTGAAAATTTGGCCATAATTATAAGCAGTGAATAACTTAATTAGAGACCACGTGGTAAAATATCGTGTGTAGGAAAACATGCAAATATCTCTATAAACAATATCAGATTTTTACCATCAAGGACGTTGCAGGCTCGCAGATGAATATGCTCGCAGATGAATATCATTGGACTAAAGAACGAGCAATGAGAAATCCTGCACTAAATATTTGAGTTCCAACATACTCATTGGGAAAAAAAACTTGGAAAACTTATACCAGCAGCTTGATCGACAATGTCAAAAGTGCATTGTAGCTGTTGGAGGGCTTATTTGAGGGAAAATAAATTATATTGATATATGTTTTATTTTTATTTGTTATAAGCATCTATTTAAAGGGTTAAGAAACCTTTTTTATTCTGCAATTGCTTATACTATATCATTCTCTTTGCCTATAATTGATGAGAAATTGATAATAATCTAAATAAAAAAAAAATTGATCCTAATAATAGCATGTATAATCTTTAGATAACCTCGCACTTGTTTCTCACTAACTTCTTTTCGTAGTTAGAATTCTGCCAGATCAAAATTATTTTTTTCGAAAACTAAAACAGTTTACTGCAGTTTACTAATTAACTGTAACTTAAATATCTAGATTTTCAGAGGTTAATTTAGAGATATGAAACCATACTCACAAACCGTTTCAGTTTTTCTGAAAAATATGAAGATGGATTTCCAACAATAAACTTCTGAGTTTAAAATTTAACTATGTGAACTAAAATTCTATTACGTATAAAAAATGTGAATTAACTTTATACAGTAAAACATACAGTGTTATAACAAACAGTAAAACAAAGTAGTCTAAATCTTGAAACGTTTAATTTTTCTTACAACATTATATTGGAGTATCTCATGATGATTTTTTTTCTTAATTTCCTAAAATTCTCTTGAAATCACCAAGATGAAAGTTCCAATTTAGACGTAGAATTGGTAAGCTAAGAACGTTTTCCAATAATAAAAAGAGAAAAAAAAAAGACTATTCTTTCAGCCTCAAGCGGTTAACGATTTTCGACAAAATTATAGCTTTTTTGAAATTAAATTCAATTTTGGAATACCAAAGTAGATAAAAATTTCGGAATAACCATTAAAAAGTCAAAACTAATATTTGATCTAAGACTCAGAAATCTGGAAAAAAGGAAACGAAAATGATGAGTGTCTAATAGACATTATTTAATATCTATGATAACGTTTACTTTGTAGCGTTATCAAATACTGGGTAAGCCTTTACTATATAGTATGTCGACAAACAATAGAAATGAGGTTCTTTTTTTAATTTACTTTTATTTCATTTTACGACAGGCACCATTTTAACAGACTTATCTCATTGTCTAAATTTGAGTCTCTTTGTTAAATATGAAAATCATCTTCACTCAAACTTCTTAGGCAATCTTAATAGGGTGCTAAGTTAGGTTGAACCATATTATTCTACTTTTAGAGCTTGGTACCTATGCAATATTGTGGTTACCATTCACTTATCACGACAGTGCGGTTGAGTTTCAGTATGGTCCGGACTGGCAGTGAATTATTTAAACTATTAGAACTTCGTCCCGTAAGATGCCGAAAGTTTTGCTCGTTTAACGTTATTTGCTGGGCAACTGCGAATCTGAGTCACGGAAGCTAGCATAATCACACCTTAATACAGTAGAAAAAAAAATACAGAGAGAAAGGCATACATGACCCAAGTGGTATTCGAACCCATTTCCATTAGCCTTACAGTATCGGCCAACCCTTTGGCCTTAAGTGACAAGCTTGCAACTATATTATGGTTCAAAATAACGAAAATGTAGTTCGGAATTTAAACCAATTTTTTGATATTGTTAGACATCGATACATGTATAAACAAAAGGAAACTACACACTTGAAATATATGTAAAGGAATTTCTGGACACATGAACATTTAATATTATTATCATCATATTTTTGTGAGTTCAAATATTCAATTTGCAGTTCTGTTTTTTCTCCCATATTTTTATTTTTTTGTAGAATTAAAATATTTAAATTCATTTTACAGATTCATAACATTGGTAAAATTGCTTGCAATTTTTAGTTCTTTCTAGGAAAAAAATTCAATCTCCTACATTTTCTTCCGTTTCTCAGGAACTAGTCATAGCTTTTCTCCAATTGTCCCGCAAATGTTTTGCATTTTATTTCAACAAACATATTTTTACTTTCATTGTTTTCTTAAAAGAGTTTTGCAACTGTTTAGAAAATGTACGTTTAAACGTTCCGCATTACTCTTTGTATTTATTTTTCTTTTTTTACATCCTGCTCTTTATGCTATTTTGTCTACGTGCTTTCTTTTGTAATGATTCATTTTACTATCCTCAGAATAAAGAATCACATATAAAACGATTTTTCTTAAAATAAAAAGGATTATATTTTGCATGTTTTCTATCTAGTTTTCCATTTTGTGGATTTAATATATATATATATATATATATATATATATATTTTTCCTTTTTTTTTAACTACATGTGACTGTATTTTACATATTCCATACGAGAAGTCAACCATTTTAAGTAACAGCATTATTACGGGGAAGTATTCTCATCAAAATTTTTCTTTCTTTAGCGTTGAATTTTTAGTAAATAAATAGCTTAAGAAAATTTTTACATGCTTAGTAGGATATTTATTGCTTCGATGCTTATTTATGATAAGCCATTTTATCTTATTTTTAACAAAATCATAACAATTAAAGGAAAATGCAAGGTATAGTGTTTATAAACTCAAAAAAATTAAATAATTTTTTTTATAATTGTTATAGTTATAATTTTATGTTTCGGAATTGCAAACAAATATTTTAGTCGTCCCATTTACGAATTTATAGGATTTGAAAAAAAAATTAAGTTTTTATTTAATTCACACCTATAAGGTATATAAAATTATCATTTTTTAATTTATTATTAACAAGAACTAAACAGTAACAGAAATTTTCTCTAACCTCTTTCCCTAGAAGTCAATTTTTGTATAATTAAATGCACCTCATATATATGGCCGACCGGCCTGTGTAGGGGACAGGGAACTGTCCTTGCATCAGAAAGGTTCTGGGTTCGAATCCCGGGCAAGGCATGGATGTTTCTTTCCCTCTCTGTGTTCTATGCCCTTTCTCTTTTGTGTGATGGCGTGAATGTGGCCCACCCTATGAACGGGTAGGTGGCAGTGTGGTGTGGTAGAAGTCGAATTAGAAGTAGAATAGATGGCGCCATTGAAAAACAAGAACAATCGCCCTTTGCCTAAACAGGCATACGACAAAAAAAAATATCACATATATATATTTTAAACTAGTATTTTTAGAATATTGATTCGATGCGTTTTTGTTTTCAAGACTGCTTTAAAAGCTTTTTCGGACGACCTGTGTATATTTCCGTGCGACTTTTTCAGATGCATGCTTTTTAATTAATTAGTTTTATTAAATATTAATTATAAAATGGATTAATGTTTTCACTGGAAATTTTTTGGAAGACCAATTTGTTAATGTATTTCATTTTGAATATCAGGACGTTATGGAAATAACATTTATAAACTTGAATTCAAAAAATTTCAGTATTCACTAACATATATTTTGAAGATGTTTTTCATATTTTTCATCAAGATTAAATTTAAAATATGCACTTGCTTCGGAATAAATAATGAACAAATATTTTATAATTCAATCGTAGATTATGTGTTAACTAAATGACAGCAGACTTTTCAGCAGTCTATTTAAGCTTACTTTGTGACATAAGAGCATTATAACTTTTATTTGCTTACTTAAATAAGTACCAGAGGAAAAATAACTGAAATTATGAGCAAATTTTAATTGATTTTTACCCACTAATGCGTTTTTTGTTGATTAATTGTTTAGAAAAAGCAATACAAATTATTATTTTAAGTATGAAAGAAAGCTTGTATTCAGAAAAGAACTTATAAGGAAAAATAAAGGCTAATACACACATTATTCATTTAGAATTAGCTAATTTTACTTCAAATTGTGTTTTGTATCAATTATAAAAATGTAAAAAGAAAATGATTTCATTCCATTTTTATATAATTGAAAACTTAGAAGCATTTTCAAAATGATCACAGTAAAAAATCATTTCACAAAATTAAACAAATATTTGTCAAAATAGCTCTAAAACAAATAAAAGTCAAAGTATTTAAAAAAGTCCCATGTATTTAAAACTAAAATTGCATATACTCATTTTTTAGCAAAATGCGTAGTCGTAAAAGTGATATGGAGGTAGAAATATATAAATGGTAGTCGAATCTAGTCGAACCTAGTTCATTGGTAGTCGAACCTAGATTAAAACCAAGGTCCTCCAGGATCAAATAGTGTGCCCTGACTGCCATAAATGTACTATGTCTGGGAAGTGATTTTACAATCCAGCTACCTGTAACATCCCGATTTTGGATTTTTTTAAAATTTTATTTTTTAGTTTTTGTAAAAATTTTAAAAGAAAATAAAAGCTTGCCTTGTAATAGTCTCCGTCGCAATGACACATCCTGAGATTCTAATTTTCATTTTCAGGGGTATAAAAGTTTGCAATTTGGAAAGTATGGTCCCAATAACTTATTCACGAGATCAATAATTTCAATTCAATTTTTCTTATTTCACAATAGTTTAAAAACTTCAGAATGGATTAAATGTCTTAATGCGTCATTGAGGCCGCTACTGTATAAGGCTAACTCTCCCTAGAATTCGGCGTAAAGCTATGGCGGTTAGCTAGGGCAACTACGATCCCGGAGGACATTGGTTTAAATCCTGCCGACATCCAACGATAATCTATCTCATATATTTCTCCTTGCATATTATTTTTGAGACTATGAATTTTGTTTAAAAATTAGTATATGCTGTTTTAATTTTGAGTACACGTGTATGTCAAATTTGACTGTTATTTGTTTCGGAGTTATTCTGATGCTTTTATAATCACTTCTGAGAAAACATTTTATTACAGTGAATAATTATCACATTTTAAGAACTTCAATTAAAAAAACGAATGTTATTTACGAAAGGAAATGTTCAAAACTTAGCAAAATAATTTATGGTACTCATGTATTATTATAATTTTTTAGCGTTAAAAAAGTCTGACTACAGTTTCTTCATTAACATATTTTCTGGTTTGAATTCGTTAAAAAAAAGATACTTGCAAGCTTTGAAGGAAGTCACGATGGGTTCTTTAAAATATTTTTTGGATAACAAAAAACAGCTTCGCTGTTTTCTTTTTTTTTTCCCCGAAGTTTCGAAAGTAGAAACTTTCACCTCAAGAATTCATAATGTGGATAACAACTGTCGGAAGAAAGTAAAATTGTCGTTATGCTCAGTTCATTATACGATGATTCACATTTGAAACCGGAAGGAAGTAACTGCAACTCATTGCGACTTCCGCAACCTTTCCAATCAGCTCAAAGTTACAGAAAAAAAATCATAAGCTTCACTGAGGGGAAATAGAAAGAAGAAATTCTAACTCTTTATGTACTTATCTTCTCCGCTCCTGAAATTTTAAATTGCGGACAATTTTCTTGAAAAGTTCAAAGTATTATAAATTATCTATACCATTTTTGAGCATTTACAAATGAAAAACAAAATTATGGTTTCCAAAATAATTATAATTTAAGAAATAATTAAAAAAAAATATTATTAAGTTTTTGTTTGTGTCACTGAAATAGGCAGTTTTAATTTTTGAACAAATGTTTTTACATGTATCTTGAATCTAGGGTACTTGAAATCTCGCATTACTAATTTTCTTATCACCAGAATTAACTAAACATAACTAGATTGTGTATGCTTTTTAAGTTTGTTAAAAACACATAAATGACTTATTATTATTATTATTATATTAGATCCTTATGTTTCTCTTAATATAGATTTACAAAATTGTAACAGTTATAGTTTATGTCGACTTATAGTTTATGTCGCGTAAAAATTTCTGAAGAGGTGAGAGTCGTAGACTTATAGTATGTATAGAAAATTAAACATATTTAACTACTAAAACCACAGAAAATATCCACCCACATCTCTTTAAGATTATGCCACTTATGACTTTTTTCGTTTTAAATGCCACAAAAATCTAAACATTTCCCTTTTCAAACATTTTAAAAACCTAGATTTTAAATTTCTAATTTTATTTTTTATTTGTGCTTACACGCTATTTTTAAAACTAGCATATTAATACTAAAAATTACTGAAATGTAGCTGAAATATAGATTTGAGCATTTTTGATGAGCTACGTCTCAACTCCAGTATCTCAATTTGTAAGTTGAAAATTTTAAAACATTTATAATTTTCTTTCCTTCAGTTTTCTCCGAGTATAATTTTGTGTGATATTTTTTGTAGTAACTAGGAAAAAGAGGAAACTTAATTAGCCATCCATGGAACTCAAACTGTGATGAAACAGTTTGCTTGCGCAATTTAAGAAACAATTGAAACTTCTATTATCTTGAAATTTGTATAGCTAGTCAAAATTTCTACATCGATTACACCTTAACTCTTGGATCGCAAAACGTAAGTTTGTAATCTCAAAGCGCTACCTTTTTATTCTCTAAATTCTCTATGACTATAATATTATTGTATATTCTTTTTTGTAGCAGCTGAGTAGTAAGCTTCTGCTGTAGTTAATTGAAACTAAAACTTTCATCAAACATTGAACTTGAACTGTGATGAATCCGTGGAACTCGAATAAATCCATGGAATTAGCTTGCGCAATTTAAGAAACAAATTCAACTTTTATTATCTTGAAATTTGTTTTGCTAAGAGAAATTTCTACATCGACGAAACCTTAAATCTTAGATCTCAAAATGTTTTTATAATTTCAATTATAATTTCAAAGCTTTCTTTTAAAAAACTTTTTGTTCCCTAAATTCTCTATGCCTACAATGCTATTCTTTTTGTAGATTTGGCATACACAATTTAACGATTAAAACTTGCATTGATAATCGAAATTTAGATTGACAACAATTACTTTCTGGCGATGCTATGACAATAAATTATGTTTGTAGCTCGTAGAAAATATTTAAAGCTTGTATCAAACACAGAAATGCATTTAAAATTTGAAATCTTTAGCTTAACTTGAAATAACTGAAATTTTGGAATTAAATTTTAATTGAAGATAACATAGCAACAAACTCTGTTTAAGGCTACTAGAAAAATCATCTGAAACTTTTCATTCAGTTAAATTAGTTGGTTTGGTTTGGCGATAAAATTACAATACATTCTTTTTGAGTCGCTTTCCACACTACTATAACTTACATTATAATTATACATAAAGTTTAAGTTAATATGTTAGCATTGTAACTAATAGAAAAATTCAAACAGTTTTAGTAGTGAAAAGTGTTAATGAAAACGAAATAGAAATATATATAGAGAAAGTTTTTATTTAAACAAAAGTTGGAAATAAGTCATTTTCATTAATTAAAACTACGCTATTGTAGAGTTTTGTAACCGAAATAATTTTTTATGCAACAAACGTAAACATTGATTTGCAATTAAATAACTAATAGAAAAAAATCGTTGCCTTTATTTTTTTTTTCCTAATATAAAAATTTAGTTCATCACAGAAACTTTTCACTAAAACAATTCTTATACTTAACAGAAATTCTTTTTCTCGAAATTTATATTAAAGGATGGAATTCTCACAAAACATTTTATCCAATCATTAAATGTTCCTGTTTCAGGAAATGCAGTGCAAAAAATGATTAAATCTAAAATAACTTTTGGTTTAATATGCTTTGATTAATGGATCCGCCATGTTAAATATCATCTAATAGTTCTTTTCAGGAAACAAGTACTGATTGATTCTGAAATAACGCCTTGCTTAAAAGTACTTGATGGATGGCATTGCGCTTTTTTATGAGGAACAAAATTTAATCTTCGATCAGAGCAAAAACTATTTCTGTTTATGTCTTAAATAAAATTTGACTTAAAATTCGTTTGATTAATGATTTTCTTTGGTTTACATGGATTTTAAAAACATGATATCTCTTATTTTTAAATTTATAAAAGAAATAAGATAGCGCTTAAATATATAGTTATGGTTCATATTAAAAAACTTATAAGTTAGAAAATTTGTATCTTGTAGTATATAACAATTTATTCTTTTTTTATATTAAATAATTAATTGCTTGAAAACAATATTTAACTGCAAATTTATTCGTTTTAAATAAATGAGCACATTTTAAATAAATAAGTTCAATTTCCTTTTATTCAGTATTATTTTAATTAACTTGTAAAAATCTCTTGAATAGAAAAAAAGAAAAGAGAAAAATAGGGCTACAAGCAATTTTTCAAATAAATCATTACACATAAAATTGTTAAACTTAATTTAGTATGTGTTTAACCTGCATTCTATGGAAAATTTGACGTTTTTAGGCAAGTATAAAAATCAAATAATTGTGTACAATGTCTAATATATATTTTATTAGTCATTGCATATAATAATTAGAGTTTTTAGAGCAACAAATATTGTCTAAACAAAGTATGAATAAAATAAATTTATATAATTTTATATAATTAAAAAAATCTAAATAATGTTCTGGAAAAAAAATTTAAAACGACATCCACTAACTTTGCTATTACGCATGTCACTATAAATAAATGAAAAGCTGGCAGACTATGTGGTTACAAGATGGATTACATAAAATGTCTTCTACTGTGCTCGTTTGATATATACAATTCTATACATATAAAGAAATATCTCTATACAGAGTGGTACAAATGTTCCAATCATTGGCCGTAAAAATAAAATTATGTCCATAAAGCTTTCATGACCATACATTTACAGTAAAGTTTCCATAAGTTTACAGTAAAGGTTTCTAGTTCAATAAAATCACACTAACCGTAAATTAACATTAAGCTCTTATTAGCATTATCTTCAGTTTAAACCTTTACGTTATTTGATGCACAAGACCGTTATTTTGAGGTTCTGTTGAATAAAGACGGACGGTGCACTGCTGCCAGGAGTTCTCTTACCTGGGCCCTTAGAGACCACGGCCGAAAGCTGCAAAAACTATAAGAAAAGATAAGTTAGAAAGATCTAAATAGTGATCCGAAATATAAAGTTGTTTGAAACCTAAGTAATAAGAAAAACAATTTATTTTCATTAAAATCAATTTTATTTCACTTTTAGGTATTCAATAGTTTTTGTTCAAATAAAAACTCGATTAAAAATATTGATATTATTAATTTGAATTCTGTTCTAATATGTCCTCTATCATACATTTTAGTAGAATCTCTCATAGGAACGGAACATATCAATTAATAAAAATGTAATGTATATTTAAAATTGAGAAAATATGGGAGCATTAAATTACATAATTTTTATCACAATTTCAAAAAATTATATTAATGTGCAAAAATTTTTGGAAAAAGTTTTTGTTATTTAATTATGCAATAATGACAAATATGCCCATTTCATTTTTTTGTAATATATATATATATATATATATGGTGCCGCTGTAAGCTGATCTAGCTAGAAATCCAATCAGAGCTGCATGTTAGACCCCGTGCGAATTTCCCTAAGACACGAGAGTGCATTTAGAAAGACACGAGAGCGCGTTTTGGAACTAACCAAAAAAGAGACGCATATGAACTCCAGAGAGGAGTAGCAATGATTTTCTTTTTAACATGACGAAGACGAACTCGTTTATTTTGTGTTATTTATGTGTTTGTTTATCGTCCATCTTTATGTAAATTTAGCGTTCAATATATGTTTTGTTTAAAGTACAGAGTCTCTTATTTTCAAAGACGACCACTCATGCCGTCCCCACAAAATCAGAAGTGGGATAGATAACAGATTGATGGTGAAGAAATCTGATAGAGAACAGATTGATGGTGAAGAAATCTGATCGAGAACAAATTGATGGCGAAGAAATTAGATTGCTAGTAAAAAAAAAAATGATTGGCAAAAAAATTGGATACTGAATTCATTCTCGTGAAAATAAGTAACGGAATAACGGTACGTAGACTTTTATTTATTAATCAAAAATGATTCTTAATGATAGTAAACAAGTAAGCAAAGCATTGAAGAATTTTAAGAAAGACAAAATTAGACTTCTACATAAATTTATTTTTGATGTAGCAGGCGACCGTTCAAACAGAAAACGATTAAGAAATTTCACTAGTTTTCATTTTACTTTAGACAGCGAGGAATTTCAAAATAAATTAAAAAAATATTGAAAAAGAATTCACTTTAAACCAACTAATATCTCTTTCCAATATTCTAAATATTTCATACGAAGGCAATGAAACAGAAATTGCAATAAACACGTTGTTATTAATGGATTTGAATAAACTGGCAGAGCTCGCCAACGACGCCAACACGTCTAGCTCTGAGTCGGACGAAGACATAAACAATCCTCCAATATTGTGCAATGATGAAAATAAAAACATTGATTCTCGTTTAAAAGACAAAATTAATTCTTGTAGAAATTTTGAATTTCAAAATGTTGCTATTAATTATTCTGATATCGAAAGTACTATTTCTAAGTATAATGCAGAATCGCATGAAAATATTGTTCATTGGATCGAACATTTCGAAAATATTTCAAAATTGTTTAATTTGTCTGATTTACAAAAATTTATTTTTGCCAAAAGATCTCTTGGTGGTAACGCCTCTTTATTTGTCAGAACTGTATCGGAAATAAATTCATGGCGAAAATTAAAAGAAGCTTTGACTGATGAATTTTCTTTTGAAATTAATTCTGCTAATTTGCGTGATCTTTTGAGTAGACGTAGAATGAAGGATTGTGAATCGGCTCAAGAATATTATTTAAAGATGAAAGAGATCTGTAATTTCGGAAAAATAGACGATGCTGCTTTTATGCATTATGTAATTAAGGTGATTAACGATAAACATGAAAACAAAATTGTTTTGTACGGCTGCAAAAATTTGTCCGAATTTAAAGAGAAACTTAAAGTTTACGAAAGAATAAAAAGTGATTTTGCAAAGAGTAAAAGTGCTTTCGATAAAATCAAAACAAAACATGACTTTGATAGTAAATATAATTCTTATGATAGAACAAAAGCAAAATATGATGATAGGTATAATGTAAGAAAAGATGTTTCAAATAGGAATAAAAATAAATATGAAAATAATAATGAAAAGATAAGGTATAATACTGATGTTGAAACTTTTAATAATAAATTGTGTTACAATTGTGGTTCAAGAAATCATATTTCAAAATGTTGCATACATAAAGATAAGGGTTTGAAGTGTTTTAAATGTGAAGCGTTTGGACACAAAGCTTCGCAATGTCCAAAATCAAATGCAAAAACGGAAGTTGCTACTTTAAATGTTAATGTAGAGCCAAAGTTGTTTAAAATGGTAATGGTTGATAACTTAAATGTGAAATCTTTGATTGATACAGGAAGTCAAGCCACTTTAATCAGAAGATTAGTTTTTAATAAATTAAGCTGTAAAGAACTATTTCCAACTAATTCAACTCTAAACGGATTTGGTAAATCAATAGTGACTCCGTTAGGTTATTCTAAAGAAAGCATTAAAATTGATGATTTCAAATGTTTGGCTGAAATATGTGTTGTAGAAAATGATATGATGCCTTATGACGCTATTATAGGCCTTAATGTTTTAATGCAGGGAGAAACAATTATCAATGAAAAGGGTATCACAATTAAAAATAAAATTCCGTGTTTTGATGAAGTAAACTATTTGTATATTTTACCAATCGATCTTACTATATCTGATGAGGTTGAAATTAACATAGATCCTTGTGTTCCTAATGTTTTAAAAAATAAGATACAGCAATTAGTTTTAGATTATGCGCCAGATAAACTTAGGACAACTAATGTGGAAATGAACATTTTTGTTAAAAATCAGGAACCGATATTTCATCAGCCACGTAGATTGCCGTTTTCTGAAAAACAGACTGTTGAAGCTCAAGTCGCTGAATGGTTAAAACAAGGAATAGTGGAGCCTAGTTCTTCCGAATATTGTAGTCCCGTTGTAATAGTTAAGAAAAAAGACGGATCTCCTCGTGTTTGCATAGATTATAGAAAATTAAATAAGGTAATTGTCAAAGATAGATTTCCCCTCCCGTTAATTGAAGACATTTTAGATAGACTACAAGACTCGAAAATTTTCAGTACGATTGATCTTAAGAACGGATTCCTAGATGTCGATGTAAACAAAGATAGCAGAAGATACACTTCATTTGTGACACATGAAGGACAATATCAATTTCTTAAAGTTCCCTTTGGATTATGCAACTCTCCCGCTGTATTTCAAAGATTCATAAACACCATTTTCCGAACTTTGATTAATGAAGGTATAGTTTTATCATATTTAGATGACATAATTATTTTGTCTTCCTCCCTTGAAGAAGGTATTGAACGACTTAATCGGGTTTTGAATACTGCTAGTGAATATGGACTTGATATTAATTTTAAGAAGTCCCATTTCTTAAAGAAGCGCATTGAATTTTTAGGTCATGTGATAGAGGATGGAAAAATAGCAGTTCTTAACTTTCCGGAGCCAACAAATTTGAAAAAAATTTCTAGTTTTTTAGGATTAACCGGATACTTCAGAAAATTCATTCCCAACTATTCTATAATAGCTAGACCGTTGAGAGGCCTGCTAAAAAAGGATCGTAAGTTTAAGCTTAGCATTGAAGAAAAGAAAGCGTTTCATCAATTGAAATCTTTGTTAGCCCAAAATCCTGTTCTTTCAATATATAACCTTAAATACGAAACTGAATTACACACAGACGCCAGCTTAGAAGGATATGCTGCCATTTTAATGCAAAAACCCCCTGATGAAAAACATTTTCACCCCACTTGCTATATGAGTAGGAAAACTACTGATGCTGAAAAAAAGTATTCCAGCTACGAACTTGAAGCTCTTGCTATCGTAGAAGCCCTTAAGAAATTTCGCATCTATCTGCTAGGTATTCCATTCCAAATAATTACTGACTGTGCTGCTTTTGAAAAGACTATGTCGAAACGAGATTTGCCGACTCATGTAGCTCGTTGGGCACATTTGCTGCAAGAATTCAACTACATGATTGAGCATCGTTCTAGAAATAAGATGGCTCACGTAGACGCCCTTAGCCGATCTCCAATTAATGTATTTTGTGTTGCCGTCGATAATATTTTACCAAGACTTAGGTCAGCCCAAGATAAAGATACTGGAATCAAGACTATAAAAGAACTACTTAAAATTTCGAATTATGAAGATTATTGCAATAGAAATGGAATTTTGTATAAATTTGTTGATGGCAAAGAACTGGTGGTTGTGCCAGAAAATATGCAAATCGAAATTATAAGAACAGCTCATGAGAAAGGACATTGAGGAATTAAATATACGGAAAAAGAAATCGAAGAATATTATTTCACACCCAAACTTAGACAGAAAATAGAAGACATCTTAGCAAAAGGCGTTCATTGCATACTGGTGAATCATAAAAGAGGAAAGAAAGAAGGACTATTACATCCATTGCATAAAGAAGATATGCCTTTGAAAACTTTTCATATTGATCATCTCGGACCTTTGGAGAGCACACATAAAAATTATAAATATCTAAGAAAAGACGCAAGGCAACAAATTTTTAAAATTCAAGAAGAAAATAAAAAGACCTACAATTTAAGAAGAAAGGAGCCAAAATCGTACGAAATTGGAAATTTGGTTGCCATCAAAAGAACCCGATTCGGACCTCATTTGAAGCTAAAACCTAAATACCTTGGCCCCTACAAAATAACAAAAGTAAAAGGAGGAAATACCTATGATGTAGTAAAAGAAGGAAAACACGAAGGACCCAACTGCTCGACAACGTGTGCGGAGTATCTTAAATCATGGAACAGTTGTCAAGAAGAATTTTAGTGCTTGCCAAGACAAAAAAATAAAGACTGTAATTTTTGAAGATGAAAAATAATTGCTAAAGAAGTGAATTTAATTTTTTTAAAGAAGACGAAAGAATTTAAAAGACGAAAGAACTTAAAGACGAAAGGCGTAAAAGAAGACGAAAGAATTTAAAGACGTAGAAGAATTTAAAGACGTAGAAGAAGTTCCAGAAGAAAGACGTTCAGAAAAAGAAGACGAAAGACGTTAAAGAAAAAGAGACGAAAGACGTTAAAGAAAAAAAAAGACGAAAGACGTTAAAGAAAAAAAGATGAAAGACGTTAAAGAAAAAAAGACGAAAGACATTGGGAAAAAAAAGGAAGAATTGTTGAAGAAGAAACAAAAGACTTGTAAAGACAGAAGAGTGAACGTGCTTGAACCGATTGACTCTTACTCGAAAATTTTTTTTTCATGAAAGATGATATTAACCTAAAACATTTATTTTTCAGTTATCAATTATATTTTTCAGTCAGTTCTGCTTTTTCTTTTTTATTCTTTTTAGAGTCGCTGGAGGGCCAGCCGAAATGCAGGATGGCCGATCTGTGGTGCCGCTGTAAGCTGATCTAGCTAGAAATCCAATCAGAGCTGCATGTTAGACCCCGTGCGAATTTCCCTAAGACACGAGAGTGCATTTAGAGAGACACGAGAGCGCGTTTTGGAACTAACCAAAAAAGAGATGCATATGAACTCCAGAGAGGAGTAGCAATGATTTTCTTTTTAACATGACGAAGACGAACTCGTTTATTTTGTGTTATTTATGTGCTTGTTTATCGTCCATCTTCATGTAAATTTAGCGTTCAATATATGTTTTGTTTAAAGTACAGAGTCTCTTATTTTCAAAGACGACCACTCATGCCGTCACCACACATATATATATATATATATATATATATATATATATATATTCTATTCGAGCTTAGAATGCCTGGACAATGTTTGATAAACATCCAACAGCTTTTCGTTGAGTGCAGTGGCCCAGAGGATATAGAGTTCACCCCACAATAAGGTGACCCAGGTTTGAATCCCAGCGATGACTGGTTGATACGAATTCTACTCCCGGCTCACACCAACCACAGTGCTGATGAAAGATATTCTCAGTGGTATACGGGTAATTTGTTAGAATCCCCTTACCGTTTGACTAACCGTGGGATAATTTCATGGTTTTCCTCTCCATGAAACGCAAATGTGTTACATGGAGAGGAATCAGAATTGAGTTCCCTCAAAAAATCGTTCATAGGGGCTAGTTTGTTCCATTGCTTGATACAAGAGTGCCCTTATCTTCTGGATATGACTCAGAGTTAAAAGGGTACGGATTTGGATAGTGATAGGCGTAAATTCAGAATAGACTCTGCTGTTCAACGTCTGTTATAAAGTAACCGGGTTTGAATCCCAGCATCGGCTGGTCGATACGGATTCCGCATCTGACTTGTACCGACCTCAGTGCTGACGTAAAATATCCTCAGTGGTAGACATATCATGGGTTAAAATCCCCTGGCTGCCAGGTTAATCGTGGGGGGTTTTCGTGGTTTTCCTTCCCATATAACGCAAATGCGTGTTAGTCCAACCAAAATGTCTTCTCAGTTAAGGCAAATTTCTCCCAATACTTGATCCAGGACTTTCTTTGCCGCTTGGATTGCATTCAAAATAACAAGGCTATTGTGTTGTCGTAAACCCGAAGTCGTAAAACATTAGTGGTCGTAAACCCGAAAATTGGATCAGCTGTTCAACAACGGTTATAAAATAAAATAAAACAGTTTCATTCTTTGCCAGTAACATTTCGGCATTCCATAAAATTTTACATATTTATAACTAATTGCTACATAGTAATTGTGTTTATAAATATAAAACAGCGCTTATTGTCCAACTTAGCAAGTAACATTTACAAATGTTTTCCTTTTTTTTTACGTCACGTTAGAAATAGGAATCTGGAAAGATTCCACTTTATTCACATATAAATTATTTATTAAGCGAAAACTAATAAACACAAGGTTATTGCTAATTACTAATTATCACTTAATTTCTGAATTACTGATCATTTCGAAGGTTTCCATTTTATCAATGCCCATATTTATTTTTTAGAAAAATATTTTCATTAACATTTATATTACATATTAACTTTTTAGCTTTTTTTTAAATAAAAAATAAAAATCTGAATTTATTACAATATAGAAAAGCAAGTATAAGCATGGTAAACATATTAATTTTAAAACGGTGATAAAAATCGGAATCATCTATAAAAATAGACTAGAAGAAACAATTGTAATTGTCCCATAAAAACACTGTAAATAATGGATATTCAAATATCACGTTTTTGACGAAACCCTTTTCTAAAATATGCTCCAGGTCAAAATTTCGTCTGAGTGACGAAAAAACTTTCTTTAGTTTTCTTAGGAAATGAATATTTTCGAAGTATTAATGATTAATAAAATATTTTGCCCATCTAATTTTTTCAAAAAAAAAAAAAAAAAAAAAGGAAATAAACCCTTAATGTATAATGTTTCTTACTTTTCTAATAATCACTTAAACATTGGCATGATACAGGGGGCAAAACACAACAAAAACAGAGAGTTCCAATTACACCCATGCCCGAAACGGGATTTGAACACCATATTTTCCTGGTACGAGGTCAACTCCTTGATCATTGTACATACCAAACTGCATAATTCGCAACTTTCTTTTCGACTATTTATTTTCTTTCTAGTTTCGTCAATATAATTAACTATCTCCCATAATGCACTACGATGAAGTTTCGAGTAAAGGAAACATTCTCGTTACATATTTGAGAATTCACGTATCGTCACAAATCATTCGATTTCATGACGAAATTATCTTACAAAATAGCGAAATACTGCGTATTGATTGATGAATCGTCAAAAGTGATAAAATTATTTCTGAGAGTAAACAAATTCCGATAATTATATTTAATAGTGAAATTAAAATTTAACAGTTGCATTATTTTATTTTAAGAAAAAACGTAAGTGACCAAATTCAAATAAAAAATTATAAACACAATGCATAATTTCTGTTATAGAAATTATTTAGAGATAAATCGCTAAAAAATTTGTGAAGTACATAAAGTACTTTTAAATCATTTATTTAAAAATATCAACTAAGTGCATTTATATAAAATATTCGTTTGTAATAAGATGATATTAAAGAATACTGTTTCAAATGCTTCATATAGTTAAAAAAAAAAAGTCATCTGTAAAATCAAGCAAACAAGTAATGAAATACAAAAAAATAAAGTATGCGTTCAGTAAAAAATGAGAATGTTGATTCAACAGTTTGAACAGGAAAGGGGCAAAATAATTATACGGAGAAATATTTTTCTGAAAAATAGAAAAAAACTAATTTCCTGGTTTCCAGTTCGAGAACGTCACGAAATCAGAATTTTCGGAACTTGAAAAATTGCGTTTCTAGGAAAGTAAAAGAATATTTTCTTCAAAAGTTTCTTATTTCGGCGAAGTAAATTTTTTTGAAATTGAATATTCTTTCTTTTTCTTTATAAAACTAAACAATTTCGATTTAATAGGTTATGAAACAATATAGTTTTCCTAAGAAATTATCTGACCTAAGAAATTCTTAGAAAATTATCAGGAAAAACAAAGAAATACTTTAATAATTGAAATTTGATTCTTTACAACAAAATATTTTAAAATTAAATAAAAATAAATCTAATTCAATAGCAGGCTAGATCCGACACGAACAAAAAAATTCTGGTAAAATTAAAGTATTCTATGGCAAAGAAACTACCGGGTAAAAACACTATATAGCAGGTTAATAAAGCAAAAATATTGGTACTTAAACGGTAATTTGAAGGTTACGGTAAATTTTTAGGCAATGGTTAAACGGGAATTCTGATTTCTAAAATTATTGTTTTTATTACCAGACTTTGAATAAAAAAAAATACATTCCTGAATAAAAGGTTTTTATTTTACTCTTTAATGTATCATGGTAAAATTACCAAATTTTATCTCCTTTAACAAATTTTCCACACATGTTAAAACTATACTTCATTTTACCAAAATCTTTGCTAACTTCGATAAAAATAACTATTTGGAGTTCTTATTTGGAGTTGCTATTTGGAGTTCTTATCGAGACAGAAAAGCGGTAAATTTTAACGTATTCATATTTTGGTAATTTTGACCATACTCTTTTCTTATTGTTTAAATATTGTAAAAAGGAATCTTTAATTAAGTGAAATAAATATTAGTTTACAAGTGATTTTTAAAGAACAGCAAATAAAATGTATAAAATAAACAAAATGTGGAAAATAATATTGTCAAAACATGTGGATATACAAAACATGTAAAAATACAATTACTTTTAATGTGGGTATTTTTTTTTAATTTTAACTGATTGATTTACTGATTGATTCGGTGAAAATTAAATTAAATAAAAGGAAGGTATAAAATTGAATTTAAAAAAGACTTATTTATAAACATAGTAGTTAATAAAAAAAATATTGAGTTAGATTGTTTAGGGACGTTAAAATAATTATGCTCAGAAAAAAGTTATCTTAAATAAAAGTTTTCTATCAGATTAATTAAAAAAAACATTAATTAACTTTAATTAACATTAAATGAAACTTTAATTTATTCAGCATATTCAAACGTTCATTAAATTCAATAATTATTCTACTTTTATCTTAATCTTCCTACCTTATTTCCCTTTTCTGTTCTGAACTACTATGAATTTTATAACTTTAATTTTTTTGTGGTTGTTGTCTACTCTCAACCACGAAAGCAATCTTATTGGTTAGATTTCAGCCCTCTCTAATAATCACACTGATCTCATAGCATATATACAAAAATACTGCTTATTTAAGTCGATGGGATTTGGAGACTCATAAAATTTCAAATAATGTGTCACAATCCAAATAGAAAAAAAGGGACACTTTAAGCTTTGAATAAAAAAACAGCGAAGACAACATACACAAAACACAAATATAGTCACAAAATCAACCATGCTGTAGTATCTTGCTTTTATCTTTAATCTGATATTATCGAATTAAAGTATGTATAAACAGAATTTATCTATTATCAAGACTACAATCGATTTTATATACATTTATACCCTTTGAGGTCGTATGTCTACTCTCAGCCTATAAAGCATTTTTACATGTCAATTTTCAGACACCATAAATAATCATACTGATCTCATAGAATAAAAAGAATACCGCTTATTTAAATCGATGGGATCAAGAGATGCATGAAATGTCAAATAATAATCCATTGTCCAAATGAAAAAAAAATGGATATTTTAGGCTGTAAAGGAAAATACAGCGAATACAATATGCCAGAACAACAAATAAAGTCACAAAAGATTTGAGATACATAAAATTTTACATACTTATTTCACTATCTAAAAGAAAAACAAATCTATATGCTGTAGACTGTAAATGAAAATACGGCAATAATCACAAATAAATTTAAAAAAAGAAACATAACTGCAGTTTCGGTTTCATAAACAAGAAGCATATTCAGTGACCAAAAAGTGTTGCAGTGAAGCGCCATACATAACTCTTGGATCAAGAAGTGTCATTACACCAAGAACAAACGATGTTTTTTTATTCAACTTCGCGTAAAGAAGCAGCCACCATTTTTGTTCTTCAGGAACACTAAAACTTACAAACAGTAAGATATAATACACAAAAGATTCAATAAATTATTTTTATAAAACGATATAAAGTAAGAAAATATTAATTTAGAATGCATATGAAAAATACTTCTTAAAATTAACTTATTTTGTTAATCAAACATACGCACAACAAAAAGAGAATATAAATATGAGTCCGAAATAGGCTTAACAAAACCAAAGTAGATGAAAATTAAAATTATTTAATATAATTGACAGACTTGTTCAAATCTTTTTATGAAGAAGTAATTATCTTTTTTATACAACTAAAAACATACGGATCTTTATTTATAACAGTTTACAAATTGAAAATTCAGCTTTGAGCGAAACGAAATCATATACCAATTCTCTGCTCAATTATAAACAAGAAATATCTATAGTCTGACTGATCATAAAATGACAAATTTGTTAAAAAAATTTCATGGATGGAGTAAATGCATATGATTTTGGTGTAAGCTTCCTCATTTTAGATTTAACTCTACCTTTTAAAGTGAGTATGGAGGCTCAATTCGGTAGTAACTAAACGATTCGGTAGAAAAAGCTTTTTAACCCCATTTTAGGATAGGCATAACAGTACAATTTCTGCAGTGTTCTTATTGCTTTATTTATATTATTTTAATAAATACGTTAGAATAAATCAGTGTTTATCATTTTAAAAACTACATTATTTTTCTTCATAATCATGCATCTCCATCAAAATACGAAAGCAAAAGTTAAAATTTAAAATTAAGGTACAAAGATGCATTTTGTGGTATTTTGTATAATAACGTTTTTAATTATGTACTATTCTCTTACTCAAAAAGAATTGTGACTATTTAATACTTTATGCTGTGGAATATCCCAAATTAGAAGTTATATTCTATTATCGAATTATTACTAAAATTTCGAACAAGAAACTTTGCGTTAATTGCTTTAAATACTTTTGCATTCTAAGTCAGATAATGACCCTTGTTTTGTCTTAAAATGACGAAAAAATAAACTATATTGCTTTTAAATTCCGTTTCTTATTTTATCTTTATCACTTATGGAATCATTTTGGAACTTAAAAAACTTTTCGGTCCTATTTGACCAGTTCAGGAATTCAATAAATGATCATAAAAAGAATAAGGGACATAAAACAGTGTATAGGAAGGTTACATCTGAGGTAAGAACGCAGAAGAATGAAAGGGGTAAAACGAATCAATAATAGGAAAAGAAATCTTCGCTTTGCCCCATGACTTTTACCAATTCTATGAGGTCACGCAAGAAAAATGAACTAGTGTTTCCCATTTCTAGAACTTCTTACTCCCATAACTTAAGGTTTTTTTCTTGCTGAGTATGCGAATTAGTTTTGGCTTTACCAAGGAACTTTATTGTTGAGCTTTTGACCTTATTATTGTTTCCTTTCTTATTGAAGTTTATTGAAGTTAAGTGGTTTTTGAAGTTCTTTTATTGAATTGCAGAAATTTTTCATTATGTATTTTCTTCTAGTGAAACTTTTGACCTGGAAGAATATAATTTCAAAAAATAGTCTCGATTAGAGAAAGAAAAATAGAATTCATTCTTAAATATACAATTATAAATAACAGTATTGTCTAAAGTTTTCTATTTACATGATTTAAGAATAGATTCGCTACCATTAAAAAAAAACAATTATGGTTTAATTGTAAAAAGTAGAAATGCGTGCAAGAGAATTATGAATAAAGTTTCCTCTTTCAAAGATTTCTGAATATATACACTATTATCAAAAAAGAAAAATGTACAGTTTAAATATAAAAAAAAGGTAAATATGTGTCCAAGACAATTACAAATTTCTGAAATGAATACTGCAAGAAGTTCAAATATATTCAGTTAATTATCATTGTAGCAATTATTTTACTACTATGTGATACCAAAAGCATGACATCTCTATTTATATACATTGTTTATGTTTTTACTGTGTGGATGTTTCATCTAGTTTTTGTGAGTTTGATATGATAAAAAGTACGTCAACTCATTTACCCATTACAATGAAGTGATAGATTTCTCGCTATATGCAATAGTCACAAAAGATGAAAATCTGATTCAAGAAGATGATGCCAAAATTATAAATGTGGCATAAGAAGGTTTAGCACAACTTTCAAAATACCTTTTGCGAATCTTTCACTAAACAAGATCTATCTAGAACCATTAATAGCAAATTTGTGATTAATACGTACGTAAGCGTGAGTAAATATAAAAAGTTTGCAATAACGATACGAAAACTCTGGAGTTAAATATCATGCTAATATAACAATATCTGAAAAACAGTTTGATACCAACTCGCCGCTCTTTAAGATTTTAATATCCTAGCAACAAAACATTTTAATATCCTGAGGACTCTAAATGTCCAACTGGAGGAAAACAAATTTAGTAGGATATCCTAAGCAAGTTAAAAGCAATATATGAATTCACCAGTCACCATGATTTGAGCAAAATTCCTTTTTATAAACAAATATCTCTTTACCAAAAACCTATCCTAAGTATCGTATAAAAGTTCACGAATACAGATATTTTTGTTACAATAAGAAAGCCTACAATGTCAGAAATACGAAAAAAGCACATAATTTTTATACTTTTTTAAATACTATTAATTAATTGACTTTTCAACACTTTTGAAGTTTTGTAACAAAATATTTATTTAAATGATAATCAGTTTACAATAAGTTGTCTAATCTGTGACTTTTATGTGTTTTTAGGAATAAATACAAATACATATCTCTATGATTTTGGAATTGACTTACTTTTTCTGTGTTAAAAGTTGGTTGACCGTTACGTCAAGAAGAGATGCTTTAAGTGTTTATTTTTTTAAAACTTTGACTTACACTAGTCCGTAGAACAAAAAATGATGATAATAATATGTTATAGACATTTTGAAACTTTTTAAACGGAAAAGTTTCATCAGAAATTGTGAACAAATACTAAAGTTTGGATATTTTTAAATGAAAACAATGATAAATGTTACAAGGATTTACTAAATTTAGTGTTTTTTTCTTCTAAAATGGTTTTTAAGAAATTTTAGTGATGAATTTTGGGTCAATCTCTACCAGTCCTTAATGGAGAGTTTGGTGAGTGATTGGAGAACTCCATTGACCAGAATTTATTGCGTCTACCGCAAAGTTGGGCGGAGGTGGACTAATAATGCTTGGTGTGAACTGATACCCTTGATACAATTTATGGAAATTTAAATACCGTCTCTTACTTCACTATTCTAGAGAAAGATGTGCTTCCCACGGTGTGGCAATCTTACCTGGTTTGATCTTTTTTTTTACTTCCAGGATGACAGGGCCATTTTTCATGTCGCGAGGTCTACCATGGATTCGTATGATGACAATGAGGTAAACAAAATCAACTGGCTTTGAAGGACTCCATTTCTGAATGCTATAGAATATCTCTGGGGTAGATTAAATAGCCAGATTAAGAAACCGTACATTATCAGTGAACAAAGTTACATGCCTTTTTCAAGACCAGTGAAACAAAATATATTACCCATCATCCAAACACCGGTTGAAAGTGTGCCCGGGATGCATCAGGTGGAGGCTCTGCCAGCTGGACAAATTGTGTTTATCTCTTCTATCACATGAATCCAATTACTTATTGGTAAATAAAATATATTTTGAACAATTGTTTCTTGCAAGAAATAAATATCGCCTTTTAAATTTGTATTATTCTGTCTGAAACGTTTGGAAATTATTTGTTTTCATTGTGATTTGCAAATTATTTGTTTCTCAATTTGATATTAAAAATTTACAAAATTTGAATTTTACATAAAATTAAACGCTTTTGGTTGAATATATTTAACACAAATTACTTTACGTATTCATATCCTTCATTTTGATCATCATGTACTATACATTATCAAATTTTTTATCTCATTACAATAGCGTGGCTAACTGACGTAAGTCAGAATATCTCTCATTAACCTTAATGAGGCAGTTTATCACACCTTTGATTGATATTGTCTGACAAGATGGAAAATTAATGATGTTTGTTTTTTATAGTCTTCTTTAACCTTGAAACAACTTTCGAACTAGAAGACTTCGGTAGTTTATTTCCAAGATTTGTTTTAGTAAAGCAGACATTTGTGGCTGCAGGCTTGTTTCCGTACTGCAACGAATAAAATATTTTGCATCTATCATTTTGTCATCTATACAAGTTCTGTTGAGTGGTTATACATGAAGGGGTGGTATAGATGGTATCAATTATAAGAATTTATATCTGCATTGCAGATAGATGGTAATAAGTGCATTGCAGATAGATGGATGTAATTGACATGGCATGCTACTATAGAATGACTTTTTATGCGCATTTGAATTGGCACTTTTATTCACCTAAATAATTTTAATTGTAGTTTTTTTTTATTAAGTATCATTGAAATTTCTCTTTAATTAGATCTGAAAATAGCTGTTTCAACGTAATTCAATTTTGCGAACTTGTCAAGTTAATTTTCAAATCCTCATTTGGAGATAAAGCAGCTGTTTCTGGACTTAATTTAATGTAGTTTTTGCTAATAATTAATTAAAAAAAATAAAATAAGCAGAAAGTTTAAATAACTTGGTAAATAAAAGTGTCGTTTAAAAAGCGCATTTATAGTCGGTTCATATTAAGAAAACGCTTTTTACAGAGCATCCTGCCAATCCGACAGCTAGTTGCTTGCAAATTCTCAATTTGTGTAATTTTTAATAATCATTTGTTACTTTTTATTATTTGATTTAATATAAAAAATGAAAATTTTGAATTATGTTGCATGAAATTTTTTATACCTTATTGATCTACAAATTTTTCATTTGAAAAGTGTAATGTTTTACTCATTTTTTGAAGTAGAAGTCGAGAGAAATTTAAATCAAGTATTTAAATAAAATGATTTGACGACAGTTATAAAATATTCAAATGTGGTGATTAATACCTAAATAAGAATCTTCTTTCATAATTAAAATATACGATGTTTCCTTTTAAGTCGTCTGCTAACTATTAATTAATTTATCAAAGATATTTGAATAATACATTATTTAATGAATTTCAAATTTAATAGAAACACGTTTCGATTTGAATATAACTAAGTATCTGTTTTTCTTTCTTTTCGCTTCTCAGTTGATTGTTTCGACGCGTGATTTAATTTCAGTAATATTCATAATTATGCATAAAGTTTTAATATATATTTATTAATTATTTAATATATTTTTTATAACTAAATAATAAAATACTGGTTTCAGCAAGGATATCCTTACATTTTCTTGAATTAAAAGCTTGTAACGTTAACAATATCTAAAATAGGTACTTCGATATGGAGCTTTGATTTTTTAAGTTATTACAAAGAGTATGGAATTGACGAGCATATTTATATCCTTACAAAATAATTAAGAGTTCTAAATATTTCATACTAAACGTCTTAATTTTAAATTCAAATTTTAATTTCCTGGCCAGGTGTATTCGAGAGCTATTCAACTAATTATTTCCTTTTTTTATTACTATTACTTTTTTTTTACAATTTTCAAATTCTCGTTCGTTAGGTTACCACGTTCATTTTTTTCAATAATATACTAATCTATTTTGTTTTAATTTAAATTTAGTTTGAATTTTCTTTAAACTGAACATTCTTTGTAAATGTTTTTTGCTTTTTCTGTAAATCTACTATTGCTAGTTGGCTTAGAATTAAACATCGCTAAGTAATTATTAATATTTTACTCTTTTAAAATTACTCGGTCCAAAACGTCTGACTAATCATAATAATTAAGAATGTACTTTTTCTCTATAAATGAACGAACCAATTATTATTTTTTTCCCTTCTTATTTTTTAGTTGAGTTTTAAGGCTAAAAATGTAAAATTGTAAAATATTCCAAAACCATAATAATTTTAGATTTATCATCGCAAGAAATTTTTTATTTCCTAACTTGAAATTTTTTCTCCCAAACTAAGATATATTATGATATTTTTGGATTAAAATTTATTTTATAGCTACAATAAGCATGTTCAACTAATAATGTGAGCCCTCTCGATGTGTATCCTGGAATTTCTACAGCAGCGAATTATCCGAAAAAATTGCGCATCTTGAGATTTTCACTGTGATGCATTTTTCTCGTCTATTTAACTGCGCAACCCGCTCTTTTCCCGTTTATGATTTTATTTCAACTTTTGTGTGAGACTTAATTGCTTAATCAGATCATGGGTAGCTGATGGCACCAGTTGTTCTGAAGGCTACGAAATTAATAAGCCTGCTTTGTAGCATTTCGCACACCCTTTTCCAAGTGAGCTGTTTGCTGCTAAATAAAAAAAATATAAAAATTAAAAGTTAGGGAAAAAATTTAAAACTTGCTTAAAATTATTATTAATATTTCTTGTTTTGTTTTTATTTTTCGACAACATTTCTCATGATCTCTATTGAAAGAAAAACTCTTTTACAAAACAGTTTTGAACATTTGAATCATAAAATCATATGTAGACTTGAAATATGAATTTAAAAATACGCTATTTTTGAACCTATTTAAAAAAAACACAGTTAGAGAGTTAACATTCGTTTAAAACAAAATCATAATACCGTTTACAATACAGATTTATGGATGTAATTTTAGTATTGTTTGCAAAGATCTTTGCCTAGTAGTAAATAATTTCTGAGACGTAAATTTATAAATTGGTATGACAGTTGCTTAGGGTGTAAAGACTTAGCCATTTATAATATTTTTTTTTGTAATTATATTAAATTATTATAATTCCAATTTTAATAATTTCGTAAGTTTAATATTTCAGTTCAACAAAATATGAACTGAATAGAAATGATGATGACACATTCAAAGTTCCTCTTGAATTTTTTTAATGTAATTCTAAACAAAAATATTTGTAGAACTTTAATTACTTAGTCAAAGTAATACTATTTCTAACAATCATTTGTTGTTCGGAAAGTAACAAAGCCCGAACATCGAGGAATTATTTCAGTTTAAGTAAGTAATAATATATTTATTTTTGCTTAAAAAATATATTTAGATCTTTGAACTTAAATATCTCTCGTAAAAACTATTCATAATTAAATTTAAGTTAGTATGTCTAAAGTTATTAAATAACATCTAAAAAAGCTATGCCTACTTTTAAACAATATTAAAAAAACTTGTTACGGATGTTTTATAACTCAATATCACATTTAATTATAAACTGATTTATATATTTAGAAATAAAGAAGATATATATCATGCTATTTAATAACATATATTACAGTATTAAAAACAATAAAAAAAATAATTCAAATGTAAACGTTCCCCTTAAATTTTATACTCATAGAAGGATTTTATAAAATATGTTCATTTCAAAATCACGCTAAGATTGTTGTGAATTTTATGGACAAAAGCATATTTCAAAGGATCAATCAGGTTAATAAAGTAAAGCAAATAAAGTTTTTTTTATGTCTTATTAGTGGGGGAATTTTCGTGACCCAATCAACTAATAGAGATGTAGCCTTTACAATGAACACTACTGTTTAGGGATACACCGCTGTCAGTTGATTGGCTCTAACAAAAAACATCGAACTTCGAAGCTAATAAGGATAATAATAGTATAAAAAAAACTTAGGAGACATTTTGTTTTTACTTGATGATTATACTATTAATCATAATGAAACAATATAAAAGCAAATTAACTTGATAAATGAAAAATATATAGTAAAACTGAGTTTAAAATAATAAAAAATTAAAAAAGATAATGAAAATTTAATGATCTACATTGTAAATAATGTCGGATCAAATTATGGTAAAAAGTACTGGAACCCTGAATGCATCATCCATAAAATCCACTTACCACGATTTTTTTTTTATTGTAAAATTTTATATTTAATTTTTCCCCAGCACTATTTACTTAATTGCAGTGATTTTATAGTAAGTATCACTGTAAAAATTACGTTGTATCAGATTTTTTGTTGCATAAAATGTTAAAATGAAAATAAATTTTACGGTAAAAAGTATTGACACTCAGAGTGCCAGTACTTTTTTCTCCTTATTTAAATGAAAGATCAGTTCAAATTTTTAAAATGACATAAATATTAAAATCATAAAATTAACATAAACATTGAAATTATGTGTTAGAGTAAAATGCAGTTGGGTGATTCCATGGTAAAAAGTCATTAAAACGCTACAGTTTTACACAGATTTTTTTCTAAATGAGAACAAGATTATTTTCATGTATTTACATTTACAATATATTTCAGGTATAAAAATATGTTTTCAATATTTCTGTTTGATTTACATATTAATAAAATTTTATGCATCACGCCCGAGACAACGCTCATTGACTCTACATTTATGAAGTTATAAAGCATTTGTATACTAGATAAAAAATATAATTACTAAATATCACGGATCGGAAATATCTGCGTGAAAGGAAATACATTTCATGTAAATGTTCATCTTTTGTATCATGTACAAGTGTATATTATTTATTATCGTGAAAGCAATTACTCTGTTCTAAACTGTGAAAAATGCAAGATACAATTACGGTTAAAAGAGCACAGGCAAACTGAGTGTAGCAGGAAAATAGAGAGAAAAATATGGTTAAAACTAGCAGAATATGGTAAAATTTACCCGTATTTTTGGCTCTATGCCGAAGTTATTTGGTAATGATTTTGGTAAATTAAGCAATAAAATATGGTTTTTTAATATGAGAACAAAATTGGAAGATATGTTAAAATTTAGTAATTTTATAATACCTTACAGAATGGCCTAAAATCTCTTTATTCGGTAAAATTTTGTTTCAGTTTGTATTTTTTATATTAAATGTGAGGTAAATAGAACCACAAATTTGAAAATAATGCCGTTACCATATAAACGGAAAAATAACCAACAGAATTGTCAAAATACCTTCGATTTTGATTTTCATAACCAGAGTTATGTCTTTTATTTTTTACCAGAACGGCCATTTACCATACATTACAATAATTTTCCCGGATTTTTTTTCTCTCCACTTTACGGTAAAATTCATTTTTAACATTAAGTTTAATACCATAATTTTACAACAATATTTACTTAACTACAATCAAACATAGATTTTACTGGAAATTCTACAGTAAAAATTACCGTTTATTTGATTTTTGTGCCGTAAAACACATGGTAGCTTTATTAATCTATGATCCGTCTCTAGAAGGAATTAATAAATAAAAGTATGAAAACTGAAATAGATGCAAAAAATATTCATCATGACCAATAATCAGTTCTTATAAATATGTATATTATTTTTTTATTAAAAAACAGCTGATTAATTTTGATTGAAAACAATTCTATTTTTATCAATGTAGGAAACTTGAAAGTGAAAACTGCATACATTCTGATTAAAAGCAGACTAGCAAATGGCCCTGTAATATAGCTTAACAACAAGAAAATAAGAAGATACAAATCAGTAAATATTTTAGTCCTTCTAATTTATAAACAGGTTAACCGGACAAAACATCTAATAACTCAAGGAAATAAAGCATCAGCAATCAAAAGAATAGCAGAACGAATAAATTAAAAATAACAGGATTAAAAATAATTGATAATAATTTATAATAATGTATGATAATAAAATAATTAAAAATAAAATAATGGGGTAACAAATTTAAATTAAAAACTAAATATGATAGAATTTCTTTCCTTGTGTGTCTCGAATCCCGTCCTAACAAGACTTGACCCAAATTAATAGCTTCGATACAGATTGATATGCAAAATAGTCTTTCAATATATGTATTATAAGTATTTATATTGCATTTACAATCAGAATAAAAAAAATCAAACAAATTTCTAGCAATCGCAAAATTTATTGCCATAGTGAAAATTTCAGGAAAACCGCACCGAAATATTTTTTTATAGCCCATGTTAGTTACATTATATTTTATAGCGAATAAAATATTCCAAAACATGCCCTGAAAAAAAAAAGCGTGGATAAAACTCACAGAATATGGTTACGTTTACCTTGTTTCTAGCTTTATGGGAACCACACAGCTCAGTAAATTTTACTGAGGTGATTTGGTAATAAATTTGGTAAAATTAACAATGAAATATGTTTTTTTAATGTGGGTTATAGTTTGGTATATGTAGTGAAATTTCGTAATTTTATCATGATACCTTAGAGTACAGCATAAAAACCATTTATTCAGTCAAATTTACCTTTTAGTTATCAATGTTTTACTAAATGCGTGGTAATAAGCTTTATATGTTTGAAAAACAATATATATGGCTAAGTGTTACTATATGAAAAGAAAAACTACCAAATGAAGAGTTTAAATACCGTATATTTTGGTTTTATTTACCAGAATTAGTTTTCATACCAGAAATATCCTTACCAGGCATCATTATAATTCTACCTGAATTTGTTTCTTCTTGTGGTTTTGATATTTTGTGCTGGGAAGAAACATGGATTTTAAAGCAAAAAACAAGAAAATTTAAAATATTATTTATAATTAAAATCGAAGCTTAAGTCACACAAATTTAATATTTTTTTCTCGATTTACAGTATTTTAAACAACTGATAAGTTTAATTTCAACATTAACATAAAAATTACCCAAAGTCCTAGCTCAAATAACAAAAGGGGAAATGAGTTTCGAAGCCCAATACTTAAAGCAATTAACAAGGTTATCTAGTGGAAAATTGCATGAATTAACTGAAGTGCGTTAACGTAAGAAAACTATTTAGAGTAAGAAAAAAATATATGAGGAAACTTGTCTCGAACTCATGTTATAATTTTTTATTTTTTAAAATTAGGTTACAGTTGATTTCTTATCATCAATTTAGTCGTTAACCAAATACGCTGTAGCTTAATTTATGATGCGAGAGCTTAAGTATCAATATGTTACAACAAAATCGGTTTTAGAAGAAGATAACTCCAGTAATTACCTCTAATAGCTTTGCAAACTGAAGACTTCTAACTCCTTGCATAAAAATACAAACATTATCATCTCGTTAACTGTTTCTGTTCTAAACTTCTTTTATTTTACAAAATTTTTCTATTGAAAATTTGTCTTTTATTTGATTTAGTTAAGAGTTTAAACTTTTAACTAAATATATTTTAACTATATAGCAATTAATCACTTTAAATTGTATTTCAATCACTCTGCTTATTTCAAAATGTATTTATTTTACATATAATGAGGTACTGATTTAAAATTGATTCTCTCTATAAACTACCTTTATTATAAGCAGTATTTTTCTGCTTGGAAATCTTCCTTCATACTAGTTGGAATTCTAATCAGATGTTTGAAGGTTTTTTTTTTCTGCTGGAAGCATTCCTCGCTTTTCTTCATCTACTGAACTTGAATTTTGGGAGTCATTTCATATTTTTGGAAACTTTAATAGCTCAATTAATAATATTTCTAGTATCAGACCTTTTCCTTATGTTTAAATTTTTTTTTAATTCAATCTTTTGCTTTGAGTTTGCTTAATACGTGACTCTTTCCCCCCTTTTTTATTATCTTGTTAAAACCTGTTCCTCTTTTCCTTATTTGTTTTTTATTCTCGCTTTCATTTAGTTTACGTAATGTATAACTTTCTCTTTTAGATGTTCTTTCTTGAACATTCATCAGAACAAGCTTTAAAGAATAAACTTAGGAATCCAAAAAAAAATTTTCCTATATCATTCATTTAAATAATTTGAACATTTTATTAAACACTGGGACCATTTTTTAGAATTAAAGCCTAAAAGTTTAAAAGTAATGTCTTTTTTAGAAAAAAAAACTTTAAAAGTGAACAGATGTTTTTTACAAAGTTTCAAGGGATCCTATAAACTTATATCAGTGGTAATAAATTTACGTTCTTAGAATTTCGATTTTTTTTGAAACTCACTTCATCGTTCAGAGTTCTGAATAAGACATTGCTTAGAAAGTTTCAACGGTAATATACTTATTTACCCAGACCCCGAAGTTCAGGTCTTTGCCCGTAATGGTTATGCTTAGTGTTTATGTAAGGAAAGGAAAGGCTAAGCATGTAATTTCTCGATTAGGTTTAAAATTTGAGCCGGACATTGAAACGGAACATTTTGTCTGTGACCGTTTTCTTAAATCCGCAGTTTGAGCTGTTTCAATTTTTAAACATTTATTTTAAGCTGCGTCCATTTTTGCAAATACGCATTTTGAGCTGTATCCTGAAAAAAAGTCTCATTGATGATCTACATATAATAAAAAAGTAATTTAAAAAAACCACTTTAGTTCTAAATAATGGACTTTCATACATTAAGTGCGAATCTTAATAGAATAATCTTAATATAACAGTTAACCTCAAATGTGCTAATTAATAAGTGATATTTAATAAGTTACGAAATCTAACTCAATAACATACTTTCTTTGAATAAGCGCATTTGAATTTATTTTTAGAAGGGGGAAAAACCCTATGCACATAATTAAAAATTTGTGTAATCAAAGATATTTCCATGCTAAAAATATTTGTTACAGATGAAAAATATTTTTATTGTTTTATTTAAAATTTATCAATAACATTTTAAATTGTAAGATAAAACACACGTCATACGAAATTAAAATATTAACAGCAGATTAAAAGCAAAATTTAAAACATGAGGATATATCCTCTTCGTATAAATTCCAATTAAACCTTATATTTCGCAATATAATCATATAGAATAAGTTATTTTTTTAGTTTTTTTCCCTTTTTTAATCTTTGTATCATTTTATTACTTAATTTTTGCTGGATGTCAAACTTTTTATTTAAAAAAAATATGAGCTTAAGTAAGAGGAAAACTGTATGAACGAATAAAACAAACATCTTGTTCGGCATGGTTCAGAAATAACTTTCTATACTTTGTCAAAAATTTGAAAGTTTTAATCTAATAATTACGTTCAATCTAATACTTTACATTCATTTTCTATTTGATGTAGCTCATCTCGAGAACTTTCGGCCAAACAGGCGAGAGGGACAATTCCCCAGAGATTTCAAGCAATCAAACAAATTGACATTCGTTAGAAAACTTTTTAGAACTAATGGTGGGAATTAATTTCTTCTTTTTACTTCATTTTTATTGTAGAATTTACTATTTAACAGAATAAATATTTCCTATCATGATTTGAGATTTCTAATGACTGTTTAAAAATTATACAAAAAACAACACTCATAAAATGCAACACTTATGAAATACAACAATAATAAAAAAAAATCCAAAACGCTAATAGGAATTTGCAATTTCTAATAAGCGTCAAAAACTAAACGTTTTGAACAGAAAGTGAATGCAGCAGTGATTTAGACAAATTTATAAATAGTTCAGGACTTAAAGTTTAGGAATTTTAAGTTTTAGAAATTCATCTAACTAAAAGTCCCATAGACTGTAATACAATGCAATAATCGTAGTTTTCCTAAATTTGCAATTCGAACACAATTTTAATTTTAATTTATTACTTTTTGTTCGGTTTATAAGGCTTAAGCTTAAAGGAACATACTTTATAAGTCTAAGTGTTTACAAACGAAACACGTCTCTTTTCCTATATGACACTCAAAATGTGTCTTTGATGTTACACATGTGACTCATGTGTGTAACATCTTTGGTGTTACGCGCATACGTCATGCAATTATCCACGCGACCTGATTTGTATTATTATCCTCATACGAAAAAAATAATTATAATAGTTAATAAAAATTTCTTTTTTTTAAATTTAAACTTTTTCATGAATTTTTTCTTCTTTAAATTTATTTGTAAAGGATAAAGTTCTACATGTAAACTTTTAAAACTTTTAAAGAAAAAAAATAAGAATTGCCAGCAAATAAAGTTACACGAAAGTGATATACTTATTCTACGGCGCATTCTTTCTTTCTGTTGTAGCACGTAAACAACCACTCCTTTGAACGTCCAGTACACACACCCTGTAAAAAATATTCCCAATCAAATCACTGTGAAAAGTACTGGCACTCTGGGTGCATTATCTGTAATATTTGTTTTAACGTAAAATCCACTTTTACCGTAGAATTTTGTTCTGTATATTTTACATTAATAATTATTTGGACTACTATTATTTACATTAATAATTATTTGGACTACTATTATTTACATTAATAATTATTTGGACTACTATTATTTACATTAATAATTATTTGGATTAAGTAATTTTACAATAATTATTACTGTTAAAATCACAACATAACAAATTTTTGGTTCCGTAAAGATTTTCGGTAAAAATGGTTTGAACGGTAAAAAGTATAGGATCACTGAGTGCTGGTACCTTTTACCGTATTTTGATCCTATATTTTTTACAGTGCAATTCAGCAAGAATTTATTTCGAATTACTGATTTGTATACAAAAAATGTAAACATATTAAGTGATTTCTTTGGTGTTACATATGGAAATAACACCATTTATGGCTTTTTAACTTTATATGAAGAGTAATTCATACTTTATTAAACTTATTATGAACTCTTTTTTTTTATTGAAAAGAACACGTAATTTAAGAAAAAAATGAATGTGTAGGTTGCATTAAAAAACACTTTGTATTTGAAGCTAACAAAAACAGTTTCCTATGCCACGAATTTTAAAATGCTTATCTTGGAGTAAAACAATCAAAAAGTTTAGCTAAAAGAAGGAATAATAATACTAAAAGTGCACGAATGCGAAGCAAACAATCTATTTTCTTTCGAAAACAACTTGTTTCTTTCAACATTGATCGAAAAGTCTTAACCTCAGCTACACAGAAATACATCAAGCTTAAACTCCAGAAACTAGCAACTTCTATCGATAACTAAGCGTAGGGAAAAAATTGAGATCTTGTCTTTTGATTTTTCTCATTGCTTTATGGCTCAATGCAAGTGTGAATTTCCTGAGTGCAGTTATTTCGTCATCAAATAAGGTTTAGCCAATTGTAAGTATAGATAAGATTCTAATTGTCTGTGTAAAATCTTTTCTCATCATGTGCTAATCATCATTTCTCATAATTTGCATGTTATTGGTATAAGTTACCTGAATATACACGGTGTCTTAAACCATATTTAAGGTTTTTAAAACCTATACGGGAAAACTGTTGTAATAGCAAATTCATGTGGATAATATTTCTTCCCAAAGTCCTTCAGTTTAGTTCAGTGTACCTTTGACAGACGGCGCTGTAATCATTAAAGTCCTATATCAACCTACAACCCGCGTTTCGTATTTCTAAAATATGATAGTGAGATTTTAATTTATTATAAAGTTTGTTGAAAATTGTGATGCAATTGCCGATTATATTTTTAAAACATTAATGTATGTCAAACCATATGAACGTGCTACTAGTTAGTTAACTTTTAAGAACATGAAGCTCGTATCTGGAATAATCCTTGCTAAGAGAGATTAGTCATATCACTTGTATAGACTAATGTCTTGTTTTGTCTTGTCATCAAGCCCTGTGGCCCCTATTCAATCCATTATGAAATATTAACACTTTGTAGGCATTCATTAAGGTTAGCAGTTAGTGTGGTTGTTAATAAAAAGATTCAAGTACTTTGCTTGAATAAATAAAAACAAATGGAAATTAAAGTAGCAACTTGCTCTAAACTAGATGTGGTTACAATTTTGTGGTTGCAGATGAGTGTTGATGTTCAGCGCGGAGAAACGCTTGATTTATTAATTACAAATGTAGATTTTTATTTCGGTATTGTAGTTGTAGAAGTTGAAGGATGAATCTGTCGTTATAAATGAGATATGATTTTCTATTTCTTAGAGATTATATTAGAGATTATATTATATTTATTAGAGATTATATTAGAGATTTTACAACTCGAATAATTTTCTAAATACAAAAGTAAATATATAAAATTTTATGCCTAATGTCGCATGTTTCTGGAAACGATTATAATACATATACTAAAAGGAATTTGGAACCAATCCTATCTGAATATTTATGAATTTCGGATCCCTTTTGAAATTGATTAGAAATATTTTTAAATAAATACTTAAGTAGTAAAGTTTTTATGCTATCAAAATTTGCAGTTAATACAAGAGTTAAATAAAATTTCCACTAAAGTTTATTTGGATATTAAACTTTAAATGCAGATTATGGTAAATTTATTATTTACGTATTATGACATATTTAAAATTTTTAATGCATATTTTTTAAACTGTGGTGGACACTATTTTTCTACGACGGTAAATCCAAATAAAACGATATTAATAAATAAACGATAAGATTATTTATTTTGATGATTGTAATATGAGGCGTTGGAGCATAGACTAATGTGTTAATGTAGACACATTATGTGTTCTAACAAAATTTTCATTACAGTAAGACTTTTATAGCTCTTATTAAATTAAGCTCAATGTTTCAATTAAAAACTCATTAAAAAATAAATATTCGTTTTACAGGTATTTTGACTTAAATAAAAATTATTTTCTTTTAAATCTTCTAACGAGAAATATTAAAAAAGAGAAAAAAGAAAACACAAGTTTAAATTGTTCATATGTCTAAGAGTTTTGTTTCTTATAATTAGTTAAAGAATATTTGCTTGAAAATGTGGAGTATGTATTTTTATTCATCAGACCTTTAAGAAGCCTAATTAATTTTTCCTACTTTTTTCATAATTATTTTAGAAGATGTACTTTAGGAATGTTTTTAACTATTCATGAAATGAAATTTTTTAAAAAATCAACTTCAATCTAACTTTTTTTTTTCAATGTAATTAAGAAAATTTATAATAATGTTTTCATATTGTGCGAACTAAAAGAAAATCCGAGTTTTTTTTTAAAGGATATGTATACTTTTACATATTTCAAAAATATTTCAAAAAATATTATATATTTTGATTGAATTAATTTTAATAATATACTTTTTCTGTAGTATTTAAATGCACTAACTATATTTTTTTGTTAAAACTGAAAGGCAATCAAAATCATTTTCATCGGTTCATAACGTTTTACTACTAAAATTGATTTGCAGTTATTTATTTAACTATACATACTTCTCTTTAAATAAATGAGTTTGATATTATTTACATATGTTTCAATAGTGTCTTGTATTATTCACACCATAATGATCAGCATTTCTACGTAATTAAAATTTTAAATTCATTAATGGGCTTTGTGCTTCAAATTCTATTTCGGCTTTATCACTTTGAGAACACTATTGAGATTATGAGTAACTCAGGAAAACCGCAACAGATTTCTATTATTCGTGATGATAAGGATCACAGGCTTACGGTATGATTATCTTTATTCATTAATGTTTTTGCTTGTGCATTTAGTTTTTTTTTTTTTTTTTTTTACTTAAATAGTTTTATTTTGGAAGATGGCCGAGTTAAGTAGGCAACCGGAAAAGGGAACGACCAAACGCCAGATGAATTGATTCTGTGAAAAAAAGATTTTAAAACCATGGGGATCAGTTACTGTAAAAACCTAGTGTCTAATCGAGATAGATGGAGACGACAAGTTGGGAAGGCTCTAGCCTGTACTAGGTAGTTATACTAATGAAAGAATTAGTTGTATTTTGATTAAAATGTACCATTATGAATCAGTCCACTTCTTATAATGGCAACTAAGAAAAAGAAGTTTTGAGAAAAAAAATTCACTAAACATCGTTGCGATATTGTAATAAAGTATCACCATGCCCTTCGCTGATTCTGGTGGGAGATTATCGGAAAAAGAGTTAATAAAATTAATTTGAAGAACACTTTGAAGAATAATATAATTATCCGTTAGAAATTAATCGTCATATGTTTTATTGTTATTTATTTCTACCCAATGCATCATTTTGTTAAAAAAAAAATTTTTTTAACTAAACTCTTCTCACATTATTTATTTGCGAATTAAATAAAAACAAAAGAAAATAAATGGTAAAATTACCGCGTTTTTTAAAAGTGACATATCTAAAAGAAACATTATTTTAGTTAATAAAACCAAAACATGCGGTATTTAAATCATTATTTTTAGTCATTTTTCCTTTCATATGGAAATTTTGGTATTAAAAATTATTGTATTTATTGCCATTAAAGTTTTTTATGCTCTCAGGTATCAAGTTAAAATTTAAAAGTTTTACTATACTTCTCAAACTGTATAACTTATCATAAAACCAGATTTTATAGTTAATTTTTCCTACACCATTACTTAAACGTTTCGGCAAAAATTATCGATATTTTTGGTACTCTTCTAGAGCCAGAAACATGGTAAATTTTACCATATTCTTGTTGTTTTTACCATACTTTTATCTCAGTGTGATAAGCAGGATCAAAAAGATCGGTTTGATTTCAAAGTGTTTTATATAAACAATAATAACGTAAATACTATAAAGTTAATATTGTTTTTAGAAAAATTGTAAACTGAGGGCTTTAAGTGTAAAAAATGAACAAAAAATATAAATATTTTGAACTACTTTCATTCTAAAATTTTTTTGGTGGTATTCGTAAGGAGTTTTGTAAAATCATAACCTGATATTTTAATTTTATGCAGTCTACTTAAATACGCTTGGATTAATGATATGAAAAAAGAAATTAAGAAAAAAATATGTTTCAACAAAGAACAGAAGATACACGAAACTTAAATTTATGTACTTTTTCATAAATGGAGCAGAAAAAAGTTAGTGCCTTTTATATATATCATAAATAGAATGAATTGGATGGTCCACGTGATTCGAATGAGTGATGACAATAGAATAAAAAATATAATGCTTTTTAGACCCACTGGAAGTAAAAAACGCTGTTGAGCTGATTCAGAGGAGTCTGATTTTCTTGCAATTATTGAGAAAAATTGAGGATCAAAACTAAATCAAAGTCGTTATGGTTCGGAGGAAAGCATTGGCCCACATTCGGCTGTCTGGCAGACTATGATGATGATGATGACGCCTTTTATATTCTGCACCTTTATTAATATATATGAAAGAAGACTGCTATTTTTATACCATTTTTCCACTTTATTAATGGAAATCCTTTTCTGACCTCTTGATTCAACAGTCTTATATACCTTGTATTTGTATATTTACTTATTACATGAAATCTTATTCAAGAAATTTTCTTCTCATTTTTTTTTTCAAATTCAATACAAAATTTATACATTCAGTATTTTTTTTTAAATTAATGATTTAAATAATTTTAATTGCCTTAGAGATTATAGCAATAAACAAGCTGATATCATAAAAAACATTACTTGTGAGTGATCAAAAATTATACTTGTACATGTAGTTGTAATCCATTCAGCGAACATAATGATCTCGATATCAAATATCAAAAAAAAGGAATGTAATGTAAACAGCAATATTTAAAAGAAGAAAAATATATATATTCCTTTTTATTCCTTTTTTTGAGCAATATTGATTCAAAAACTGAAGAATTTAGTTTATGTAAATGAAGCGAGCAAGACGAATGTCCGCTACAGCCCTAGTTGACGGCATCCGGTTTGATAGCAGATGACTTCTTTTCCTCTAAATGGTCTTTTAAACGGTGCATCATTATACAAAAATCCAGAAACTTGGAAAACTGGAGGATAAATAAAAATAGGAAAAACATGGTCGAATGGGTTTTTCCTTTTTTGTGACACTTTAACACATACTCAGTTCAACTCTACTCTTTTTGATATATTCCCCGGATGCAATCGTTCAACTGATTCTTTTCTTTAACAGATGGGGTACGCCTCTATTTTGCCTTTGTTATTTTGCATGTCTCTTCCTTTATGCGTCAAAAAAACCCCTCGTTGAATATTTTTTGGGTTTTACTACGTGAATGATTTTTTACAGCAGCATCTTGCCGCTTTAAGTGCTTTTTGATGCTTAAGCGGCAAAATATGGTAATGAAAAAGGACAGAAATTCTTAAAAGTTCTTTAAAATATATGTTATGCATAAGCTAGGGTAGAAACATGTCATTCTTTCCAACTATATTTTGATTTTTACGAAGAAGAAAAATTTATGTATGGTTGATTAGGAGCAAAATTTCTTACCAACATATTCAGATTCACCACGGCTGGGGAGATTAAATTGACCTAAATATTAAATGTTTTTAACAGTACTCATATTTTAAAGATCAATAACTCAAACAGAAAGTACGTAGATAAATGAAATATAAATGAGACATTTTTAATAGCAGCAGACGATTTTTATTCTCGCTCTCATAACAACTATAGAACTTTATCAAGAGTCTTAATATTTAATTGACAGTATTTAGTTTTTTGTCAGTTTTGTCAGTTATACTTAAATTGTTAACAAGAGAAAATGTCAAACCTATTAAAATTTTGGCCAGATTACAGCACAGTTGCGAATGATACCCTGTCGAGAGTTGAAGTATGCATATTGCCACAATTTATTTAAAAAAGACCGTGAGAAAGCTGAAAGCTTGTCTCATGCTCGTTGACCAGAAATGAATTGTACGGCTGAAAAAATTGACCAAGATCGTGAACTTAATCATAATGACAGGGGAATTAAAGTTCGAAATATAAGTATTGCAACAGGGATGAGTTACGGGAAAGTACAAAGCATAATTCATGACGAGTTGAAATATCGAAAAACCTAAGCGAAGTGGGCACCTAGAATTTCGAACGCCAATCAAAAATATGCAAGGAAATACATTTATTGAAGATTATTGAGTTGCTATGAAGCAGAAAGTGTTTCACTTTTAATTCGAATCTTTACTTGTGATGAATCTTGGGTGTATCCCTACAATCCTGAAAAAGAGTGTTCCAGCCTGGAATGGAGTAGCAAAAATGTATCTACTGCATCCAAAGCAAAATCTCGGTTATTGTAAAGTACTCATAAAAGTTTTTGAGACGCAATCTGTTGTGTTTGTTGATTTCCTTCATGAACGACGAAACATTAATGCAAATTATAATGGTAAGCTTATAGAGAAAGTCAATGCCTATAGATTCAAGAGACGTTGTATGCCAATCCGCAAAGTTCTCTTGAAACAGGATAATGAGAAACCTCATAAAGCCGTAGTAACAAAACAAATGGGCCAAGATAACCTTGTTGATAGGGCACTGGACCCGCGCTCGTGAAAACGGGATTTCGAATCCAGCCGGTCAAAGATCTGGTTCAGGTCAAAATTATGACCTGTGCATAAATGAATGAATTTATGAATGGGTCCACCCTATAATACGGGTGTGACGTATGGGTACGGTAAAAGTCGAATACTTGGCCATATACGGCTCCACTAAGAAAAAAAGGAGCAATCAAACAATCAGTGCCTTAAAGGCATACGACAACAACAACACAACAAAGGTTACAGGCATTATACTGGGATTCAATTGAACACCTTCTACATAAAACAGATTTGGCAACTTTGGCCTTCCATTTGTTTGGACCCTTTAAAAGCATTGGAGGGAGAGACATTCTTATCTAATGAAGAAGTAGAAAATTTTATGCTCCTACTTTTCACTACAGTAATTGTTATTTACTTTTTATTCACTACACCGCCTACTTTTTTCTATGCTACCAGAATTAAAACTCCTTTCAGAATGTTGTGGAAATTAAGTACAAAAATAACATTTTTGTATTTTTTGTAAGTATTATTTTATTATTTAGTTAATGAAGAAGTCTAAATTAGATTTAATCCACCCTCGTTACAAGTAGAGAAATAAACTGTTCAGTAAGGCTTATTTTTTTCTATCCGTGCTAATTCTGTTTAACTTTATTGCTTATGAACATCTTATGGACAGTTAAGCACACATACTAAAAAAATATAGTGCATTAATGTCAATAATACCATATAAGAGAATACATCATCCATCTTGATTTTTAACATCATCAATAGAAATCGCAAGATTTTCGTAAAAATACTTAAATATAAGTCAATTTTAGTGCCGGTATATTCAATTATAGTTGTTTTAATTATATTTTGACCCATAGACTTAATGTATTTAAATATACATGGGCGACTTATTTCTATTGAATCAATCAATACCTTTTTATTGCAACTTTTAAACTCTATTTTGGAAGAAAAAAATATGTAAATAAGATGTCACTCTGCTGTTTTTGAAATGAAAAAATGTATTGAATCTACATATTTTTTTAAATATATGTGAATTGGCCTAAAGAAATTGGTCGTGGGACATTTATTAGTCAATCTCCTCAGCATATTCTCAAAATGTATATTTATTTAATGTACATATTTAGGAAATATCAACAATAAAGATTTACTTTAATTTTCCAGAGTCTTTATTTTTGAGAAGCTTTTCACCAACAGTATTTTAAAAATATATTGTCATTCATTAACTTCAATATGGACTCATTTGAATAATGTAATAAACAAACATTATTAGCTAATTGGTTTCTCAAATCGTTTAAAATTCATGCAGCTATTCAATATGAGTAAATATTTAATTGATTTTGAAGACTGACTTGCCATTTAATTAGTTTCAATTCTTTCTTTTTAAAGTGTTTCAATCTTTGTTATTTAAACTGTTTCATTATTGACAATTTAAACTGTTTCAATCCTTAAAAATGCCCAATTTGTTAAGAACTCACTGCGTGTTTGGCTAGTAGAGTGGTTAGATTTGTGCTTTTTTTATAAAATTGAAATAGCCTATGGGGGAAAAAATTACATACATTTATTGAAGATTATTGAGTTGCTATGAAGCAGAAAGAGTTTCACTTTTAATTCGAATCCTTACTTGTGATGAATCTTGGGTGTATCCCTACAATCCTGAAAAAGAGTGTTCCATTCTTGAATGGAGTAACAAAATTGTACCTACTGCATTCAAAGCAAAATCTCGGTTATTGTAAAGTACTCAAAAAAGTTTTTGAGACACAAAGTTTTTGTTGATTTCCTTCATGAACGAAGAAAAATTAATGCAAATTATAATAGTAAACATGTAGAGAAAGTCAATGCCCATAGATTCAACAGACGCTGTATGCCAATCTGCAAAGTTCTCTTGAAATAGGATAATGAGAAACATCATTAAGTCGTAGTAACAAAACGAATGGGTCAGAATAGCCTTGTTGATAGGGCACTGAACCCGCGTTCGTGAGAACGGGAGCTCGAATCCAGCCGGTCAAAGACTCCCCTTGTAGTAAATGGTGACTGATACACTTTAAATCTGTCGAGTCACAAAGTCCTCTATGACAAATACTCTAAGATAATTGGATTGATCGTTCTCAAAATTACAGTCAAAATTATGACCTGAGCATAAATGAATGGATTTATGAATGGATCCAACCTATAAAACGGGTGTGACGTATGGGCAGGGTGAAAGTCAAATACTTGGCCATATACGGCTCCACTAGGAAGAAAGGAGCAATCGAACAACCAGTACCTTAATGGCATACGACAACAACAACACAACAAAGGTTACAGGCATTACACTGGGACTCAATTGAACACCTTATACATAAAACACATTTGGCACCTTTGTCCTTCCATTAGTTTGGACCCTTTAAAAGCCTTGGATGGAGGGAGATTCTTATCTAATGAAGAAGTAGAAAATTTTATGCTCCTATTTTTCACTACAGCAATTAATATTTACCTTTTATTCACTACACCGCCTACTTTTTTCTATGCTACCGGAATTAAAAAACTTTTAGAATGTTGCGGAAATTTATGTACAAGTTTGTGGAAATTAAGTAGAAAAATAACATTTTTGTATTTTTTGTAAGTATTATTTTATTATTTAGTTAATGAAGAAGTCTAAATTAGATTTAATCCACCCTCGTTACAAGTTGAGAAATAAACTGTTCAGTAAGGCTTATTTTTTTCAATCCGTGCTAATTCTGTTTAACTTTATTGCTTATGGACATCTTATTGACAGTTAAGCACACATACTAAAAAATATAGTGCATTAATGTCAATAATACCATATAAGAGAATATATCATCCATCTTGATTTTTAACATCATCAATAGAAATCGCAAGATTTTCGTAAAAATACTTAAATATAAGTAAATTTTAATGCCGATATATTCAATTATAGTTGTTTTAATTATATTTTGACCCATAGACTTAATGTATTTAAATATACATGGGCGACTTATTTCAATTGAATCAATCAAAACCTTTTTATTGCAACTTTTAAACTCTGTTAAGGAAAAAAAAAAACGTAAATAAGATGTCACTCTGCTGTTTTTGAAATGAAAAAATGTATTGAATCTACATATTTTTTTTAAGTATATGTGAATTTATATATTTATTAGTCATCATCTCCTCAGCATATTCTCAAAATGTGTATTTATTTAATGTATTTAGAAAATATCAATAAAAAAAATTTACTTTAATTTTCCGGAATCTTTATTTTTAAGAATCTTTCCAGCAACAGTATTTTAAAAATACATTGTCATTCATTAACTTCAATATGAAGTTCCCATTTGAATAATATAATAAACAAACATTATTAGCTAATTGGATTCTCAAATTGTTTAAAATTCATGCAGCTATTCAATATGAGTAAATATTTAATTGATTTTGAAGACTGGCTTGCCATTTAACTTGTTTCAATTCTTTCTTTTAAAAGTGTTTCAATCCTTGTTATTTAAAATATTTCATTTATGACTATTTAAACTGTTTCAATCCTTAAAAATGCCCAAGAATTCACTGCGTGTTTGGTGGTTAGATTTGTGCTTTTTTTTAAAAAAATTGAAATAGCCTATGGGGAAAAAGTTGTGCATTGGTATCTGACGTTTGAACAAAAAAATCTTTTTGAAATCAAGCAATCTTTTCGCCCTTTATAGGTTCCTGAAATTTCTGTAGTTTTTTAAATTACTTCTTTTATATTTTATGTGTCCCTATTTTTGTCCCTTGCAGTGGAAATACTCTCATGGCAAGACCCTTTGTTTATAAACGAACATATTATTACATCATATTATTTTTAACTTCCTTACCAGGTCTTTTAAATTGCATAATTTTCAGAATTTTGATACTTTTACATTTGATAGCTATGAATTATAAAATATCTTTGAATTTCAGAAAAAAAAATTTAAACTTTTTTTCTATAATAGCAACACTACATCGTATATTATTAAAATAATAAAGCACCAGAGGACCGCCTTTAGGAAATCTGCTTCAAAAGGCAAGATCAACATTTTTCTAATTTTAAAGAAACTAAAAACAAAAATAACAACCTTTAGCCTATAATACTGCTCAAATCCCCCTATGACGTAGATTCTATGAGATTTTGGTAGGTAGTGTGAGGAATTTTACCCCTTATCCGATGAACTACACTTTTCAGTTCCATCAGATTGAATGGCACCGGATCCAGCTGTTTGATGCTCCGTTGCATCTCATCCCGCAAATTCTCAATCGAGTTGAGATCTGGTGATTGTGCGGGTCAACGAAGAAAGGCAAAGTCACCGTCATGTTCTTCGAGCCATCTGACAGCAATATGAGCTGTACGACAAGGCTCATTGTTTTGCTGAAAGTATCCCTCCACGACAGGGTACACCATTAGTATAACAGGATGTAGTTGATCTGCTATAACACTTAAATACCTTTGGGCATTCATACATTATTCCACAGAAATCAAAGGACTCATGCAATTCCAAGAAAACATCCCCCAAGTCATAATATTGCTTCCACCAGCTGGAAATGTTGTTGCAATGCAGTTGGGGTCCATGCTTTTGTTCTCTTTTATACATATCTGAACCCTGCCACCTGCATGGTGCAATTGAAAACGCGATTCATCAGACCACATGACCCTTTCCCAGTCATCTACTATCCAATCCTTAAGCTTCTTTGCAAACTGGGGACTTCTGCTCTGTTCAACGCTGACAGTAGTGGCCTTCGAACTGGTCATTGACTCACACAGCCTATACGATGTAATGTGCGGCACGCAGTTCGCGCAGAGACGTTTGCAGTTGCACCTTCATTAAGATTCCCCGTTATTTGATTTACTGCTGCTCTTCTGTTGAACTGGGCAACTCTGGAAAGTCTCATTTCAGCTCGAGCATTCAGTAGCCTGCGACGACCACAAGCCGGTTTTCTACTTGGTAGTCCTCTCTATGTGCACATTAATAACTGCTACTCTCGAACACTTCCCAAGAACTGCCGTTTGCTGATACTGATTCCGACGCTTCGAGCGCCTACACTAACCTCGTATACTCACCTCGTGCTCAAACTTAGTTAAGTCACATTTTGTGCCCATATCTCGGCGCGCAACACAGGGCAATTGATGATTCACTTGCCTCACATTTCCATTTTCTAGCTGTCTCGTTCTCTAGAGGTAACACTGTGACGGACTTGTTCATTTTGCATAAAAATGTCACGTGCTCATAATAATTGGGCCACTCAGTGTATATTAAGTCTATAGAGGTTCCGTAGGAAAACAATTCTGCCAATTCCTCAAAATGATTTTTCATTTTTTTGTTTTGTTATTTTTTTGTGATCAGGAACCTCACTGTTTTTGTGTCAGATAGATAAATGCAACAAATCTAATGCACCTGGTTTAAAAGGAAAATATTACAAAATGTATTAGATATTGATTAAAATGGATATTTTATTTCACATAATTAAAAAAATATTATCAATCTAAAAGTCTTTAAAAAAAATAATATTTTTATTTTTAAAATTATGTTGCAAATATTGTTTCAAATAAATGTTTCTTGAAATGCTTTAAAAACACAAGTTTCCATAGGTGGAAAAAAAATAAACCTTTTTTCTATATTTTTTTTTTCAAAATAATTGCATATATATTTTTGTTTCATTTGAAAGCTCTCCCTTCCCTTTGAAATTAATAGATGGATTGATAAAATCACAAACAGCTTCCTTAGTTCAGCCTTTGTTCAACAATAAATTCGTAGCATCGAATCTTTTATAGTCGATCATTGTAATCAGAGGATTTTCTGAATGACCAACATAAAAATATTTCTTTGAATTACCATATCCACAACTAATTTCAGATCATTTCCGAGATATCTTTAATAGTGGATAATTTTACAAAAATGCTCTTTATTTTAAGGAAAATGTTTAGACGCGACGTTTCTGTTAAAAAATATTAATACGGCACTTTCACTGAGGAAACCTATAATGAGCGTGAAACTTGAGAAGATGGCTAAAACTGATGGCGCTATTTAACTTCAGTTGTGAAATCCATTATATCATACATAAGCTGTGTAAAGATAAGTTTGGTTAGTGGCATTATTATGAGTCTGTGGATTAAAATGTTGCGATAGCTTTATATGCGCATCATTGACGTTCAAATTCCGAAAATAAAGCAAAATATACAGTGAAAGATTAAAAAATAAATTGCAATCATATTTGTTTGAGAAGTTTGCCGAGTGCAAGAGTGGCCACCTTTTCTCAATAGATTCTAGGATATTTTTCCATAGTACCGGCCATAATACGAGCTGCTTTACTCCTTTTAACGAAGCGATTGCCCCCTGTAAGCCCCCTGTAAGCGATTACGGTTTTTAAATAAAAAATCAAAAATAAAACCGTACTACTCGTTAAATCACATTTTTTTAAGAAAAAAATTGAAGAAGCCAGATTTTTGAATTAGATGTTGCGTTTGATAACTTCTATAGATTCTTAAATGGTTAATTTTGATCTAAATCGTAAATCAGCAAGATTAACAATTAAAAACAAGGTTAAAAAATAATGTTGGGAAAGAAAGGCTTTAATTCCAGTTTTTTTTTATTTTATCTCTATTTATCATGCTTATTAGTTTTTAAATTTATATAAAAAAAAGATTGACTTTAAAAAAACTAGTCAGATGAAAGAAATTACAAAGCTACGAATGAACGCATTTGAAATATTAATTACAAGTTTAACTTTAAAATAATCTCGTTTTAACTTGTAGTTAATTACATTAATTAGTTGTTGTACTACTTAGTTGTAGTACTTAGTTGTAACATCGGTATCCAACCTCTGAAGAATAAACTAAATTTAAGCAGGCTGAAAAATGAGATAGTTTTTTCTCCTGAAGAGTTATCTCTTGAGAAGAGACTACAAACATAAATATTTGAACTATAAGATAAAAATTCACTTATATGTTAAAACAGACAGACCATCCACAGTAGCTTCTTTTAAATCCCGTCTCCGTCGTTGTCTTGACAACCATCATCAAAGCCTAAATAAGGCAAGGTAATGCTTGTGTCGTTCCCTCATTATCGTGATTAAGGTTGAAATCCCTACGGATTTGGCGTCATGACATTGGATTAACGTTGCCAGAAACAATGTTTAGGATAAAGAAATGTTGTTTCTGTGGTAGACCGATGATAGTATAGATTCAGTCAGCATTAAACTGAATAGCTTTGAAAAAGAATGGTTATTCTTACGAGTTGCATTAACATACCGAAAGAGGCAATTTTTATTTTGTACTTAATATTATTTGAAAACAAGACATTTGCAGTAGCACTTCTGAAAAGTTTAAATACAGTTTAGTTGAGAAAACAATAATGTAACAAAACTAATATAAACAATAAAAATAATATAGTAAAGATTAATTTTAGAGGACTAATAACGCTAACAATAATTTTTTATTTAACTAATGCTTGTGTTGCTTACATAAAATACCTTTTTACGTAATTATTTTCAAATATAATAATTATTATCTTGTTTTTTATTTCTATTGTGGTAGAAATATTTATTAATAATATACATTACTATTTTCAGCAACAGCTGTTTATTAAATTTTCTTTATATAAAAAATAAAAGATAATTTTAAATGTAGTTATTCTATTTAAAAAGAAAAATATACGCAAAACGTTTTAATTTTGGAAATAATATTAACCGACGCAACACAAAAAATTCTAGTAGCAAGCGAATATAAATAGAATATATAATGTTTAAAATATACAATGAACGCACGGAATTAGATACGTTATTGTAAAAACATATATCCCTTAATATTTGTATTACTTTTAATATACCAGATATTCTTTTAAATGTTCCACAAAATTCTAAATTAAATAAAATTTAATATTTAAAATAAATTTCCTTTTTTTTCTTATGCCTAAATGCAATGTCATTTCTTTTACAAATAATATCTTAATCAATATTAACAAATAATATCTTCTTTTACAAATAATACTTAATTTTCTTTGACAAATAATATCTTAATCAATAAGGACGTAAATGATTTTTAAAAGCACCTGTCTAATAGTGACATATATGATTGAACAGAAAAAAATAAAAATAATGAATCAAATTATTAAAGTACAGAGCAAAAAGAAGAGAGAAAAAAAAGATCGATGAAACGTACATTAGAACTATTGAAAGTAAAAGCGAACGGAGAATAAATTGAACGAAGCAAATGAAGAATTGAAATAATAGTATAAATTAAGAGGGGAAGTTTAAAGAAACTAAAAAGTAAACGAAGAAAGGGACGTATGATGGAAAGCGCAGGTGTGTGAAGACTTGAATATATATTGATATTGCATGTATATTGACAATACGTATCAAACTGCCTTGTACAAAAGACATAACGTCGAAATTACGTACTTAGCTTTGGGCATAATGTATTGTTGCTGTTACTTATCGTCCTGGTGTAGGAAAGCCTGCACCAGGTCAAAAAGACCATGTCGCTTGAGAACATCGAAAATCTTCTTCTGCTCAACCAGAAGGTGTCTAAACAAAGCTAATGTGTAAGCCAATAAACCTAGCTTTGGTAAGTAAGACGTATATTTAAAAAATATATAGTGATTATGCATATATGATAATATCCATTACTTAATCAGAAAGATGATATGATTCATTTAAACATTAGAAGGATAATGAAATTCATCACTGGCCTCATACATGAGGAGAAATCGCTTAACCATCTGATTAGTAGATGCTGACACGATCCTCTGATAAGAGAGTGGAGCCCATACTATTGCTTTGAACTCATGCTAAAAAGATAAGATGCACAAATTCATTTGAAAGACAACATGTTAATTCTTCAAAAAGATAATAAAATTCGCTATAGTGTTTATTATTAAAGATATAGTTCATTATTATTGTTTATTGTTGAATTAAAAAATCAACCTGCAATTAGTAGATTCTAAAATGATTCTCGGGACATCTGACCCATAAATCCATAAAACTAATAACGTCTTGAGGTATGTACACTTAAATGTTAATATCCATTACTTTGTTAGAAAAACAATATTATGTACTACTTCATTTCAAAGTTAGCATTACCTACTACTACATTAGAAATACAACCTTATCTACAACTTAATTGGAAACACAATAAGATCCATCACTGTGTCCATTCGTAAGAAGAAATAGTTCAACTAACTTAAAAACAGATGCCGAAATGATTCTCGGTTAAAGTAACCAAAATTATTTCCTAAAATTCACGAAGAAAATTATAGATAATGCATGAAGATTCTATATGAATACATCAATAAAGTGCACACTGTAAAAAATCCTGGATTAAATTACTGTATAATGTACGGCGCTCTGGATGCATCATCCATAAAATCCATATTTACCATAAAATATTACCCTTTAATTTTTACTGTAATATTTATTTAATTAAAATGATTTGGTAATTTTCCGGTAATTTATAATGTAAAATATACGTTGTATCACATTTGTTGTTCCGTAACATGATACGGTAAAAAATGAATTTTACAATAAAAATAACGGGCACCCTTAGAGTCGGTACTTTTTGCCATAATTTGATCAGAAATTATTTTTACAGTGTAGTTAATACAAGAAAAAATGGATAATGCATGAAGAAAAATAGAAACGTTAAAGCTTACAGTCCGTGTTGCCATCGGACTCACAAAAACTTTTATTTTGCTGCTAAAAGTGACGTATCTGTACCTTTCCAAAACGCCTCGTATCCACATTTACTAATTTGTTAAATATACCTAAAGAGTGATTTAGGCAATTTTCACCTTGATCTACACTGTCAAAAATTCCAAATCTAGTTGCGGTATAAAATATTTTGGGGTGTATCATCCGTAAAATCTATTCATTTTTACATTTTAACCGTAAAATATCATACCGTAATTTTTACTGTAATATTTTTATTTAATTAAAGTGGTGCAGTGATTTTACGGTTATTATCACTGCACAAATTATAGAATATCAGATTTTTTTTATTTTATTTCCATTACATGTTCCTGAAAAAAATGGATTTTAAAGAAAGAAGTTCCGACACCCTGAATGCCGGTATTTTTTATCTTGCTTTGGTCCGGGAATTTTTTACAATGTAGTTAATGCATGAAAGAAATAGATAATGCATGAAGATACATATATAAGACATGAAGAAAAGTACAGAAAGGTTGAAAAGTATTAGATAATGTTATACAATAAGAAATTAAACAATATATCGTGATGCACAAAAAAAATGAAAAGTATTAAAAAATGTGCAATCACATTTTTTTACTAATGAACTACTAATGAACGTGATGTATTAATAATACATCGCTATTTATCACTGTTTTGCGTACAAAGAAATATACATAATTATTTCTGTTTTATTAAATAATATTGCATGTCACCTTCCACGCTTCTTATCCATCTTTGCTTTATACTGTGTATAAAGTGATACTAAAAAAATACTATCAATAAAATGAGAATATTTAAATATAAAATAAGTGGCAAATTTCACATATATTTAATTTTCGTTTTTCTCAAATTATTGATTCCAAATCAAAGAATAACTCAATTAAAATTTTAATTGCGCATATCGTTTGAGTTTTAAAATGCGCAATTAAATCTAGCATCTTGAACTGACATGAACATCTAGATAAGTTATCGTCATTTAAGCTTACCTATTAGAAGTTAATCTTTAGTGCAATTAGCAAATGAAGTAATGGGTGATTTCATAGAGTGTGAGCTCAATTAAAGAAACAAGATAATTCCAAAAACCCATCCATACTCGTTTAGTGCATTTGAGCGAAATTTCAATTTCGATACCCTTTGGTAAATTATCTTGCGTGATTTGCGTTTAAGAGTGTAATTGATAGGGGAGACGTACATAATTTAGAATGATAGCCTATTTTAATTAATTTATTCGTAGCTGGTGACTTGATTTTAAATTTTATTTGTTGCTAAAATATGGAAATAAATATTAAAAACAATTTAAATAAAATATGGGTAAAATAAAACACATAAATTTTTTTAAAGCATATTTAATTTTGTGAATTGAGTGCAAGCTATCAGCAATTTTCTTTTAAACTTAACATGTTTTAAAAGCCGTATACTGCGTCTTTTCAACACACCGAATAACAAATAAAGTATAAACTTTAGAAAGAAAAATTAAATGTTAGAATGAAAAGAAATGTATTTGTGTTTTTTTTTGCATAAATTTTACTTTATGAACTTGTTACAGTGGCTACATTTAATAAAATTTATTTAAATTTAAATTATTTTGAGCTTTTCAATGTAAGAGAACTGGAAATTACAAGTAAAGTTCTACAGAAATTTAAAAGTAAATTTTCTATTTTTTTAATACTCTGATGTCTTTAAATATTTTTTTTAACTCAAAAGCTTATCACCATCATAAAATTGTAAGAAAATTATAAAGTTCTTCTTAATAAAAAGCTAAACAGATATAATATTTTGCATGAAACATGAATACATACATATCTATATATGATACAGTTCTTTTTCATTATAGTCAATCTCTACATTATACTTAAAAATGAAAAATAAAAAAAAACAATATATAATAAAAATAATTCAATTGAACTAATAATATGAAATCTTTATTATCTATAACAGATATTTTTTCATTTTAGTTTGTACTGATGGAATGAAATGAATGAATTGTGTCTTTATTCGTATTATGTACTAATATTTATGAAAGTTTTGAAGCAAAAAAAGCTATTTGTTTCAAATATATATGTACTTATTTTCTTTTAGCCTACTCAGAAGTAAAATTTAAAAAGAAAAAAAAATACTATCAATATAATGACTGAGTAATGGTTCAAAATTTTCACAATATCATTAAAAATTAAGTAAGAAAAATATTAAATATTTGAAATTTAAATACACACATGTAATCAATTTACAATTTATGTAAATTTTAAGCAAAAGTGTCTGTTTAATTTAAGCTTGAACAGTAGCAATATGTCAGTTTTATTAAGCATTTTTTTAATTGTTTGTTAAAATAATTTAGGCATTCATATTATAACAGGGAAATCGAAACAGGGGTTGTGTCCGTATGCTTCCAGTTCATAAAGCCAGTTATTTCTGTTTTCAAGAGACAGTTACAACAATAGTTGAAAATAATTATACATATAGATTTTACATAAATATCAAGAGAAATCTAGTCTACTGTAATTGGGTATCCGGCTTTGAAGAGCCATACTCGATTTCTGATTGACCCTGTAGGTCAGAAGTTCTATCCTTCTGACTTGGCAATACTTACCTTCATCTCCATACTGTTCAGATTCAGTTCTATTTCAGTTAAAATATGTGGTCTTAAAAAAATAAACGAAAGAATCACTTATTAATCAGGCCGTCGTAATCTCTTAGAGTTTTATACCAGCAACTTGATGTAAACACATTTTCTTGTAATGAAATATTCCTTAACAAATGGAAATAAAGAATATCGTACCATTATTATTAACAGTGGGAAATATCAGCATTTAAAATTACTCTCGATTCTCTAAATTACGCTCAATGTTTGTAACATAAAAAAAAAAACATTTCGATAAATATTCACTTACTACTCTTTCAACCTAGGTCATTTTTCTTCGAATACCTCACATTAGCAGCTTTCAAATTAAACTCGCAACATTTATTCCCATCTTTTACACAGAAAGAGTGTGGATCTTATGAGGCAGAAAACAGTTGATAAAGCATCAGCTTCTACTTTTGTACGGTTCGCTCAAGGCAGTTAAGCCATTAGTGGGCCTGAATTTTGCCTAATATCCATCAAAATGACAAATCTAGATTACTCTTTTCTTATCCTTGCCTTCTCCATTCTCTTTGATCATTAAACTGAAGGTTGTTTTGCTAAAACGAAGCATGTTCTTTTTCAAGGTGATTTTCATAATACCATATGCTTCCGTGTAAGCTCGAGTATTTTCTTCTTCCTTCAGCCATTTTTCTTTTCCTGGGCACGATTAGCATTTTGTTCTTTCGGAAGAATTTTTTTTTTTTGTTTTGTTTTGAAAGGGGATTACTAATGGTATCATTCCAGGAGGAGGTACTTTTTTACAAACGTGGTATTATTTTTAAATTTAAATTAAGAGTTAGTCTCAGGGATATTTAATTTTAATTGTTGCTCTTTAATTTATTTTCTGTCTTCTACTGCAGATTGGTAATCAGCCAGATTGGTAATTTAAGAGGATTTGTTTCGTCAACTTGGGAGACCAGTCTATTAAATGTGACGTTTTGGTTAAAATTAATTTTGGAAAAATTAAGCAATTTCAACTATTCTATTTAAATTATATTTTACGTTTTTAAGAGTTTATTTGATTCAGAAAGCTCCTGATTTCACAGGTAGTTAGACGAAAAATGGAAATAATTTTCTTTATCTACTTACCAGTCTCAGGGAAAAAAATCTTATAACCATCCACTACAAAAAATTATTTTTTATTGAAATGGGCATATTTAGTTTTATAATGATATTTACTTTATGATCTTTCATTTAAAATACAGCTTACATTGGTTACTTTGTTTCAACATGCCGCGAAATATATAGTAGGAGCTAAACAGAAACAAAATATTATTATTCAATTAAATATTTTGCTAAAAAACACTAACACAGTTCATTTTAATTTTCAAAACAGAGTAATATATCATAAAGAAATCTGAAAATAGAATTTCTAAAAGTAATTTAGCGCTAACTTAGGATATTTGTAATTCCATTCAATTATAGCGATTGATATTTTTCAGATTTATTTGACATCAATTCGCTTTTTTAATGGAATAAAAATGGGAGAAAAAAAATCCAGGGATCTCTTTTATAAAAGTTTCGGACAAAAATTTTTAAGTATAGTGTTTTGGTAGTATTTTTTAAATTATTTTTAGCTGAAATTTAGATAAATTCTGAACTTAAAACATGTCGAAATAGAAAATCCAGAGCTAAAATCTTTATTCGCAAAAAAATATTTTTTTCTCAGGTCTCCTTCTAAATAATGAAATAAATATAACTTCTTTTTGTTTGATGGGACATATTTCTGATAAATATAATCTTTGTTAAATAATATCTAGAACCCATCAGTCGTCACTAATTCAACAACCAACACACCTCACAAATTATATCAAAAATATATTTAAAATGTTACTTGTGGAGTGACGAAGTACAAGAATATTTACATTTAAATAAATTATTTTTTCTTCACCTTTTGCAATTAAATACATTTCATTTTTAATCAACCCACATTAATTATTTTTATTTATGCTTTGGAAAAGATACAAAAACAAAAATAGTCGTGTTAGGCTTATGTTATGTTAAGTATACGAAACATCACATATGTTATAAGTATTAATTAGATTGGAAATCATAATAGAGTAATAATCATAATGTTAGATATACATGTATAGGACAAAATAATGGGAACACCTGTCATATTATCACTATCACAGTTGTTCCTATTATTTTGACCTATACCTGTATAATTGAGTAATAATCATAATGTTAGATATATAATTGAGTAATAATCATAATCTTAGTAATAATTTTAATAGATCTCACCACAATGCATTGTTTTAAATTTTGGTGCATGTTGATTTACATAATATCGTTGAAATTTGCTGCAATCTGAATATGGTGCAAATATGAATCATTCTAGAGGCTGCGAATAAGATAATGCAATACATTTAACTCGATCTTTAAATTAAAAAATTAGTAACTAATTTAGCAAAAATTTATTCTCACTTGTTATTTACAAATTTTTCTCACGATTCCTCGAGATTTTCAGCATCTAGTTGACAGAAATCAACCGGTTTGGACTGCAAAAATAATATTCAACTGGACGGTCGGACGGAAGTGCGTCCTTAAAATCAAAGTTTAAATTTTTCAACTTAACATGCAAAATTGGTAAGTGATTCTTTTAGCTTTGGTATCCACTCTATACACTTCACAAATGTTACGAACAGCTTCTTAGGAACATGATTAACCATTATATAACTATCAGAACCATGATTAACGTCAGGTGAGAATTTAAAACACGAATGATCAGGCGAGGTCAGAGATCATTCTAGAAATATTTATCTGCAATACAAAATAAAAACTCATAACTTAGCTTTTAAAATTTATTAGTGGACATGCGAAATAGTTGAAAATGCAATTCAATGCACGAAAATACTTCAACAATAAAAAAATGAAAAATTCACTTGAGGATTATAAAATGCTTAGTAGAACTTAATTATTATATTGAACTTATATTTAGATTATTGCATTCATTGCATATTAGTTATTTTATGATATTAATATGATATTTACAAGCAAATCGATTGAACTTATCACACAGTTATCTATATCTACACAGTTATTTTATTTTATAACCGTCGTTGAACAGCCGACCCAATTTCATGGGTTTACGACTACTAATGTTCAACTCCGTAGCCTTGTAATTTTGAACCAATCCAGAAGACAAGGAAACTCCTGGATCAGTACCCCCAGAGGTATTGATTTGTTATGGGAACATGGAGGACTTTGAAACTCGACAGATTTAACGTGCATCAGTCACCATTTACTACACGGGGAGTCTTCGGCCGGCGAGGATCGAACCCACGACCTCTTGGACACGGGCCCATCGCCTTACCGACCAGGCTATCCCGGCCCCTACACAGTTATTTATATTTCCTTGTCGAGTGTTCTAGGGCATGGGTCTCTCCGATTACGCTTTGCAGTAGTTTATATTTTCTTATATTTATTTTTTCGCACGAAATACATTTTCAAAATTCAACTCAATACTTTCTGTTTTATGCTTTTGTAGTTTCTGGTTACTCATGATTATGGCTCACACGAGTAAGCAAGACTTTCATTCATAATTGTTTACAATTCTTTTTTTATGATTAAATGTTTGTTAATTAAATTGTTTACAATTCTTTTTTAATGATGATTAAAATTAACAACTAACCAACAGCTATTGACATCAACAGCGAAGCGGTGTCATTCTGTGATCACTAATCAAAATGCATTTTTTATTTGATCATTGTTCCTACGCGTTTATTTTTTGCTATAAATAATTAATCACTGTTTCATCATTTTCACCCATGCCAGTAAAACACTCACAATTCTTTATAATGCCTTTTTAACATCCAGCTATAGCCACTTAAAAAACGCCCCTCTCCTCCCTTATTCAAATAGAAATTTTTAAGCAATTATTTTCCGGTCAAGGACGCAATAATTTTTTAAACATAAATTAAATACTGTTATAACGCAGCAAGAAAGTAATTGAAAGCACTATATGTTACGAATTTCTGCGTGACCAAAAGAGGGCGTCACTTATGAGGCTGTCAATGGATTGAACTGGATTGCTTATTGAAAGCCCTATTTCGTACCATCATATTGTTTTATTGTTTATTAAATTTGTTGTTATTAAATATGGTTTCTTTATACAAGGCACCCATTCGCCAATGAATAATTCTGTAACACTATATTTCATTTTTATTGGGACACTGGAAATTGGGTCACTAATTGACTCTACTTGATCATTGGTGGGTTAAAAGCAAAAAGAAGATGTCAAAGATGCTCATTTTATTCAGATTAACAATCTATTTTAATGATCAAAATTAGCTCTAAAAACAGTAAAGCAATATGTCAATTTTTGAATGATTAGAAAGATTATATTAGGAACATTTCATTTTATGAAGAACGGGAACAAATAAACAAATAAATAAAATAAAATAAATGGCAGGAATTTAATTGTCAACCCAAAAAGTATAAATCTTTAACATGATAACACAATATTATGGCTTAATGGGAACATAAATTGCATTCAGTTTTTTGCACTTTATTAAGTCTGTATCAAATTTGTGCATTTTACTCCAAAACATACAAATTAAAGTTCTGTGTTTTCTGAAAATGTGTTATTTTGTTAGGACTAAATTTACGTAATGGTTTTAGATCATATCGCCAATAAATTATATTTTTATGTTTATAGAAACATTTTTGATACTTTTATTGCTGTATGATACAAATAGCTTGATTATACAAAAATGATTTTTTTTTTTTTTTAAAAAAAAAGATAATTTCCATATTAAATGAATTTTTTTATATTTGTATGATTTGTCTATAAATAAGTAAATTTATGAATTTCAGAATAGCAAAAAAAAAATAAAACATCACTTGATAGAGAATTTAACACCTCGGAAAAGGTTAAAAGAGAAGACTAAATATGCTTTATTACGCTTCATACGCACCAAGATAAAATGAAAAATAATCAAAATAATTTTTAGAATCCAAATCGATGCATTTAGTTTTGTGTGAAAAGAAGTTTACTTCTCCCCATTAACGAGTTTGAAAGCATTTAAAAATATAAAAATAAAGGTTATGAATGTGTTAACACTAAAAACCAACCATTAAAATATGTTAGTAACATGATGATTTGTGACATATTCTGTGACCTAAATATTTGCAATTAAAATAACTATATTATTGTTCGATATCAAAACTACTTTTGTAAAAGTGCGTGAAACTGCTATGATTCTATCTCGGAAATGCCTTGAGATCCCATCGATGATGTATTAAATTTCTGAGTTTATAAAAATGTGTCCGAAACATTTAGTGTCAATGCAAGCATTTTCATTAAGTAAAAAATTTTTTTATTAAAAAAAACTACCTTTATTGCAAGAAATTATCTTTTTAGAAATTTCTTCATGAATAAGCAATTAAGAATTTCATAAAAAGAAAATAATGCTAGAGTTACCGCCACGAAAAAGTAATAAGGAAGACAGAATATGTTTTATAAACAAAGAAAAAATAAATATAATCAAAGATGATTTTTAGATTTCAAATAGATATGTTTACTTTTGTCTATAAAAGTGTGTACCTTCCACAATGAAAGAGATTGAAGGCATTTAAAAAAAAAGAAGAAAAAAAGAAAATCTATTGGTGTGTAGCGAGCATTAATTGTTGGTGTAATGGATTTCATGTGTTTTTCGGAAAGAGACTTCCTTTTTTTAGAATAAAATAAAGCGAACACAAAGAGAAAATGAGAGTTTTACGACCTACTGCTCTTCTCGTCCTTTCATTCAAACAAACATTATTTTTGTTTTCTTCCTAACTTAGTTCAGTCGAAAAGAAAAGTAGAAACTATGCTAAAGCTAATGAGAAAGTCTTAAAAAAACTAATATTTATTCGACATAGGTATCATTATAATTTTTCTTTTTATATAGGTTTTTGCCTAGAAATCTTCCTAAGTAATGGTGGTCAAGTAAAAGCATAAAATGTTTGTAATGAAAGTTGCTAAAATTATATCCTTAAATAGTTGATTACAATATTTAATATGTTCTACAATTTATTTGAATATACTAATTTATCGAAAATACATAAAAAATTGATTCAGGCCTTTTTCACATTCTCCATACTGTAAAAAATTCTGAATAAAATTACAATATAAAATAACAAAACTTTAGGTGCATCATCTGCAAAATCCATATTGCAATAAAATATTATACCATAATTTTTGCAGTAATATTTATTCAATTATTTAATTAGAGTGACTTGGTGATTTTACGGTAATTATTACTGCAAAAATTAAGGTATATTAAATTTTTTATTTCGTGTTATTTTCTGGTAAAAATGGATTTTACGGTAAAAAGTACCAACATCCTAAATGCCAGTACATTTTAACACTGTTGGATTTAGATTTTTTGAAAGTGTACTTTTTCATTTCTGAATAGGTCACCTTTACAGAAAAACACCAAGATATAATAAGATATACAATACCAAGATATACAATAAGTGTAAACTAATGTGTAGTGTAAACATAAGTTTAAACAATACAACAAGATATACAATGAGTGAAAACAAATAGGAGGATAAAAATAATAATATATTTTATTGTAATTTGTTGAGAAATCAGTTGAATATAAATCTAAATGCATTCTATAGTAATTATGGAGTTACCAGTTCTGTTAGAAACACATAAGACTTTATCCAAGCATTTTTGACATTGCTTGAAACAATGTTGCAATTTCACTTTTTTTTCCGATCGAAAATTTTTTTTTTCATATTTTGTATTGTAAAAGATTAAATGTGCACTCTCAGAACTGTCTTTTTTTTTAATGATTTTCCCAATTCCTGAGCAGCAATTAGTTATTTTTGTGAATAATTTCAGAATAAAAGAAAATGATGATTTTAAATACAATTATAATATTTGGCGAAATTTCTGCTTTTTTTACTTGCGTTATCTCTGCTTTTTCCCTTGTCTGAGTCATTCTGGAAGATCTACAATATTTTTCATATAATTTATTTTTTAAATTATTGCACTGTATGGGTAAACGGCACGTGGATTGTTTGCTCACTAGTCATTCTAGTTTCCCAAGCTAAACTTTTTTGCAATGACAGATCACTTATTCACTGAAACTTCTTTTAACTTATCGTGTATTTTCTAAAAACAATATACTAATCGGTTTGGTGTTAAATACTTGTGACGAAATTCTTGTGACGAACATTGAGACTTGTGACGCAATACATCTAAAGATAGTGTTTTTATTTATTTGATGAAATATTCGCTCGGAGTTTCTAAGAAAACGAAAATGTTAAAAACAAAGAAAATATCTTGAATTTGAATTATTATTTTTTGAAGTGTAATTAAGTGACTTTTATTACCCATACTCTAAATGTTCTTATCTTGTCATAAATAGGAGAAAAACTTTAAAATAGAACTAAGTTAAAAGCTTATGTTTATATTATAAAATGAATAATCGAATTACCTTAACTATTTTTGTTTTAAATAATTGTTACATGATATGAAAACAAATTACATCGTTGAAGATTACTACGAAGTTAATTATTAATTACAGAAACGTGTTATTTGTTACCGTAAATGAAAATTAATCCATTAAAGCTTTAGTACAATTAAATTAATAAAATGAACAAAACATTAAAATTATAATTTGCTCTCAACATGTATTAATACTCTCAACACGTATTTATTATATATATTTTTTTTACTTAAAACGATATGACTACATCAATTAAGATATCTTTAAATATTTCTAAGCATTTCGCTAGTAAAATATACCATTAACGTAATTAAATAAATATTTAAATTAAAAGATAATTTTTATTTAAAACAAAGGTTCGAAAACTGTTAAAGTTAGTATAAATTAAGACAGAGAGTAAGAGAAAAATATGCAGGCAACCAAACATACTGGGGATGCTTTATCAGCAAGTTTAATTAAATTATGATTGGATTTTCTAGACTTAATATTCATCGAATAGTATCATGAATAAGGTATGATCCATTAATATATAATTCATGACCTTTCTCTCAAATTTAATTAGAATATACACTTTATCTGTTTTACAAGTAAGATTCATAGATAGGCTTTTAATTAATTTTAAGGAGATCAGGCAGTTGCTTAGAATTATTTGTTGTACAATTTATAAAGAGTCACAAAAATCAGAGAAATTTTTTTTTTTATTTTATCATAATGTAATTGTTTTATCATATAGTATAAATTTTTTATATTGTTTTAACAGATCGCAATTTAAAAAAATCTACTTAAATTAAATAATGATATTACAGATGCATCGTATGTTTGCGAATTACAAAATAAATTATATTGCAAATTTTACTTGTGTTTAGCTTTCGTTTTTAAGAAATTTAATTACAGCATATAAAAGAAACGTAATTACGTTGATTAAAATCATTGTAAATAATGATTCAAAAAATTAAAAGTGTAATTAAAATTCCATATTCAAGGCAGTCACCAAGGCGAATTTATTATTTAACTAGCAGTATATTATTTAACTAGCAGTAGAAAGTATGAACTCATATTTTTTAAGTGATTGAGGATTTAATTTTTATCTTATACATGCTAGTATGGTGTCTTGGTAGGTTTTGTTATTAAATAAATCAGTGCTCTAACATTTAAAAAAAATATTTAGGGTAATTATTTCAATGTTGCAATAATAAAACAAATCAGTAACTGTGGAAAAATCTAACTGTACACTTACTTGCTAATATTAATTATGCGAGTCAATGAATTTTATTTATAACAGTTTTTTCGCCAAAATAAAATGAACTTTAAGTGTTATAAATCTCTTTTAAGCTAAGGAAATACACAGGTACAAAACAGTAAACGATATAACCTGAAGCCAAAAAAAATTAAACAAATATTTTAATGGCTTTGTTTAAAAACTAAAATAAGTGAATCAGTGAATAAGTGAATCACTAATTGAATGAGTATTTATGTTAGAAAGTTAAAAAAGAGCTTTTACTGATTTAATTCGTAAATTAAATGAATTTTTTAAGATTCGTTTAATTGGTAATTAAAATAAACTTTTGATTACCTATCAGCTTTATTTATTTTTTAAACCAGAGAGGAAAGGTTTTTTTACGTTAAAATTTCTTCTCTTTCTAATATTTAGACCCAAGATTTAAGACTTGAATGGTTGAGGTCAGAAATGTGGGTACCATACACAAACACACAGTTTTAAGTTTAATGTATCTAACTGTTGTAAGTGCCTTACCTTTAGTCATTAAAACTTGTGAATATTTTTTATAATTTTCATGATGCTTACAAGTAAAGGATAATAATATATAGTTAACGTATTAAAAATATGTCAAAAATTATTAATTATTAATGTTTGGCAACAGAATTTCAGTATTAATGTTTAATAATTCTAAACGTCTTGAAATTGAAAAGCAATTAAGAAAAATAATAATAAGCATAGTTAAGTGTAAAAATTACATGTGAAGGTAAAATATAGAATTTTGTTAATTTTTCATAAACTATGTTAACCTGCGTATTTGTCTGTAGCACAAGTTTTAACTTCAGCATTTAAACTATGAGCTTATTGAGCCTTAATTAGGAATTTCATTTTTTTCTAAATTATTTCATCTGTTCCAGTGTTTTAAAGATTTTGTAAGAAGGCTGTTCACATGACACTATAATGTTAAAACATTGTTTCAACGCATTTGTCATATTGACTGAAAACAATTTAACTTAAAGGAATGGGACAAATCAAAAAACAATTCAAACAATGCTCGTAATCCTTAACAAAAACAACGCATTGAGCAGTCATTCAAAACATCTAAGAGACATTTTAATATATAACAATGGATTTCAACAGTGAAATTTCGTATTTTCGATGTAGCATGGGAACAATAGACACCGGAAAATGGTGATTGTTTATAAACCATCCCTTAAAAATTTTAAAACAGGATCTTGAAAATAAAAAAAGGATCTTACTTGGTACTTCCGTTCTTAAATTATAAACGAACATACAGACAGACGAAATTTCGCATATATGAATAGAGGAATAAACAAGATGATTTGAAGAAGCTCCCATAAAATTTTTTAATAAAATGCAATTGTGAAAATACATTGCTTATACTGCTTTATACTTTCATTATACGTAATGAAGTAAAGGTAAGTCGTTATAATAAAGAGAAAAAAAAACTCTTATTATTTTGATCTCTTAATTTATAAAACAATCAAACACAAAAACGTAAAAATGGTAGTATACAGTTTTTTTTCCAATACCTGCCCGGGGAATGAACTATGGGATACAGGTATCTGAAGTCTGATTTGTTGGCCACTTTTCTAGGGACACCATATTAGGTGGGCCAACGTTGCTCCCACAGTAAGGACAGATAGTACATAGAATGAAAGAACATTCATGCCTTTCCCGGGATTCGAACCCAGGACCTTTCTGATGCAAGACCAGTTCTCTGACCCCTACACAGGCCAGTCGGCTGTTAGTATAAAGTAAGACTAATAAATATTACCTGTAAAATTGGAATACAAATTTTTTTCAAGAAACCAATACCAAAGACTTTTGTTATTTTTATGCTGATTACTACCAAAAACACACGGAAGTATATTTAGGAAAACTAAATCCAACCATGTGATTTTCTGACCAATAAAAATGTACAAACAACAATGGAAAACTGCAACACCATCATAAGAGTTCTATGAGCAGTTGTATTTTTTGTGTCAGGGAAAATTGAAACAATTGCATACGGGATTCAAAAAACGGACTAACAATCAGCATCATAAACTGATATTTTTTAATTTTTAAATAAATGAGTAAAATACAAATATTGGCTTTTTTTGTGGATAAAAATGCGATAAAAACTAATTATAATAAAATAAATGTTAGAATATCCGTATAGAGAGCAATTACCTTTATTCATAGACATAAAATTTTTCTGCTTCAGTTGAATCATTATTATTTTTTACTTTTAATTTACTCATTCTCCGATCTGTAATTAATAACAAACTCTCTCGTTAGCATACTTTTGTAATTATGTACCAGTAGAAATTATAAATGAAGCACAATTCAGCTAAAAGTAATTTTCTCGTTATTTTGACATATTTTTATACATGTTTTGTCAGTATGTACAAAATGAATCGTTTGCAGGTTTTTTAAGCGAATATAATAATTGTTCCGGGAACTTTTTTTTTCACATTCGGCAATTTTCAAAAGAGCAGAAACTAAATTTTTCTACATTTTACTCTCTAATTGAAATGTCCTGAGCACCTGCTTTGCAATTAATTGTCATAGACGGGACAACAATAACTTTTAACGGTATTTAATCATTTTTATCCTTTTCATTTTCTTGCTTCTTCATTTAACATTGGGTCTATTTACGCCATTTATAAGCGTAAAAGAGCACTATATTCTCTTTTCAGTTTTAACAGATAATACTTTATTTATGAGGTTTTCAAATTTTTAATTGTATTTGAGAAATGATGTTTGCGCATAAAATTCATTTTTTAAATAAATTATTTTAAATAACTTAAACAATATGTTTTAATGCACTTTTAGGATATACAATTAATTAAAATGTGATGTTTAACTTCTTTTCATAATAAAACAGGAAAAAACTCAACTTATGAAGATGATGACAATTAAGAGATTTCAAGGATGACAATATCATTCGCCTCTTTCGTAATTAATATAAAGGAAATATTAATCAACCAACTCAATTAAAGTAGAAAACATAAATTCCTTTTACATTAAAGTATAAAAATTTCAAACCAGTGAAATCCATTTTCAAAACTTAATCATGTATGATTTTCATTAATGTAATGTTTAAATAAAAAATTTTTGCATATGTGTATTATGATGTGTGCTATATTTCATAATTTATAATAAAATTTTATTATCATGATGATTAAATTAATATTTATTATTTCTCAAAATTATTAAACAAGGAACTGTACGTATCTTATAGAAATAAAAATTAAAAACATAGATTTTCTTTTTACAAATATAACTTTTACGAATAAAAAAAAATTAATCTATTAACTTTTTAATCTATTAACTATTAACATTTGAAAGTATGACATTTTGAGCTATAAGTGTTATTATATATTCGGGTACAATTATTATAATTAATTTATTTTAAATATGATTTTAAGATAATGGTAGGGACTTACAGATTTTTTACAGCCTTTAGTGTTTAAGTGCTGACGGTATTGATGGACATTTTCACTCTAAAATATCTCAAATGTATAAATTACAGAAAAGTATAAATTTATACAGAATTGCAATTTATACAGAAAAGCAAAAATTGCGCAAGTGATTCGTTTATTCATGATGTTATTCGTTAGATAAAATCATTACACTATAAACATTAATTTGCATTATCAAAAAAGTTTATATATATATATATATATATATATATATATATATTAGTGTTTATCCTAATTTTTTCATTCAGAGATTTATTAATGGTGTATAACATGAAAGAAAAAAAAAGAAATATAGTTTAGGCAAAAAAAGCAAATTTAAATTTACAGTATATTTAACAAATATAAAACAAATTATTTAGGAATCTAACATTATACAATACTAATATTATAAAATAATTATCATAATAAAAATTAATTATTGCACAAGCAGAAAAAATTCTTATAAATGGAACATTATTAAAAAAAAATATGTTTTTATAACAGCTTAAACATAAATAATTAAAATTATTAAATTGAATTTTTTATAACATGAATATAAATAAATAAGCTTTATTTATAAGCATACTTTATATTATATGATAAAACTTTTCAAATGTAATGCTAAAATTGTTTTTTCACATATTATAATTAAGTGCTTTATAACTAATATTTTGAAATTTAAAAAAAAAAATCTTGTTGAAATACAAGCATACATATTTTCTTCCACTCCGATTTGAAGCATAGGGCTTTTATCAAAGTTTTCAATCTCACTCTATTAGAGGACAGATATTTTGCCTCTCTCCATACCTTTCCAATTGTTTTCAATTCATTTACAATCTTCTTGCACCAAGTATTTTCAGGTCTTCCTCTTTTTCTGTTGCCTTCAGGGTTCCAATCAAAAACTTGTTTTACTTTACATTTTTCAGTTTTACGTAGAACATTACTAATCCATTTCAATTTACGTTCTTATATACCAGATCAGTTGATTTCTGTTTTGTTTTTCTAAGGATTCTGCATTACAAATTTTATAAAACCACATGATAGGTAAGATTAGTTTACACAGTCTGGATTCATACTAACTAGGAGGGGAGATATTAAGTAAAAGGCTTTCATCCCCTTTTGAGAGATGGATCAGATATATTTTAATTTCTGTAACATGTAGGCTTTTACGGGATAGGATTGTTAACCCTATTCTCAACCCCAAACTGGAGAGCCAGGGTGCTACTCTTAGTCTAGTGTCTTGCCACTGACCATAATGGCTTGTGAGGCCCTTTCAGTACCTACGCTACCACCGGCATAGCTCAATGGACCCTTGACACACTCAAGCTAAGACATCGGCTTATTGAAACAGTCATGCAAATCGTTAAAACTCTTATAAAAATTTTTAAAAAAAATTTATTCCATTTAACAAAATTACGTTAAAAAATTTATATATGCTTAAAAGTTAAATATAACTCGGCTCGAAATAACTCATCTCGAGATGGTTATTTAGTTAAGGGGGTAACAAATCTGAAATGTATAGCTTAAAGATAATACTAAAATATTTGAAAAATGTCAATATTTTTTCACATTTATCAGATTAGAATATCCCTCACGTATTTGATTACTATAGGACTTTCTACATTATTTTAGATTATAAAGAATCCCCCTTTATCCTTCCTTTAAAGTACTACAGCTTCCATTGCTGAAGTGATATTATCCATTTTGGAAAATTATGGTCTGAACAAACAAAATAGAAAGAAAAAAAAAGCTGTAAACATTTTTTTCATATTATTTAAAAAAGAATTGGAAAAAAATATATATGAGTTTTTTCAGGTACATATACAGGGAGTTAAAACTGAAAAATTCGGTAAAAATGCACAAAAGCAAAAAGTAATTTTACCGGGAGAAGACTCAGTAACTTTGAGATAAAGCTCTGTAAACCTAATGCCTATTTCCCAGAACATAGACATTAAGATTTTACCAGCTGCATTTCTACTTGGGATTAATCTGATGACCAATCGGAGTAAATACAATTTGTTCACGCACCCATATTTCAAAAGACTCGGTCCACCACACCAACCAGCCGGCTACTTCCGAAATAATTAAATAAACATTTTTGAAATATTTTAAACAAGTCTATTTAAAATTCTCCTGACCCTTTGCCGTAGAAAAATCACATTTTTACTCAAATGCAGAGCAATTTAAAATAACTAATCTAAAAAAAATAAGTGAAATTCTAAATTTTTAAACTAACCAAATAATAATAGTAAATACGCAATAAATTAACACCTTTAAAAATTTTATTCACAAAATAGATTCTTCATGACTTAAATTAATAAATGTGTTGAATTTTTTAAATTTTAATATCCATACATATTGTTGTACGCTCGATCTGAGTTTATGCACTAATTTAATGAAATTGGTCTTAAATTATACGTAAAAATTGTATTTAGAAAGTACACATCATTAAAAAAAGTTAATAAATTTTTAAAAATAATTTTTAAAAAGTTTAAAAATATTAGAGAAAATAATTATAAGATCTATTTAACAGAAAGATATCTATATTTTGATGTATAAGTTGTTACGAAAAGTTAATATTTATTTTATTTTCTATGAGCTGCACAATCAGTCTTCCCGATGAGCAGGCCTAGTGCGTTCTCCAGAAGTGGTATCCACTCTTTCAGGACCGACACAATGGGTAAGATACCGTTGGCCATGTTATTTTGGACGTCTAGTTTCTGCCACACTAAATGGCAGCATCGAGACTCTATTTGGATGCTAAAGTGCACTAGGAATTTAATTTTGCCGGAAATGCCAAGAGCCAATAAGGGACTCCAGAGATCTTTTAAATGCCGCACAATCATACGACATGGCCGCAGAGGATTTTCTACATCCCGAAAATCCGATGTCTGGGCCAGGGATCGAACCCGCAGGCTTGGGCTCAGAAGTATGTAAAAAATTGAAGAAGATTTGTAAAAAATTTTAGGTTAACATTACAAATAGTTTGTGAGATATCATGCGCGCAATCTCAAAAATTCCCTTTTGAATAAAATCAAATTAAAGAGAAAAGTAGCTAACAAAATATAAAAATTAATATTAAATAATCCCTGATGAGATAACTGTTTATGGAGAATAACTATAGAAATTTTTTAAGTATTGAGAAAAACACGTTTAAAAAATTATGGCATAGCATATATATATTTTTTTTTTCAAAAAGTCGAAAATTTTAAAAGCGAAAGGTAACGGGACTCCTCACAGAAATGAACAGAGAAAACTCAGTATTATTTCTATCTTTGCGAGGAAAAGCTCGTTTATACAATCTTAAGTAACAACTTAAGTAATTTAACAGAGATAATTGTTTTTGTTTTTTTATTTTTCTTTCTGTCTCCGGCATTTTTACAAAGAACTTATATCTCAATGCGGTATTTTTCTTAAGAGTCTCAGAATATAAAATTAATGGATTAAATTGATTAAATCAAGATAAAAATGCTGCTTAATTTCAGGCTGTAAAGTGCAATTTTACAGTCAGAAATTCGTTTACGGTATCTCTTAATTTAATTTCGCAATACATATAACATATTGTTTATGCTTTAATGATTAGAAGCGAATGTAAGTTTTATTAATTTCAAAAAAGAAACGAAAATCTTTTTTCACATTTTAATGAATACATTAAAATCCGATCTTTGAAATTACTATCTGTTCACACATCCAGACTTTTCAAAACTCTGCCCACCACACCGTTTAGGCCGTTACTAATTTTTATAAATAAAAAATGAATTGCAATATTTGACACAAGTGCATTTAAACAAATGAGGTGAGAAAGCTCAGCATTATTTCTAACTTTGATACGAAAAGCACGTTTATACGCATGTAAGCAAGAACTTAAGTATTTTAACATCTATTATTGTTTTTCTTTCCTTATTTTTAGAGGCATTTTTGCACTGTATCTATAGTTAATGCTACATTTGTTTTTACATTTCCTAAGTGTAAAATTAATTGTTGAAATAAACATATCCATTATAATTAAAAGATTAACAAATGTTCTTTTATTGCCAGCTTTTTTTTTTGCATTATCTCTTAATTTAATTTTGGAATACCAATTGCACATTACTGATGCTTTGATCAGTAGTAGCAAATGCAATTTCCCATTTTTTTTTTCAAAAAAACGAAAACTTTTCTGTACATTTTAGTGGATGCGTTAGAATCCGATAGGAGAAAGTGGTATCTGTTCACGCACCCAGATTTTTGAATACTCTGCCCACCACACTGTTTAGGCATCTACTAATTTTTATTGATAGAAAATGCAATGGGATATTTGTAACAAGTCCGTTTAAGGAAATGAGCTGAGAAAAATTTAGCATTATCTCTAACTTTTTTTACGAAAAATTTTTTTCTAAGTGTTTAAGTAAGAAGTTCAGTAATTTAGCATAGATTAATTGTTTTTCTTTCTTTATTTTTACTAAACTTTTTACACTGTACCTATATTTTAATGCTACATATTTTTTTTTTACATTTCCTGAGTACAAAATTGATTAAATAAACATATCCATCATGATTAAAACATTAACTGATGCCCTTTTAATGCCAGCAATTCTTTTACATTATCTCTTAATTTAATTTTGGAATACCTATAGCATATTACTTATGCTTTGATCACTAGAAGCGAATGCAATTTCCATTCCTTTAAAAAAAAAAGAAATAAAAACTTTCTTTTGGACTAAAGTAAACAGAACTTCTTCAAAGAAAAATTATCGGTATGTTCTGTTTGCTAAAGGGAATGTCAATTTAATTAAATTAATTCCAGGGAAAGGATAATGCAGTGGTTCAAAAACTATTGAGTTTGACTTGTCCATTTTAGGAAGAGAAATATTTTATTTAATTTAGTTCTGTTACATTTCGAAGGTTTTTTTTTAAAAAAATAATATATATGTATATACTGATTTGATTTTTTCACACCAGCGGCACTAAAATGATTGGAATTCTTTCTAAATCTGTGTGGTTTCTGAACATTAATTCATTTTCTGGAGAACATCTTATATTGTAAATTGCTATTTGCTTTAATAAATAATAAGCTTTAAACTTTAGATTGTTTAGTTTGTTAATTTATTAACAAATTAAGTTGAGAACAATGATTAAAAACATTCTTGTATAACTTTAGTCATATATTTATAATTTATTTTTGCCACTCTTTAGTGAACTTTTAACATTTTAGTTCCTGATCATGCGATAGAACAAGATGAAACTTTGCCGTGAAGTTTTTGACAATACAGCAGAGTAAATGGTAACAAAATGCATATTATCATCTAACTATTTTTTCAGGAAATATAATATTTTTTCATAACAATGACATTTTATTAATTAAATAAATTTAATTCTAAAATTCAAGAACTAAAATGGTTGCTAAAGCATGAAAAAAATTTTATTTTAGTTTTTATAGATTCATGATATGTACGCTATAATCACCTGCACTTGGCTGGCACTGAATGTGTTAAAATAGCGGTACTTAATATTTATAAAGAATATAATGATATTATTATAAAAGTTATACATAATAAATATTATTTTTTATAAAAGGATATACTTAATAAAATACATTTTCTTTTTGTTATTTGATTTTAGATTTACTCCTAAGATTACGTTTAATTATGTAGAACGCTGATTTGGACGAAATATGTTTTTATTAAGAAAAATTTATGAAACAAAATGTAGTATTTTACTCGTATTGGTTAACATTGAACAAAAGAAAAAACTTATTTTTAAAATTACATACCTAAGGAACTATTTGATTATTTTTGATGGAAATTTGTATTGTGACATCTAAAATTACATTCTTAAAAATGATATAAAATATTCTATAAAATTCAAATGTTTTTCAACTGTTATTAAATAAAATATAAAAAATAATAGCGAACTATTAATTTTTTGGGCGTGTTGAACTATTTTTGTAATAAATATTATAATTGCGTGCAAAAAATTTTAATTCACTTAAAAGTTCTCGAGAAGTGGCAAAATACGCAAAAAATAAAATTAACATAAAAGGGGTCCAAACTTTGGTCCAAACTTTCCTGAACAAACTATTGGGACCTTATTTCCTAAATTACTGCTATCCCCTCTATTTCGAGGGTTAGAAATCCAAATCCTTTGAAAAAAAGGTATATGTATTAAAAAAAGTATGTTTTTCAGTCTGATTTCGTAACTTGAAATATCGTCTACACTTATTATTTTGTATATGTGAGGTCACCCCTTTCAGCCATTAAGATTAAGTCGTAGAACGTGAATACCCAATCATTAAATCAAAGGTTATTCTGGTAGGTCCGTTAATTTATTTTTTGTGTGCATATTTTTGCGCATTTTGGTGCATTTTGTGTTATTTTTTTTTCTGGGCATACATATTATCACCTAAATGATTATGTTGATCATTACTAAAAGACATAGACTCAAGACTGCTTATAGTTACGGCTTGGTGCACAATAGAGTAATCAATAATCTATTGTAAAATCAACGTAAATGCAGTTGTTGGCAAATAATTAAACAACTAAAAAATAGCTTTCGTTGAAAAATAAATGATGAAATTTCAACTTTAAATCTCATACAATATTTAAAATAATATGGATAATTAATTTTGAAAAAATCAGGTGTATCAAAACATGTTTATTACTAACTTATATGAAGAATATATGTTACCGATAATCATGTTCATGTTCAAAATTTCAACATATTACAAAACATTTCAAGACATCACAGATACGCATGTAAAGTTAATAATTTTTAAGAATTATAAAATATGATCTTATCACTAAATTTTGAACTCTTTTATTTTGAAAACTAAGTTATTATTTTCTATAAAATTATATTTGAAATCTATTTGATTAATTTTAATGTTAATTCTAATAAAATGTAAATTTAGCATGAATTCATAAAAAAAATTTTTAATAACGCTTACCAATCGGTTGTAGTAGTTTATTTATTAGTACATTATTTTCTAAAAAAAATTAAAATATATTAAGAAAGGCGAACTTAGTTTCTGATAATTGAATTAAACAAAGAAAACCTTAAAAAATATGTATAAAATATTAGCTTAAGCTTTTAATTCTTTTCTTTCTCCATCAATACTACTACAAAAAATAATTTTATGGAAAATCCCTTGATAATTGCACTCAGACCAGTTGGGTTAGATGAAACAAATAGCGTGATATACTCAACATCTCTTAACTTAAACTACTTCTAACTAATCTGTAGAATTCTATGCCTCAGTTAATGAATACTCATTTACTTCAATGGAATTTAGCTTACTAATCAGTTTCTCTAATAGAGCGTGAGTACCATGAAGAGTTTAATTGTTAGATTGATTGCAGTTACATATGTCGAGTATAAATGAATGATAATGGAATGGTACTATAATTTCTAGTTAGGAAATGCTTCAAATCTGTAATTCATAGTTAATATAACATACATAAGTCCCTATATCAAGTAACAAACTATGCATAGGCCATTGTTTTCATGCATATCCTTAAAATGTTTGATATTGCGCATGGCCTTTTTTTATTATTCTCTTGCTTCATCCTTTAGACAGCCATTGTTAGATTTTAAACACAACATTAAAATAATTTATAATTTAAGGGATTAAATTTAAAAATCGGAATTTTATAATTATTGATATGTTAGAGGATGACACTCTCTTACTTTGGTTCTATTTAGCCCATAAAGCCATAGTTTTATCACCAGAGCATACTTCTTACTCTTTCAAAAACGCACATTTGGAATAAAATTTGTACGCATTTGATGAAAAATATTCATAGTAATACTGCCCTCTTAAATCGGCAGTCAGGGTGTCGATATTTTTTACCAAAACATGCTATCGAACAAACAATTTGATATACCGTAAAATCACTCTGATTAAACAAATAATGAGGTAAAAATTACAGTGTATTTACGGCAAAAATTAATTTTATTGTTGAATGGATGCTCCGTTACAATATACCGTAATTTCCTCCGGAATTTTTTTAAGTATGTTCCAACCATCATGTATGCGCTTGAAAAATGAAACAAGCAGATGACGAAGGTAATGAGTTTCGAATAAACTATGCTTGAAATACTTATTTTTTATAAACGTGTGAATTAAATAGATTTTTTAAATCAAAATCAGCAAAAATTTATAATAGAACATAATAATCGAAGATTAAATATTAGTATTGAAGACTCTCTCTTTCTGATAATATTTTAAAGATTAATGTTTTCTATTTACTAAAGTGCTAAAGATCATTTAAATTTAATTTTAATATTGTAATAATAATATTTTCTATTTACTATAGTGCTAAAGATCATTTAAATTTAGTTTTAATATTGTAATAATAATATTTTCTATTTACTATAGTGCTAAAGATCATTTAAATTTAATTTTAATATTGTATAGATAATAGTATAATTTACTTTTCAAATAACTTGCAATATTGTCTCATAGTAGTCTCCCTATCTCTTCTTCCCTGAGAATAAAAGTACGGTCAAAACTACCAGAATATGGTAGTTTTGACTGTATTGTCTTTATTGAAACACTAAAAACATCTGTAATTTTTACCAATAAAGCGTACGGTAGTCATTTTGGTGAAATTAACAAAAATATGGTTTTATAAATATTGTGAACTATTGGTGAATGTGGTAAATTTCGGTAATATTTTCATAATGCCTTAGAGCATAGCATAAAATCCATTATTCAGTAGCATTTACTTTACAGTTTTTTTTTTTGTACTTAATGCATGCTAATAAGTGCTATAATTTTGAAAATCAGAATTTTCCGAACACCTTTATTGTATGAAGGGGAAATTTACTAAATGAATGGTTTAAATACCACATATTTTAGTTTTATAAACCACAATTATGTTCTTTGTACCATAAATGCCATTGCAATACAGTAATTTCTCCATATTTATTTCCACCAGTGAGTTTTGTATAAATCATTTGCAAAAAGCAGAATCTAATACTGCACCCTTAACTGATTCTTTGCTTTCTTGATTGATCTTGATTTTCCTTTATTTCCCTGACTTACGAAGTTTATTACATTGATTTTTGAAATTAATTTCCTCTATGTTCAAAGTTGTTTTCATTGATATACATTGCTTTGAAAGCTTTGGAAGGCTTTCTTCCGTTGGCACAGATAATACGTAACAAGATTCCTTAAATGAATTTAATAGAAGTCAAACAAACCTGCACTAGTACTAATTTGAAGCAACATACGAGACAAAAAGAAATCGCAACTTTCAGACATTTTTTGTAACAGAAATAAAAGTCAATAATAAAAAAAAAAACGATTGTGTGTTAGCAACATAAAATGATCAATATTATTTAGTCGTGCATTACAATAAGTGTTTTTAATTTTGAAGGCATAACTGCAATATACCTTGATTTTGACAACATACTATTGAAATTAAGAATTAAAAAAATAAATAAATAAAAATTCGTGTGAAGCCTAAGTGCAAGCACATTAAAATTCTTAATTAAACAGACTTCAGCTAACTCAGGTATATGAACTCACCAGTTTCGAATAACAGAGGTTCTACTTTGTTGAAATATTATAATTTTCAAATTCAAAAAAAAAAAAAAAAAAAAATTGGAGTGTAAGAAGTAAACATAAAAAAAAGTATTCCAGTTTGCGTTCTTTTTTTTATTCTGGTTATCTAAATAGTTCAAACTAAACTCTTCGTTCCAAAGGAAAGAAAAAGTTTACCTAAAAATATCAGCTAAGTAGTAACTGTTTTCAGATGCAAAATAATGGAAGGTTTCAGTGGCTGCATATTTTTATTCTTTGACACTACTTTATGGTTCAATACAAATGTGAGTTCTCTAAGAGAGGAAACGGAAACAGTTATTTTGCCATCAAGGAATCCTTCTCCGATAGCGAGTGCAGTGGAAGAATCTGTAGCACCACCTGGACACTTTACCGAAAAATATATTTATTTATTCAGTTGTTGGGGAAGTTGAATTTATCCTTTCTGAAACTCTGCGTATACAGCCAAAGTATCATGAGTACAAAAAAAAGGGGATATAATATATTTTGATAGAGATACTGAAGAAAACCGAGTTTTAACAAAATATATACAATTACAATTAATATAGTTACCTCTGATATTAATTATAAATGCCATAACTGAATTAAAGAATTCGAATTGTATTAAAGAAATATTAAATATCGCATTAGCTTCAGTAAGCTGCAATTTAAAGAAAATATTGCTATAATAAGTTGGAGTTGTTTCTGTTTCAAGTTAAATTTTTCTTAATTACACTCTAAGAAAAAAACTGTGTTAACTTCCATAATATGGCACATTTTGCTGTGTTTTGGACTCTATGGGGAACACTAAAAAGGTCGGTATATCTTATCGAAGCATTTTGGTAGTGACTTATATAAAATTAACAATGAAATGCGTCTTTTTTAAAATCTGATAAATGCTGGCAATTTTATCATCACACCTTGAAGCATGTCTTAAAAATCATTTATTAGTTTAAATTTCCTTTACAGAGTTATATTTTATACTAAACGCTAATAACAACTATAATTGTTAAATTTAGAATTTCCGGTAAACCGTAGCCATTTGAACGGAAAAATTACCATACAGTACGTCAATACCATAAAATACGGTAAATTTACCAGATCCTAATTATATATGTAAAAATTATGTAAAATATACAATTCTACTTGTGTAATATTATTTCAGTAGTTGATATGACGCAATTAAAATTATTATTTAAGTTTTGACCCTAAATAACTAAGTTTAAAACAACTTTTAGCTTTCTTATTAACTAATCATTTAACACGTGTTCTTGTATCTAATGTCATTTGCCAAATACCAGCACGCCTGATAAGGGAAAGTAAGCGAATTTAAGGCAGAGAGTACGTTTCTTGTTTTTCAGTATTGCCATCTATGGCCATAGGACTCCAGCCACACGCACGCCACAGTCCATTTTTAGGGCGGACTCATTCATAAATCTATTTATTTCTCCACAGATTGAAATTTAGTCTTGAACCAGAGAACAACCAATATTCAATTCAGTACCCCCAGAGGTATTGATTTGCCAAGGGAACATGGAGGACTTTGCAATCAGACATATTTAATGAGCATCAGTTACGATTTACTTCCCGGAGAGTGTTCGGCCAGCTAGGACTGAATTCACGACCTCTTCACTATGAGCCCAACGTCCTACCAACCAGGATATCCCAACCCAGATACTTTGACAGATTAAGTACAAATTGAAAACATGCTGATTTCGTTTACTTATGCTCTTAAAATAATTTTAAGATATAAATTGGTGAAACCATATAACTTTGATAACCATAATAGAATATGTTAAGATAAAATTTAGACTGCACAGAATTTGCAAAATTTTATAATCTCTGTGACAAATCTGTATTTATCTATTCTAAAGGGGTCACATTAAACAAAAAATGCAACTTGGGGAGTTTTAAATCAGCCATTTGATCAGCTTATGTTTAGATCAGTATGCGATTTTCTAAGTGTCTATTGATGTCTCCATATATAGCCAGGGATGTATGCTTAGATCTATTCTTGATTACTTGTAATTAGTTATGAATCGTATGCAGTTTTATGTGTGCAGATAATAAGCCATAAAACTTCCATTAATAGGACAAAAGTAATAAAATTAACCAAAACAATCAATAAAATTATGACCTAACGGTTAGATATCGAATTTTTCATCTGAAAGTGTAGACTGTAATTCCTTAAAAATGGACTTCTTTCAATAATTGAAGTTATGCTACAATTTTACTAAACGAGAATCTATTGGGAAAAACAATAAAAATATCTTGATGCACTGTATGAAAATTACGCTCGACACAAAGTTCAAAGTTAAAAATTTTTAACGTTCTTTTTAATGCTAAAATAATTAAGAACAATAAAGAAATAAGTAGTGATTTTGGAACTTCAAAATTAACAATGTATTGTGTATATTATACGACTTAAATGTAAAAAGATAAACCGCATGTAAAAGTAGAATAAAATACCAACAGACATATTGTCTCACCATTTCTATAATAGAAAATCTTCTACAGTGGCAGCAGTAGAAAAGAATTGAATAGTTTAAGCAAAAGAAAGATGGAAAAGTTGCAATAAATTTCAGGCATCGTCTGTTTCATTCCTTCTAATAACGTCTATCTATGGAACGTCTGTCTGTAGGAAAACTATCTATAGAAAATTAATCACACAAATCAGTACCTTTTTAATTGATTCGCCTTATTATCCCAAAATTGGTCTCCAAAATGCTAAAGTTTTGCAAAAAATTTAAATGTACGTTAATTTTTTAGCCTGTTCCAAAAATAAAATCTTACTAACCTTAAAGACGCTATTAAGGACAATAATAGAATGTGTATTTATAAATTTTGTAGTCAGTGTTCTCTTTCACATATTGGAGACCATTTAATTCCCTTAACATACCTAAAAGTACCCTTAAATTCAAATATTTTCCAGATCTACACCACTGGAATTTTAATCAAAGGAGAAACCATTTCATTCCTTGAAAAATTCCAAAAGTTTGGTTAATCACTCATTGTTTCTTGTTAGTTGGAAATTTATCTTCTTTTAATTCATCTTAAAACATCTGAGGTTCTAAGCCTACTCTTACCTAACTATACATGTTCTCTTCTCTCTCTTTTTTTTTAATGGTGGGCACTTGGAACTATTGTCCATAGGCCACAGAAAAATCCAGAACTGCTATTTCTCTTTTCGTTAGATAATGGGCACCTGTGGCGAAACTACGGCGGTGGAGCAGCGTCGCCCACGTCACACAACCACAACCCGTTTATAGGGCGGGTCACATTCACACACACAAAGGAGAAAGGACATAGAACACAGATAGAGAGAAAGAAACATCCCTGCCTTTCCCGGGATTCGAACCCAGAACTTTTCTGATGCAAGGACAGTTCCCTGAGCCCATACCTGTTCTCTTTTCACCCCTTATTTGCTACTTAGTCAATCACTTTTATTTCCTTACTCAAACTTGCTTGAAATTCCGTATCTCTGGATTTCCAACTTTCATCCGGTATTTCGATACTGAAGAAGGCTGATTAATATTTTATATGTTTATCTTCATCATTCATTTCTAACATTTACATATTTACAAAATGAAGTTAAGCCTTTCTTTGCGTGGACCAGTAGGGGTCTCGGAAATTATTTACACGGTGCTTCTTTCAAATATTTCCAATTATTTAAAGGTGCAAAAGGAATAAGCTACAACTATTCTGGTCTCTTTTTCTAATTTTTTTAATCGTTGGAACACAATTTTGTTTCTTCAAAGCTTTCTAAGCAAGAAACTGCAACTCGATGATGCTCGTCACAAATTATGTGATACAGCTGAAATATCACGTATTTATGTATAAGAAAAAAAAAGGATCTGATATGAAAGAATCTTTACCTATCAGAAATGATATTGATAACCATAATACACATGTTTATTTAAAAAATTTCTTGTCCGTGTGGTCTTGAGTACATTGTAAAACCCTTAAATGTCTTAAAGTTCACTTAAATTCCATTCTAAGCTCTACACAACAGGATTTAAAATTGAAAGGTTTAGGTTTTCTTCCGATAAAACCATTTAATACCCCTTTTCATCCACAGATCTGGATTTCTGGGAAACATCTCACATTAAGGAAGAAGCATGAAGTTAAGCCTTTTTTTTTTTTCATTTTACTTTGACTTGAAGGGATAGAGAAAAACTATACACAGTGTTTCTTTCAAATATTTCGGATTACTTATAGGTAGCATAGATAAAGGTACATAAGCTAAAAGTTTTTCGTTTTCTTCACATCATTTTTTATCATTGGAACACAATTTTCCTTCTTCAGAGCTTCCTATACAAGAAACTACAATTCAATTAATAACACACGTCACAAAATATCTGATACAGCTGAAAGATCCCATATATAAGCAAAAAATACAACGTATCTGAAGGGAAACGGCTTTTTCGCTTAAATTTCCCGAGGGATCCAAAGTCTTCAAAAGCGAAGGACAGAAAAGAAAAAAAAACTTTTTTTTGAAAGTGCGGTCAGTTAAAACCGGCTCTTCTGAGTTTAAGTTTCGTCAATTTGCGTCTCTTATATTTACCCTTGGGGAAAATACAGCTTTTGAAGAAAGTATGAGGTGCCAAATCATTGCCCAAGGGAAAAGAAAATGCTACATACGCAACTGCTGACTCGCAGAGAGAAACGGAAGAAGAATTTCACGAATGAAATATGTACCAGTTGAGACTTCAAAATGAGTTTCAAGAAATAAGATTTCAGTTGGAGTAGAGTTTTGAAATGCAAATTAACTTATACAACTTACCATATTTATATCTAATAACTCGAAGGTAATATAAATGATACAATACCATTTGTATTATATGAAGAAACTTGCAGAGTAAAATAAAATTAATTTATAATTTTAATATCATTTGTATTACTATAAAGCTATAAGGTACAAATATTGTCAGTTGTATAATTGAATTTATTAAGTAAATAAATTTGTAAAGCAATAAATTGTAGAGTAATAAAAATTTTTCACTAGAAGAGTTAATCATAGTGTTTTCTGCTAAATGGTGGTATAAATTACGCGACACTGTCAAAAATACTTGATCGAATTCCGGTAAAATGAACCTGCACCCAGGAATCAGGTACTTTTTACCGTAATTTTTTACAGTGTAGAATAAAGCTACATTGTAGCGTAGCTATCACTACAATTAATCAATTACAATTCACTAGTATATTAGACATGTTAACTCGATTCTCTACTTTCACTTAAAAAATGCACCCATTTAAAACATACAGCTTGTCGAACCTTGTGAAAGAGCAACCCCTTGTGAGCCTTATCAGGGTGAGATTAATCCGAGTGATTTTAGTATGGGGAGCTACCCGGTAAGAATTTTGATCACCATGATGGCAGGGTCTCTATTTTAACAGAGGTACACAATATTTATTGTAATTTATCATGTTTTCGTATATATTCCTGACGTTATTCAACTGGAATATACGTTCCTTTTATTTTCTTACCTTTTAATTTCTTGTAAATATTCTCTGCTTGTTCTCTAATTTGTAACTTTGTTTTTATCTGTATCTGCATATTCAAATTCTTACCAATAATTATCATGGCAAAAAGCCATTCTATTTTCTCCACTTTAAGTGCCTTATTGTTGCTGATATGTAATGTGATTTTTTATATTACAGGTACTCAAATCGAGAGGAGTGGGAAAAGTGCCATTTTTGGCCTCAAGAATCCAGCTAGACCAGACAAAACATACCAGATCGATTGGGAGGAACTTTTAGATAGATGACGGTTGACATTTTTGGTTACCTATATAAGGTCACATTAGTGACATTCAGAAGTGATCTGAGCAAGCCTACCTCAACAGAAACGTCCAATTCGATATGAACACGCTGACTTTGATGGATGGAACACAGAAAACAGTTGACTATATGTGACATCAACATTGTCCTCCTTACGCTGTTGCTGCTCAAACTCGCTCACACACACTTAACACCTGTATACACTTAACTGATAATACCAGCATAGAAGAGTCCACGCATAGAACAGTGATCTTAATATAGCTCTCAAACACTACCTCTCAACTTGTGGTGATCTTAGTACAGTTCTCACCACCAGCACTCAAAGTTATTTAGATAAATTATACATACGAAATGATATAATATTTATATTACCTTGATTTATAAGAAATGAACTTTATATAATTTCATAGATTATGATTCATGTTTTAGAAAGAAATATTATCTTTTAGAGTGAATTCTAGAACAATAAATACTGACATTTTCATTTTCATTTTACTAACAAATCCTAAGAACAGTTTGCGATAAAAATAGCAGCACAGTAAGAACGGAACACCATGAAAAATACAAATGATTTCTAGAAAATATATAGTATGGGCTCTGAATTTTTTAATCACCAAATGTCCAAATTTGTCAAAATGCATATTTCTTTACATAAAAATAATTTATGTGACTCATTTCGTAAACTTAAGTTATTAACTGCATTAATTAGATAGCATATTTAAAGTTCCTTTCATGAAACAGTTTGATTGAATGCTTAAAAGGGGAAAAAAACAAATATTGGATTGAAAATTATTCGATGTTTAGGTATTTCATATTTCTTTACATAAAAATAATTTATGTGACTCATTTCGTAAACTTAAGTTATTGACTGCATTAATTAGATAGCATATTTAAAGTTCCCTTTTACGAAACATTTTGATTGAATGCTTAAAGGGGAAAAAAAATATTGGATTGAAAATTATTCGATGTTTAGGTATTTGTTTTGATTTTACGCTCTCTGCTCATACAATTCTTTATTTCATTTCACGAATTAAATATTTTTAAACATCGAGTGTACGCTGGAAATTCGTAAGTATTCTCCATTTTGCCAAGTTATAAATCGGTTTTATGCTGCAACTCAAATAACAAAATGCAAAAAAATAAAATGTGGCTGATGCATTAAAGCAAATCCGACTTCTTTCGTTATTCACGCTTCAATGTAATTCATGTCGGTTATGAAATTCACTACAGCATATATTAGCTTAAGTTTGTCAGATTGAAAAGATATATTTCTTCTCCGTTAAATTTTATTTGACGAACATGAGTAGTAAAATGCTGCCTTTTCTTCTTAACTCTTTTACAAAAGGATGGATGTATATTTTGATTATATTTTATTTTAAAACTTTATCCGATTACTCTTGGAAGATCTGTTTTACAAAATACGTTAGAATATAGTTTAGTTTCTAAACAAAAAGCTTATTCAAGCATTTGTTACTTATTTGTTTGGAAAAAAAGATTGAATTTGTAGCTTTGTTTAAACTTAGTTTTTATTAAAAAAAAAGCAAATTTTTCAGTATACTTACAATGAGAATAAAAGATAAATGCAAACCTATTTAATAATTTAAGTATTTCTACAGAAAGCTCTTTTCTTAAATTGAAATATTTGCTTCCAGCATGTCTTAACAAATGTAATTACTAAGAAGACTTTATAAAATATTGAAGAGTTAAGCCTTAATTTTAGAAAATAATGCCATATGTTTAAATTAAATGGTATTTTATTAATTAAAATTAAGTTTATGCTAAAATTAAAGAAATCTAAAATGATTATAATTAACAGATATATTTTTGCTTTAAAATAAAGTATACTTTTTAATCTACTGATTTTAATGGTTGTTTTCCTAGCAATTAAATCTAAGATGTAATTATAGCACTGTATTCTGGATTATTATTGTATTTAAAAGATATATTAAATTTTCAGAGTTGAAGGATAAAGTTTAAAGATGATTATAGTAAAAGCAATTCTCTTCGTATATTGTTGAGAAAAATTTATACTATACCGCTGAGAAACGGTTGTTCTTGTATAAAAAATATAAAAAGAGAGCGAGGGATAAATATAACAATGGAGCGAGGAGATTTTATGAAGCGCGTAACTTACTACATTTAATTTTTAAAGCTTTATTAATTTAAAACTAAAATTGAAAAAAAGAAGAATGAATTCTAATCAACTTTAATTTAGTTTAGTTACTTTTTAATGCCCTTAGTTACAATTTTAATAAGCATTAATCAAATAACACTGTACGTTAGAATAGAATTCTATTCTTTAACACTGTGGGATTTAAGAACATTATCGTAATTCCAACAAATATTGTTGATGGTTATCCCTACAGGAAATGAGAGCTGGGAAAATAGAATTATGCTGACCTACGTATATGCATTTTAGTTCCCTTTTACATGTTGTTACTTACCATTTCTAGTATAAGTTAGAACAGAACTACATTTCTCTACGACTTTAACATCATAGAACACGATTAGAACTTACATACACTCAAGGGCCAAACATTATGACCACCCCTACATTTTGCAATGAACTTTCTTGGATGACGTGGAAGGCACGTGATCAGGTGGAAGTGATATTTAACTGTTGCTGGAGAGTTTGAAGAATCAGTCTTTCACTTACTTCTGTGTGTGAAGGGAAAGGCTACGGATCTTAGCGACTTTGATGGATGGCAGATTATAATGTCTAAAAGGCTCGGTACAAGTATTTCCGAAACTACACGACTCGTGGGTTGTTCGTGACCTACAGTTCTTAGTACTTATGCAAAGTGGATGAATGATGCTATCAAAGAAAAAGGTCGTCGGAGATTGTCTCGCTTGGTGAAGCAAAACCGGAGCCAGACAGTGGCTCAGCTAACAGTCCAATACAATGCAGGGTCAAGTAGAATAGTATCAGAGCACACTGTTCAGCGGACACTGTTTGATATGGGGCTACGCAGCAAACGTTTCACTTGTGTGACTTTGCTGACCAAGCGTCATCGCCAACAACGCCTGCGCTGGGCCCGGGAACATCGCGACTGGTCCATGGATCAGTGGGAGAGAGTTTCCTAATCAGATGAATCACGATTTGTCATTCATCACGCCGATGGCCGTGTCAGGATACGCCGTCTTCCAGGCGAACAGTTGCTACCTCAATGTACAGTAGGTCCTACACAGGCCGGTGGTGGCGGTATTAAGCGTTGGTTGACGTTCTCCTGGGCGTCTCTGGGACCCGTGGTTGTGGTAGAGCAGACCATGAATGCTACAGGGTATCTGAACATCATTGCGGACCAATTGCACCTTTAAAAGGCCTCTGTTTTTCCAGCTGGAAATGGAATTTTCCAACAGGACAACACCCCGTGTCACATGGCTCAAATTGTGTTGGAGTGGTTCCAGGAACAGGATGCTGAATTCCAGTTAATGCCCTGGCCGCCTAACTCTCCGGATCTCAACCCGATAGAACACATTTGGGTTGTCATGGAACGGAAGCTCAGAGTTCAAAGACCACTAAGTCGCAATCTCGGATTTGCGTGACCGTTGGCTTAAACATCTGGTACAATCTGTCTCCGGCCATCTACCAAGGACTTGTGGCATCCATGCCAAGGCGGATTGCAGCTGTGCTGCGGGCTAAAGGTGGGCCAACTCGTTATTAAGAGGTGGTCATAATGTTTTGGCTCTTGAGTGTATATTGTAAAGGATTTAACGAAGGAAAAGTGGATGTTTTTGTGATTTATATGACCTTTACACATGAAATAGAATTGTGTGAGAACAAAGCAGTTTGAGAGAAGTACCTTTTTTAAATTTTCTTTTAGCCTTTCTTACATTGCAAATCAGTTTTTCTTCGTAAATTTTATTGGTTAATTCCAGTAATTTGCATTTTCGTTTGAGAGAATTCAACAACAGCCCTTAAAATTTGACTATATATTTCATAGAGAATCTTTTTAGATTAATAGTAGTTGTTTAGGATCAATTTTCATCTTAGGTTAAATTAAATAGCAAAAATGAATAACGCTTTGCCCAAATAATATATATACTACTTTACTTATTCTCTTACAGTAGGTAGCTTGGTACACTATTTTTGTAATCTATTATAAATTTAGTCCTGCCTAATATAAAATTTTTATAAGTCTAAATATATAATTGGTAACACAAGCAAGTTTTTATTATCCACTTAGATTTTCTTATTAAACATAACGCTTTAAGATGCAAAGTACAAAATGCTATTTAGCTTGTGGGTGGGTATAGGTTTTTTTTCTAACATAAATAGCAAATAATGCCCGGCGTAGGTATGCCTTCTATCAACAGTGCTAGTTTGATTTACGTTTCTTTTTGCGTTGTTTTTAGTGTGAATATACATAAAAATTTGACACACCAGACTGATAATTTTAGCATTACTGAAAATTCGAAAATTTTTTCAAGCAAATATTATTGCTGAAAGTAATTAATACCGTACAAATCTTTTTTTTATTGAAAAGTATACGGTGAGGTAGAAATACACTAGTATAAATCGAAGATCATGAAAGCTTCCTTTTCATTTTATGCATAATAAATTTATTTCTAACACATTTAACTTGGTTTTAAAACCACATAAATTGCTAAAGTTGATGGTACACACAATAAAAGTTTCCGGATCTTATTACAGTATAAAGTATCGGTAAATTGGGTGAAACATCCTCAAAATAAATTTTACCGTTAACTCCATTTTTCTGCAAAATACATTTTTACAGTAATTGTTACAATAATATTGATTTATTTAGAGTGATTTAGTCATTTTACGGTAATTATTACTGTAAAAATTAAGGTACATAAATTGTTTTTTTTGTTCCCGAATCTTTTTCGTTAAAAATAGATTCCACGCTAAACAGTACTGACACCCTTAGTGACGGTAATTCTTACCATAATTTTATTCGAAATTTTTCTCAATGCATCTTTTGTTAAAGTGGTTGCCTTGGTTTCAATTCTGGTTTTATCAGGAGAGGCCGATACCCATATTTTTTTGTTTCCTTTAATCAAACATATTTATTATGGATATTTGATTGAAACTAATAGTACATAACTCTGACATGCAATAATAAATATTTCATATTTTCAGGAATATTTTCACAATGACTACTTACTATGACCGATAATATCGACTTTCTGTAATGAATTAATAACAGAAAGATAGAGAGTTGAACACAGATCCACAAATCGTTTAAGTACAGCAAAGTACAAGTAATTGAAAAAAAAATGCTACTTTTTTTTAAATATTCTTTTCACTGAAGTCACTGGTCTCTTAAACTTATTTAATTTGTAATTACTATTAAGCATGTGAAAAAACGGATTTACATTTAAAAATAAGTAATTCTTAAATACGGGAAAAGAATAACAAAACATTTTTATGCTAAAAAATTAAATCATAATAATTAATATCTCACACTTCTATTAATGAATCATGATATTCTTTGTTCGAAAACTTTCGCAATTTCACTGGTAATTAACATTTTTAGAGATAAATTCTTGGCTCTTCTTGGCTGGGAGCCAAGGTTTAGATAAATTTCTCAAGTTGACATAAGCACATTTATGTCCTAAATGTAGATAAAACCTATTCTACTGATGCACATCTGTGTTTAAATTTAGCTTTGAAGATCATAGAGCCAAAAAATAAAATGAGAATAATTAATGCCCTCATTTTAAACTAAACATTACATTTTGAAGATAATGAGTTGTTGTTTTTTTCTTTATAAATTAGCTAGAGGCTTGTGATAAAGCAGTAAGTAAATGAGAAATTTTATCCTCAATTTCTGGTTCTTCTTGGCTTTAAGAAAGAATATGCTAATTTATAACAAAACAAATAATTAACATTGCGATAGCTTTTGATACATGCTTCGTAATTAGGAATTTTCTTTAAAAAAGATACATACTCAGCACAAATAAAAACATTTTTATGTGTTATGCTGAACTGATTTATTTTTTAATCATTATTTAAAAAACAAAAAAAAACAAAAACAAAAAAAAACGCAATGGAGTATCTTGTATTTTTATGTGCCTCATTAGTTTTGAAAAAAGGGAGAAAAAGATATACAATTTCACAAATGATATTTAAAATGCATACAAAATACTTTTATTCTAGGTTTAAAGAATTCATTTTTAATTTAGATTTGTTTTAATTTAAGTTCAATAGTGTTAGTGAAACAATGTTTCATAAGCGTATTAAATTTCTATTTCTTTTTATTGATTTTTCATTGTTTGCCGTAAGTTCAAGTAAATTTTAATGAGCTATATTTTTTTTTCTCAATCAATCTGCGTGATATTTTATGTTATTTTTTTAATAGTGTAAAATCATAAAATCTTGAACTCAATGAAATGGAACAAAATAAGATTTACAAATTTTCTATGCAAACTTTTCACTACATCTAAATTATTCAAACATAATAGTGTAATAGATTACTTAATTATTAAAAAACAGAAAAAATAAGTGAAAAAACATTAATTACCAGAATCGTTAAAATCTAATTTTAGAATATCGCAATTGGAGATAGCGACATAATTACGTTTTAATTAGTAGGAATAAAGGCTAAAAAATAAAGCTGAATAGGAGACAAATACATCAAAACTTGCATTATAATAATTATTTAAAGAATAAAAAATTAAAACTGAACATTTAAAATGTTTTTTTTAATTATTTATTTAGTAGCTTGGAAATATCTTTCTTATAAATAAATATAAAGTAGTAGGAAATAAATATAAAGTATTTTTAATTTTTCTTCAAAAGCTTCGGTTTTAAAAAGGACAAGAGGAAGAGTTTTAACTCAAAGTTTTACTGATACGTAGTTGGCTCATTATTGAATCAATATAACTAAATAAATATTACTGTGAATTTTTATGATATAATATTTTGCGGCAAAAATGGATTTTTCGGATGATGCACCCAAAGTGCTAGTAATTCTTATATCCAGTATTCATATTTTCATGCAGTATAAAATACTTTAAGCTAAATCGATTTAATTAAGATGACTGACAGTATAATTTTAAGTCACAAAGTTATCACAAAGTACGCTATAAATAGTCCCGATCAAATTACGGTATAAAGTACTGGCACGTTGGGTGCATCATCAGTAAAATCTCTATATACTTTGAAAATATTATGCTATTAAAAGTCACGGAATAAGAGATTGTTTGTACCGTAACATAGTCCAGTAGAAATGGATTTTATAGTAAAAAGTTTTGGTACTTTGAGTATCGGCACAATTTACCGCATTTTGATAGGAATTTTTTTTCAGTTTAAATTAAAAACCCAATTCATTTTTTTTCTTATTTTCTCCAAAATGTGTAATTTCTTAGGTTTCCATGAGCATTCAGGTCAATAGGATTAATTTTTAGGTTTCTTTTAACATTGATGTGATGGGACTTTTTACCGTAATTTGATCCGGAATGTTTTACAGTATAGAATGTTTTAATCAGGAATTGATTAATAAAGAATAATAAGTGTGAAATAAATATGTGTCCCTTCATTTATTCAGAACAATAAATAATACTTTAAGTAACATGATATCATGCATGTAATTATTAATAAGTAGTAATCCATAAAAAAATATTTCCCTTAAACTATTCAGCATAATAAAGTACTTTAAGTATAAACACGTTTCTTTCAGATACATTCTTTCACGTACTGTTCGGGTAATGTTTTTTTTTTCCTTTTACTTATCTTGTTTCTTAAAAAATCAATTACTCATTCAATGACTTTTGTGTTCCTTCAGTCTTTTATAAATAGCGCAGCTAAGAGGCTTTGTTAAACGAATATATCGAATGTCGCTGAAGAGGCATATTTTAAAACTTAATCGATAAATTTATCCCAGCACGTAGGTCTCTCTGGGACACAGCAACGAATGCAAGCTGTTGGCAGTTACAAGTAATGCCCTGTCAGAAAAATCTGTTACTTTTATGATCACCACGTTCCTAAAATATTTCTTCAGGGAAAGGATATTAGTTGGTCAAGTGGGTCATGTTTGTGGCGTTAAAACATGTTTTAAAATAGAAAATATGTTTTCTTATTCTGTTTAAGGGTGTAGAATATTTATATCTCTTAAGAGAATTTATGTTTTCGTTTCTTTGAGAAAATTGAAAATTCGTAAAAAAAGTTTCCAGTGATTAGGGTAGTAATTTTTACCAACCATTTACTCGTGTTATTTTGGTAAAACAAGATAAGCATGTGCTCCAAGATCGAAGATAATTTTTCGAAAAAAGGGGTAATTGAAAAGATGATGATAAAATTAGTTTTGAAATCCTTTCTTTGCCCATATCAGTTCGGCAGTTTTATATTAAAAACATATTAAACACCTGAATTACTTTAACAAGAAAGAACGTTACCCTGGAGGAAAACAAAATCTGAATTAATTTATATCTGTTCATCTGTAATCAGATGGTTCAATCTGTAATCAAATGAACCAGAATGATTTATTGAAAAGCAAATATTTAGGTAATTCATAAAATGAAAGTAATATGTTTCAGTGCAATGGCCTAAGGAATGGAGTTCAAAGATCAGATTAAAATGAGACCATGAAATCCAGTTTTCGCTGCATTTTCTTCCCATTGGCAATGGATGAAAATGGCTAAATATTAGGAAAACATTTTCAATTCTATATGTAGAATCATAATATTTTTCTTTGATTCGAACAGCTGCCAATAAAAATACATTTACAGTGGAGCACGGTTTATACGACGCCGAAGGGACCACCGAAAAACGTCTTATAATCGATTTTTACATCTAAAACTAGAAACTAATTCTGTGTTAATTTTAATGTTAAACGTGTTGATTTGCATAAATTTCTAACTTAGACAAAGCAAAACAAACAAATAACAAATAAAATCACACTAAGCAATTTGAATATACGTTGCTTTTTTTATTTTTTTGATACTCCAAATTTCTTTTTTTCACTTTAATCATTTCACATTAAGTTTACAGAAAAAATTATCTACGGTTGTTTGACGCGATGATTGTCCTTATGACTTGCGCCCTTATGACAAGAGCTGTAATGATGACTTGCGCAATGAATCAAGGTCCCAAAAAGTTTTTTCGCCGGTATTGCGGTAAAGAAAAAAAGTTCTTAGTGTTCCAAAGGAATTCATTGCATCTTGAAAATATGGTGGAACTACTTCTTGGCATTACTCGTCATCCTTGTTTTTGTTGTTACTAATTCCCATCTGGTCTGACGGAGTCAGACCAGATCAATAAATCGGTTGACTTTTAGGAAGTCCGAAACTAAAAGGGGAGAGGAATGAATGTCGTTCCAGTCCAGCCCTAAACAGATCAAGATATGCTCAGGAGATGCCGAGTTTTGTTGGCATTTAGGGCAAAGATGAAAGATCTTTTGATTGGCAGAGAATGGGAGACTTTTCAGGTGTCCACTGGTCAGTCGGGATAAGCAAGTGTTGATCTGCCTGTCACCAGGAAGAGATAGAGAGAGTCCTGGTCTTCTTGCTTTATACCAGTGGTGAATAGGAGGAAGCAGCCACTTTTGTTTGGCCTTTAGCCTTGCGAAAAGTTCAAGGTATGTAAGCTCTGAGGTGGAGGGGACTGGATGGTCTAGTCCCTTCTTTGCAAGAGTGTCAGCTAACTCGTTTCCGTGGATATCGACGTGGGACGGGATCCATTGAAAGTGGACTTCATGCTGCTGGGAAATGAGCTTTACTTTTTGCACTCGTCATCCTTGCTGTCACTATGTGGCTCAGTCTGTGTGCTCAGAATAAGCTCGTCAATTTATTTTCTTGTGATTAGGCTCTGTAATGCATCGAATAGCGAGTTGAACTGTTTTCTATACTGCAATTTTAGATTCGTAATCACGGTCAAATCTAATCTAAGCACACTTGTGCAGTGAAAATTGAAAAAGTGAAAAGGAAACTTTTACATTTTCCTAAAAATTAGTATATGATGGGTGAGCTGGACATTAGTCAATGAATAGCAAAATGTTTCGTTTTTGCCTCTTTGTAGAATTGTCTAGTTTTTTCAGCCATCTAGTAAAAATTTCGGTCGTCATCCGCGCATTCTTATTTGAATCATAATCCAGAGGAAGCGTTCTGATATTCTTTAGACATCTGGGATTTTTTGATTTTCCTACCACCAAAGGAGTGATCTTTTCACTTCCACCAGAGTTTACACAAAACAGCACGGTAAGGCTATCTTTGCTTTTTTTTCCTCCTTTACATTTTTCGCCTTTATAAGCTAAAGTCCGATTCGGCATTAGATGATAAAAAAAAACCTCTCGCCAGCATTAAAAATGTCTTCTGTTAGGTACTCACTAATTATGCTTGGCAGATTTTTTTGCCATTCTGCGACAGTTTCAGCTTGAGCATTTCGTGATTCACAACTTACAACTTGGCAGGTGATCCCGTTCCGAGGTTTGAATTTCTGCAACCATCCTTCTGTAAAGCTACAATCTGTGAGATTCATTTTCATGGTGATTTCTTTAGCTTTTTCCATCAATATTGGACCACTTACTGGAATGTTTGATGCACAACACTGATTGAAAAATTGGAGCAAAACCTTCTCCATTTCAGGAAATTTACCCTCTTGTACTCTCATATTCTTTGATGCCGAACATCCGCAGGCTTTAACATGTTCCTCAATTTTTTGGCGATCCTGAATAGTCTTTAATGTTGAAATTGGAATACCCATCATTTTAGCCTAGTTAGATTTTGACCTTCCCAGCAAACCTTTATCGAATTCCTTCAAAATTTCAATTTTTTCTTTCACCGAAATAGACTTTCGTTTTCGAGACATGTCTGTTGTTGTTGTTGATCAACAGAAGCATTAAATCAGGTCCATGAACTCATCCAAAAAGTTCCCAACACCCATGTACTATTGCAACAGGGTTGGAGACCAGGTGGCTCTTCTGGCAGCCAATACGCGATAGGATGTGGGCAGGGGAGACTGGTTCACATTGCACTTAGGGTAGAAATGGATGTGGACGAAACAGTACGTATAGTGAAGAATGGAAAAAAAGAAAATAATCTGTAGTGCTAGTGCACTGAGAAGGAAATAATGTCCTTTACTAGCCGTAACAATAAAGCAAGTTGGGGAATCTGATAACCTTCTTATAGAAAAGCAAAGTCCACTCCCAGCGCAATCCGTTATACCAATGTTTTTCCATCCCACCCCACCATGCTGCATTGTTATCACGTGCTACACGTGCACACTTTCTTTTCTGTGTCATTCATGTCGGCAAATTCCGCCCGTTCTTAAAATACACAACAAAAAATAAAAACAAAATAAAAGTGAACAAAATCTAAAAACCGACGTATAACCGATTCTGTGCGTCGTATAAAAGATATATTTTTACATTAAAATGAATAGGAATGAATTGGGACCACATTAAAACGTCGTATAAATGTAAACGTAGTATAAACGATCGTCGTCTAAACGATGCTCCACTGTAATTATTATATTAGTTTATGAACTGCAGCACATATTTTGGTACTTATGTATTAGATATTTGAATTTTAAATATGCATATAAACATAATGACAATTATGACACTTAATATAAAGGAAAATTACTAGCTTTACCCACTTAACGTGTGAAATTAAACACATAGCATTCACTACAAAAAAGTGCGGGAGCACAAGTAGTATTATTCAATTCGTTTTTTCTTCAGATTTCATTAAAGAAAAATATTTTTTTATGAATACGATGGATAAGGGTTACATTACCAAAATGTTGGTTTATTGTTATCGTTCTGAAGTAATCCACACTGTAAAAAATTACGGTAAAAAAAAAACTCTTTCGGGCACTTTGGGTGTCAGAAATGGTTACAGCAAAATCCATTTTATACCGTAAAATTTAAGGAACAAACAAACTGATATACTGTAATTTTACAGTAATATTTACTTCAAAATAACTGAGTAACTGTATTTAAATAAATATTACTGTAAAAAGTACGCAATAAAATGTTACACAAAAATTGGATCTTATAGATGCTGTACTCAAGGAGCAAGTACCTTTTACCATAATTTGATCCCGAATTTTGTACAGTGTGAATACGTTAAGAAAGTGCATATTTGTGCCTTTTACTCTGTTTTCTATTTTATTATATTCCAGAATATTCCTGCTTTATTATATTCCAAAATGTTTCCTACTTAATTATACTTCAGAGTAAAAAAAACATCTTCATTTTTAGCTCTATGCATATTTTTTTTTCTATTTTCGCTTGAAATTTATGGTACAAGGATTTTAAAATGGCATTCAAAACTTACTCAATTTCACTAACTAGTTTAATGAACTAAACATAATGAAAATATGAAAAATAATTTAGAGGAAAGTCATGATTTCGTAAAGCTAGTAACAGACTCAATAATCCAGCGTCATATTCATTAGACAACCAACTATGTACCTAAAAGCGAGCAGTACTCTTATTTGCTTATAAATATGTCAAATAAAGGAAAAGTCTGCGGAAGCAAATTAGTTTCTGAGTCCGTGACTCAAGTCTTCTGCAAGATTCTGATCTAATTTTCCTAGATCGCATTTTGTCACGTCTTTTCTTCAATTTTTGTCTTCTCTGGACAAATAGAAACACTTTCTCTAAATACGATATCAGTTGGGTTTCTTATTTGATGATATAAATTAAACTTGCTTTTTAGATTTTGAGATGCAAGCTTTATTCAAGTACGTATTTTCATTATAATATTATACATTGCGCAAAATAAATCCATTCCAACTTGATTAGAGAATAAAAGGGATTTAAAGCATTTTTTATCAGAAAAATATCATCAATGGGGAGGAAAAAAATACCCGATGTGATTTTTACTAAAATAGAAGTTAGCTATACATTTATTTCTGAAAAAAAATATTGTCATGCAAAAGTATTAAGAAGTTGGAATAACAAAAGTTATGATTTTTTTTTATCTTTGATTTTCCTCACATAAAAACATAAAATTTAGTCAGTGAGATTGTGTTTAATAATAAAAATAATTCTTAAAAAAGCATTACTCCTATGATATGTAGTTATTTGTTAAACTAACTTATATGAAAAATTTGTCTTATATTATTATCTGAAGACTTTAAGAAAATTAATTACTTTTCAACACAAAATATTTTAGTATTAGAGATAATTTATTAAACTCAATAACGTTACAAGAAAAATAATATATCTGTTATTATTAAATTTACTGCTTTTAAAGGATAAGCTTTAATCTTAAAACTCATTAAAATGCTAATTTTGTTAAGCCATTTTTAAAATGAAATATCATTGAAAATTCATATAAAAAGATGAATTGTGTTCATCGAATTCTGTATGATAAGTATGGGTAAAAATACTTTATAATGCTTTTTTAAACTATTCAATAAACAGATTTTTAATAACAACTCAGGGCCATTGCATCAGTTGGTATAGTAAAACGATGTTCCTTAATGAAAATATAGCATTACAATATAATTATAAACTGCTTTTCCACCGATGTTAAAATTTAGCTTGTTTAATCGAAGGATAAATGTATATTGAGTAAAAAAAAATATATATATAAATAAATAAATTTAGAACCTCGAATAACTTTCGATCTAATGATCGGATTTTCATATTCTGTGACTCAATTTTAATGGTTCAAGGGAATGAACTCAAATATGCTAATTAACAAGTGCAGACGATATTATCTTTTAAGTTACGAAATCAGATGAAAAAACGATTGGTCAGGAAAAGTCAGGAAAGCTTTAAAAGTTCGAACCTCTTAATGTTAATTTTATTTTTCGTGTATTTCGCTACTTCTCAAACTTTTTAAGTGAATTGGGAAATTTCAGCACAATTATAAAATTCATTTAGCAAAAGATAATCCCATGCAAAAATAATTTTCAGTAAATAGTGTTTTTATCTTAGTATTTTATTTAATTATAGTCAAAAAAATTTTGAATTGAAAGGTTTACAATTTTTTGCATAAGTTTAAAGAAAGTAATTTTACATGACAAAATAAAAAAAAAAATATGAGCGAAATCGGTCAAATATTTCCTGAGAAATCAAAATTTAAGAATCTGACTTTTTTAAAATTCAAATTCTCAGGGGCTGTTCGATCAGTTTCACCAAAAAATGTAAATTTTCCACGTAAAATTACATTCTTTAAAATCTTGCAAAATATCAATTCCCTTGAAAAGTTCTCGACATGTAGCTAAATACGCAAAAAGTAAAAATAATATTTAGGGGTCCAAACTTTGGATCGCTCTTCTGACCAAACTATTTGGATCATATGTATTGGGAATGCGGCTACCCCCTATATTTTACGGGTCAGAAATCCGAATCAGTCGAAAAAATTGTGTATTTATTCTGAGAAAGCAAGTTTTTGTGTCTGCTTTCGTAACTTAAATTATCGACTGCACTAATTAATTAGCAGTTATTCAGGATAGTCCGTTTTAATTTGGCGCTTCGCATACACAGTAGAATCATGTCAAAAAGCAATGATTGTGATAAACTTACTACATTTTTTTTATCTTGATGTACATAATTTAATCTACCTTTTAACATGTTATAAAACGATTAAGTTAAAAGATTAGTGCTTATTGTTTCAAATTAGTACCATATTGTTTAAAATCGTTTATTCATACACCTACAACAAGTACTAACTCAGCACATAAGCTACAAAATCAATACAAAAAAATTCCTATTTCAAAAAGCAACAATAATATCCTTGATAAAATTTATCAAATAGCAAACAAATAAAAAAAAAAAAATTATGAAAAGAACTAAATTTTTCACAGAAATTAAAATGTTCGAGTAAAAGAGATGATTTATTGAATGCAATATAGCGACGACAGGTCAGTCAACCTGTTGGTCAAACAACTTATAGTCAGTCGCTCTCCAGCTGCTTGATGATAGTCTTACTTATTATGTCTTCGCCAATCGAATATTTCTAGGTATTCGTTTCTTTGGTACTTAATTTGCATAACTTCTGCGGTGTATCATATAATATATGCTAGTAAATAATATTAAAGTGAGATATTAAAAAAACAAACAATTAATGTAAGTTAAGAATCAAACTGATATCATTAAAAGCTGAGTCAATAATTCTATGTCTTTCCAGCTTCGAGTTGGGTTTCTCCTATAAATAAAACCGATTTGATGTGTCCCCAAAAAAACTTTTTTTTTTGTAAAATTTAAAATGTCAAGTCCGAAAAAAGTTTCCACTAGGAGTTATTTGAAACTAATTTAGAAGCCCTCTACACACAATCGCAGATGATAAATCCTATTAAAGTTGTAAATAACAATTAACAGCATTTATTACAATGAACTTGTTGAATGTGGGCATTAATTCATCCTAAGAAAATGTTACTAAGCTATAGGTATATATGATGGCTGAGCAAAGAGAAAAAGCGATCATGAGGGTTGAAAAACAAAACAGTTTTTATTTTGTAATCATAATATGGAGAGTAAAAAGCCAAATCTCACAAAATCGAGGTGATTCTTTATAAATGTTAAGAAAAATCTTGCAAATTTATCCCAATGATCTTTAAAATCACATGCACAATGGGAATTTATTACTTATAATTTGTTCGAAACAAAAATAGGTCGAAGAATTTTTCCAGTTCTTACGCTTTGTTAAAGGAAAAACTTAATTCTATCGTTATTTAATCTAAATTTTGAACTAAATAAATGTGAAAACATGTTTCGTTTAAAAATATGAATCAAGACAAAAAATGTAGATAAAGAAATAGCATACAAATATTTGTTAAAGTGTTTAATGCTACTTATATATAATGAGTTCCATGTACTAAATTAATTCCTTTCAAATGTTTTGAAAACTTTTGCGGATCAGAATTTTCAAAATTATTATTAATACATTTTTTCATTGAATATTGTATTTTTTTACTGAATATGTATTCTACGTATTCATTTTCAAAATATTTTCTTTATGAATAATTCTACCAAAATAATGATTAAACCTCTATCAATTGTACTTTTCATTATTCTTTCTGCAGATACAACTGAGCCGATGTTGAAAACTACTCCGTTTACCTCTCGATATGGCATTTATTGCAATGAAGATTCTTGGTCGGCTATTTTGTAGATTGACAGATGGCTTCTCGTGACTTTAATGTCATATATCTTGAGAAAATGGATGATCTTTTAGTGCATATTTCGAAATATGGCCAAAAATGTTCTTTGTGATAGGTATTTTTTATCACCAATCCTATGAATGAAGTGTAATACAGGTCATCAAGGAAGAGGGTGCGGATCTGTTTCGAAAGATTGACGATAGTATCTTTTATGAAGATAGATGCTCAATGTTAGATTATATGCCTCATATTTTCCTCGAAATTTCTTAATAAAAATTTAGAACGTAATAAAGATAAAATTTTATCATAAATAGAAATGAAATAATAAAGCATAATGAATGTGGAATAACATATTTAAATTTAGAATTTAAGTTTTTATTATTATTATTATTATTATTATTATTATTTTTGTAAAATTAAATTTTTAAATCTGATACAAGCTGTTGGCAGTTACAAGTTAGAAAAGTTATCCTGTAAGAAAAACTACTGCTTTTATGATCGTCGTGCTTTTGAATTATTTATTTTGAGGAAAAACATAAGTTAGTCAAATGAGGCAGACGTGTAGCTTTAAAACATGTTTTAAATTGAGAAAAGTGTTTTCCCGTTCAGTTCAAGCTGTGATTATTAATAATTATAGCAATTATTTAAAAGTAAGTATGCAGTTTTTTTTATCGTGTTATAATTTTTTTTATCGTTAAAATATTATAATTTTTAAAAATATTATAATTTTTAAAAATATTATAATTTTTAAAAATATTATATAAACGTGATAAAATTAGTATATAAAACCATATTCATTCTTTTTGAGAAAATAGATAAACATATATTTTCTGAATCTTATATGTTGCGAATTTCCTATGTTGTCTGGCTTGAGGGAAACTTAAAAACCGATAGAAGGAAATAAAATTAAATTAGATATTATTCAAAAGCAAAATTATAAAATTATAAATGCAGCAAAATTTTAAAAAAAATGAAGTAAAGTTTTTAAAATATTTTTCGATGAAAATGATGTTTGCATATTTAAGGATCAATTATTCATTATTTCCTAAAGCAAAAAAAAATTAAATAAAATGTTTTCTAAATGTAAAACTAATTGTGAAATGAGTTAAAATTATTTATCTCATTAAAATATTTATAAATACAGTGTAAAAAGGTTAGGTCCAAATTACGAGAACATGGTAAAATTTACTGTGCTTCTAGCTTACCAGAGACCTCGGTAATTTTTACCGACGTGCTTTGGTAATGATTTTGGTAAAACTAACATTAAAATACAGTTTTATAATATGTGATAACATTTGGTAAATGTGGAGTGATTCGGTAATTTTATAATGATACCTTAGAGCATGGCATAAAAACCATTTGTTTTTGTAAATTAGCTTTTTAATTTTTTTAACTAAAGTGTGATAAAAAGAACTATAGCTTTGAAAAGCAGAATTTTCGGTACCCTGTTACCATCAGAACGGAAAAATTACCAAATGAATGATTTAAATATCGTATATTTCTGGTTTATTTACCTAAATTAAGGTGCTTTTTTTTTTAACCAGAAATGCTATTTCGGCACAGCATGAAAATTTTACATGAATATTTTCTCCAATCCATTTATAAATGATAAAGTTAAAAAGATAACTTATTACAATTTACAAATAAATATTAACAACAGATTCTTTAATATAAAAAAATCTTTGTTTTACTATTTTATAAATAAGTACAATATCAATGCTTTATGACATTTCCAAGACTTTTCCATTTTGAAAATGCTATTTTATTAAAAATGAGAAAAATGAGTTTTCTATTTTAATAACGTGCTTTGATCAAATATTCCAACACGGAACCGCAAAAGTAAAAGAAGTTTTGAATTTGCTTCTTAAGACTTATTTCTGACATTTTGTAGTTAAAAAAAGTATCAAGAATTCAAAAATGGACTCATTTGTTGCCAACGCATCTAACTGTTTGACTCAATTTTTATCAAAAACCTTTTGATGAAGTTATGAGGTTTTATGATGTCTCTTCTTCAAATCCGTTTTAATTATGTTCACTTCAGACACCTCAGCCAGTTTTCTCTCATTTCAAAGATAAAGAACTTAGAACTGCTAAAATGCAATGAATTTTTAAAATTTTTTCTCTCCATTTCAAATTAGAAAAATATGTCAGTTTTCTGAGTTTTAATCTTCCATGCAGTTATAAATATATATTTGATTTATTTCGAAGTTGCAAAGAGAATTAATTGTTATAAAAAATTAAACAAAGATTAAACTTTTTTGTAAAGCCTCATCTTTCATTTCTTTTGTTGTTTCGCTTTTTAAATGAATTTAAATCATTTTTTTCATTTGTAATTAAATTATAGTTCATAAATCAAGAAACTAGTTTTTTTAAATATTGCAATGAAAAAAAAAAGTATGATCAAATCTATCAGAATAGGATAGAATTTACTGCCTTTCTAACTTTATAGGAATACCAAAAACCTCTGTAATTTTTACCGAAGCGATTTGGTAATGATTTGAGTAATATTAAGATAAAAAAAAAATGGTTTATTAATGTGCAATAAATTGTGAATATTTGGTGATTTTATCATCATAACTTAGAAAATGACATAAAAACCATTTATTTGGTTAAATTTACTTTTCTATTTTGCATTTTTTTTTACTAATTCTGTGGTAATGAGGAACAAAATTTTGAAAATCAGAAGTTTTGGTAAACTATTCCCATATGAATGGAAAAATTATCAAATGAATGGTTGAAACACCGTACATTTCGGTTTCTTATATCCAAAATGACGTTTTTTTTATTCATTTTTCTTAAACCAGAAATGTTATTTCCATATGGTACAGTACAATTTTACCAGATAAATTTTCGCCGTGTGCTCATGCAATAATTTTTACAAATTACTGATAAAGTAATTACAATTAAAGTTTTAATTTATTTCATTTTTAAAGTGAGTACTAAGTAACTGAAACAAAAATAAAACGTTTACATGTTATTTTTTTATTGATGACCGGCAGTTTAAACTACCACTAGGTATTTTTTTTAAATACATTGCCAATATTTAATAACAAATCAATATCTAATTGCATTGGCACGGGACATAAACATATTTCAAAATCAACTTCCTCTACAACGAGGCATTTGGGCATTTAAAACGACATTTAAACGAAGCATTTAAAACGACATTTAGATATAGACTTCACAATAGGCCTTCCAAAGTATACCCTAAGCAATCTTGGTGCCAAACTGGCAACTTTGCTAAATCTTTCAAGATAATGACTTTTTATGAAAATTTTCATACCCCGAAAGTGTAGGATATGCACATCAACATAGTACTTAGGGGTTGAATAACCCACTTAAGCGAGTGGCCAAGAAGCAGAAAGGTGATGCCCATTGTAATGATGGAGTTTCTATTCATATGCGGTATCAAAACGGGACATTTTTTTAATGTTCACTGTCTTTATAATTATACCTCATAACCTTAGCTTGAAGCATAGGGCTTCCGACATACTTTTACAAATCACTATATTAATTGCCAACAACCTATTCTTGCTTTATGATATTTTTGAAAACTTTTATCAATTCATTTAATAGCCCTGCGTACAAGACTTTTTTCGTTTTCTCTTTCTAAGAGGATTTAAATCACGCCTGTTTTAATTTAGATTTTCTGGCCGACCCATTTCCTTATTATTTTTTTTTTCTGATTGTATGTTCGATTTTGTACGAGCTCTCAAATGACGGTCAGGGTTCAAGAATTTTGCTATACGCGTCAATTTTTCTTCTGTGGTATTTATTTTTTGCTTCGAGTACGAGCTTCTTGGCTATCTTGCTTACAGACTTTATAAACACTTTGTGCGCCGGTTGACTTAGTGTTCCGATAAATAACATTGAAAGCAAATATTTTGTTGTATTTATACAAATTATTGATCTTGTCTAATTCCAGTGTATGGTTTTTAAGTCTGAAATAAGTTATGCTTCGAAAGCTACTGATTTTTTTAAATGACATTAGTCTATTTTTTGTTAAAATGTACAAGTTTAAAAACGTTATATATAACAGTTGCTCAGATAAAAGCTGCGATAGATATCTGGAGGTGTTAAAACATATATCCAAAACTAAAATTGCATAAGAACAAATGCCCGGACATGCTATAGTACGTCATGCCAGGGCATGTCATCTTAGGGGTGCTTCTCTTTCATGACCTTTTCAGGAGCACACACAGAAATAGTTCTTAAAAGAGAAGCACCTTTTAGCGGCATTTGGCGACATTACCTCAGTTGGGTTTCCATGCAATATTAATTCTAAACAACTCCCTTGTGAAAGTTTGTTACAACATTAATGCGACCCTCTGTTATATATAAATTTTTTTAACTTTTACAGTTTGACAAAAAATTGATTAAAAATATCGTTTAAGAAAACTTATCGAGAGAAACTGATTGTAGACTTTAAATTATCTCCACGAAAATATGTAATATCTGTTAAAATTGCCCATCCAACAACAAAAAAATGTTCCTCTGTGCAATGCTCACCAAAGGTCATCTTTTTTGAGGAAAGTTTTTTCACTGAAAACATAATAAAAGTAAATTTCAAACAAAACATTAAACACATTAGTGGCTTGCACGATAGAAAAAAAAAAGATTTACGAAAAGGGTTTTTCTTACTCCCCTAGAAATTAAAGGCAACAGATCTACCATGGATGGGTATGCCAATCAGTGTCAATTCACTGAAATGCATATACGCTTCTCAACTAAATTACTTTTCAAGCGCAACACTTTTATAATGAACAAAGTCTGAAATTATGTGTATTAGTTCATTTTGTTAAACTGCGTTCTTAATGTTACAAAATTACTATAGAAATAAGTAAATAAAACGTTTTTCGGAAAACATATGTCAGAGAAAGAATTAGATTTTCACCTACAATCCATGTATTATAAATACATTTAACTTAGAGTTCTTGAATAAAACTCAATTTTTGGTAATCAAAACACAATTATATTATTATTTAGATTAGAGAACAAGTTATTATTTTTTTTAGATATTTCATAAAAGCGTTCAACACAAACAAATGCTAATATTTTTCAGTAATATGCTCTCTCTTATTTAAGTCCTGTTACTCGACATGAAACTGCTTCTTTTCTTTGAGATTGAAGAACAATAATACATTTATTCATATATATATATATATATATATATATATATATATATATATATATATATATATATATATATATATATATATATATATATATATATATATATATATATATATATATATATATATATATATATATATATATATATATATATATATATATATATATATATATATATATATATATATATATATTTGCTTTATTCAATACGATGCATTTTAAATACTGCTTCCTTAAGATAAAACGAAGTTTCTTGGAAAACACTTATCTCAATTGGATGATTGCTTTGAGATATATTTCGTAGTTGTGGGAATATGGAGAAAGATCTTTTAAATCCATTTAATTCTTCTTATACGTGTCTTTATTCACATTTACGCAATAAAATAAAATTTATCATTTGCTGAATCATCTTTTAACTACTGTCTTTATTTAAATGTTTGTTTTTTTTCATTTTGGAGAATCAAATATTGATGCATCACAACAAATATAGATACTTTTCACTAAAAGAAAAGAAACATTTTACTTATAGTGTACGGAAAAAAAATTCTGATATAGTTACCGCACTATATTGCAATGGTATTTCTGGTAAAAAGAAACTATGATTCTAATATTAAGAATCGAAATATTCGGAATAAACCATTCATTTTGTAATTTTATATTCATAAGGTAAGGGTTTAGAAAAAATTCTTGTTTTCAAAATTATAATCCTTATTTACATACATTTAATAAAAGATACGAAACTGAATTCAACCGAATGAATGGTTTTTATGCCATGATCTAAGAAATCTTGAAAAAATTAGCATCTTTTAATACGTTTATCAAACTGTATCGCACATTATAAAAACAAATTTTATAGTTAATTTCATTAAAATAAGTATTAAAACGCTTCGATAAAAATTATCGAACTTTTTGGTAATTCTATAGAGTCAGAAACGGGGTAAAGTTTACCATATTCTGGTAATTTTGACCATACTTTTTTCCTCAAGCTTTAGAAAAAGTGTGTTAGCTTTAGAACTTAAAGTGTTAGCTTTAAGAGAAAGTTCAAAGTTTTTTCCTCAGTGTTAGCTTTAAAAAAATCAAAGATTCAAATGATTATTTAATTAAACATTTTTTTTTTGCATTATATATAAAATGCGTAGAAATACTTCGGGGCATTAAATATATATATAGTTCATTACATTACATATAATTCATTCATTACATTAAATATATATATAGTTCAGTAATTTATATTGCATCTGTTTTTGAAATTTTTTGAAACAACTAGTAATATGCCTTCAGAGTGGAGGGCGCGAAAAAAATTGCATCTTAAAAACTTTTGATTTAATAATTTGGTTTTTATATACAAAACTGCAATCCCAATGATTCGTCGGTCTAACCTTAAATATGCAAATTAGTTTGTGCTGACAATATTTCTCGCCACAAACCCGACTGTTTTCCTGTCTAACAATTAGTATGATATTTTATTTTTTATATTGCGAAATTCTCTCGCTTTTTGAGGTTGAAGTCAAATCAGTCAAAAAATCATGTTTATTCCGAGAGTCTCTGATTTCCTAACACGATTAGAAAAAATAGAAAAAAATGTACTCATTTACTATAGATTTAACACCTTTTCATTAATATTAAAAAATAATTATAAACATATCAATGAAATGTTGTTAGTATATTTGATTTCAAGCAAACTCTACCACAAACAATAAATATTTTGTTACACATACACGAAACTGTATAAAATACATTGACTTACTATCAAAGTGTGACTTTTTACGTGACTTTCTACGTAATTTTTATCTATAATTAAACATTGTTAAAACAATAAATAGCAAAAATGAAGTTTTTTCATCAAGGTTTTTTTTTTTCCTTGGAGCTATGATTTCTTCTTAATAAAGAACTATTTGCAGCTAAACATTAAACTAATTGCTATATTCTAATGAAAGCACAAAAATTTTAATAACATATCTATCTATTATACATTCAAATTATAGCAGCTTCTAGCAATATCTAAATATATATTGATAAAGTAAATATAAATTCATCATATATCTTAAATAATGAAGACATTGACTTAAACATGCTTCTCACATATTAATTTGGTTTTGTAATAATGAAAATAAGCTCTTTATACGCGTAAAGCTTTCTACTCGATGAATATTTGATATCTTATTAAATTAATACCTAAATACTTTGTATTTAATCAATAACTTTAGCAGTCTCGCTGTCTATGTCATTTCAGAGGAGGTCTTATATCAACTCTATCACACTATTTTTAGACACTCATCAATGTTGTTTGCGTCTTTTGGGAACGAAGCCAATCCTTGGAGCGAATAATTTAAATGTATTAGTCCTCCAATCAGAAATTAAGTCAGGAGCTTCAGCAGTTCTTCCCAATTAGAGGGGATCGGGTGACAGCGACAAAGACAGCATCCCTTATTCAGACTGATAGAGGACATCGCCTCAGAAGAATTCATGGAAAGCATTTAGGCTTTTAGAAGTATTTCGTTCAGAAGAATTAAACTTCATTACTTAAATTTGCAATGGGAAATATCTAATATTCTTTATTTTTATTAATTATCTAATGCTTATATGATTATATGATTATATAATTTATTTTTTACGTTCATTTAAAATAATAAGGTCTTTGTTCTTGAAAAAATGTATTCAGTAAAAAATTCAAAATAGAACGCTGTTGCTTTAATAAGTTATCACTTATAGTGTGGTTACTGTTGTTATAATCCATTTTTTTGCATTATTTGCATAGTAGTTTATAATTAGCAAATAAATTGAGTAAATTCTTTTTGAGTAAAAAAAAAAGACTTTAATTGAAAATAGACTATTTTTTTTTAAAAATTTCTTGAAAAATGCATTAAAATACATTTAAACGTGTCCATTTTGTGACCATTTAAACACGCATGCTTACTTAATACAACTCAACGGGAGACAGTAGGACAATTATCCATGATACTAAGACTGACTTTTTTCGATGTACTTTCGATGTGCTGATCTTTTTCGAACTACTTATGATATCGCTTTGAAATATTCTGGGGATATTTGAGACTAAATCAATTGTTTGGTCTGATTTTGCATTATACTGAATATGTTTTGAGCTTTTAACGATTCTTTCAGCTATGAAATGATGAAACTTTTTTAAAAATAAAAAGGTTTCAGTTCATAATAGTTCGGTTGATAAAAGTTCCGCCATTGGCATGTATTAACAATTATCACAGTGCAAACATGTATAAGTATATATTCTGGCGAAAAAAACTGAAGCAATATCTTCAGATGCTGAAAAAGGGTACAAAGAAAAAGGTCAGTTTTAGCAATATTGGTATATGCCCTACCGACTCTTAGTATATATATATATATATATATATATATATATATATATATATATATATATATATATATATATATATATATATATATATATATATATATATATATATATATATATATATATATATATATATATATATATATATATATTATAATAAATTTTATTTAAAGCTCTTAGAAGCGATTTTACGCTTGCCCAGATAGCACTTTATCCATTTAAGAATAAATTATAGTTCAGATGCAATAGGTAAAACCAACAGCAAGCACAGTTCACCAGATTTGCGTTATTTGTTTTATTGATACACGATACTTGTAAACGATATTTTGCAGAGTCAGAATATTTTTTTAACCTATAAAACTTGTTAACGTTTTCAAATACAGATCTTCTTAAAAATAATTGCAATTGAAGAAAACAAGTATTTCTCCTATGTTTGGTATTTTAATGACCGAGACAGATGATTACTAGGATCTTTTTAAATGGTTAATGTTTAAAAACGCACATCTCTTAAGGTATCTGACTAGTGCAAAAACATGATTTTGGGTAAGATTTTCGAAGTTGAGTTTATTATAAATTTAGAGTTTCTGTACTCTTAGTTTTCTAAAAATACTTTAGTTTGTTTGGATTCCAATTTCTTACTAAATTATAGCAGTTTTATGAAAAGTGACAACATTTGATAGACTGATGATTTTGAGCCTTTAAATGCGTTTTTCTCAAAATCAGATTTGCTTTATTATTTTAAGGTGATTTTAAACCACCTTAAAATAGATATCTCATGTTGTTTCTAAAATAATTTTCTACAATTTTTCATGAGTGTTATACCACACATTGGTTATGGTTATACCACAAACATGGTTATACCACACATGTTTTGATCTACATATTAAGAAAAATGCATAATTTTTATTCTATATGTATGTTTTTTTGTTAAAGAAGTACGAATTTTTCTACAATGTTGCTTTTTTAAGTATATTGATTCCTAACTCAATATTATATTCATTTGTTTTCAACGATAATAATTCAATACATAGTTGATAGTTTTAATAAAATCCGCAACAGATTTTTGTTTTAAGTGATAATTTTTTTTTTATAGTGTTAAGGGTATATACGAAAAAATGCTTTATTTTTATATAAAAATAGCCATTTACTAAAAAATAACAACAATAATATTTTTTTACTAGTTTAATAGGTTTTAACATATACTAAAACAAATAAACTAGCTTTAAAAAATTTTATTTTACTATATAAAAAGAGTCGTGTACCTAAAAAAAGGCATTGCATTTAAAAACAATATTTTTTTTCTTTTACTTATTCAAAGTTTCTCATCGATAGCACATTTTAAAGAGTACGTTAAACTAACTATTTAACGTCTTCAAACACCTATTTTTTTAAAAAAAATTATCAGAAATAAATAAGTGGTTAACTTATTTTATGTTTATCAAAAATTAATTACTAAAGTCAAAATGTAAAAAAAAAAAAAAAAATTATAATAATATGGCTCCTTAAAAAAAATTATAAACTGCATTCTTAAAAGCTTAATTTTTGGTACAGCTTGTTTTTTCTTAAAAGAAGCTACTATTTAAGTTTTGTATATATTTTAGTTCTTTTTGTCTAATGTAAGTTATTTTTTTTCATATTAAAGCGTCATTTTTACCTTTAACCATTTGGAGACTGCTGGTACAACATTTATGCTTTAAATGTTTTTTTTTACGTAAAAGTATTTGATATATGAAAGATAAAATAAATATTTTGTGATACTATGTTTGATTTGCATTTTACATAATGTCTTTTATATATCATATTATATATATATCATATATATCATATTATCATATCATATCATATCATTTATAACAAAAACATAAAAAAATAGGGTACAATTGCTTAACCAGTCTTCACCAAAATGTTAAATGCATATTATACTATTGATGCGACATAATTTGCATGTTCTGTTGCATGCCAGTCAGCATACTTTCAATAAGGAAGTTGCTTATAATTAAATTAAGTTCATATGAGCTGTTTTAGCTCAGTGTATAAAGACACTGAGCTAACAAGGTAATGGGCTGGAGTTCAATCATTGTCATTTCATGACCCACCCAGGTTTACATCGCTGGTACCAGCTGGTTTGGAAAATAAAGACGGATCATGCACAATGGCGATCACACTGCCACAATCATATCATTAGTTCCGTAAATATGGAGCTTTAACATTCATGGTCTGGCCTAGACGGGCTGTGGTGCAAGTGCTTCATTTAACTAATATGGGAGAAAGAAAATAGTACAAAGTTATCTTAATGAAATCATACTCCCTAATTAAAATAACATTAACGGCATTAGCTACATCTTTTTTTATTAAAAACTCAATATTCCTTTAAAAAGAAGCAAAAAAGTATTTTATATAATGTTTCACTTCAATTCTATTTCATTTAATGCGTAAGTAATTGCATAGCTACAAGACTCATTTGAAAGTCAGATGTGATGAGACTTTAATTTGCAAGATAAACTGAAGTTGTTCGATATCTTTGACTCCAATAACTTTTCGAATTCACGTGTTTAATATTCTGACTCTAGATGTCAGTAATCAGCTGAAATTGAGCTAGAAGTGTTTACTTTTGGGATTAGTTGAGTTTTATACAAAAGGAACTTTCCGTTAAATTCTCAGAAAGTTTGAATTAACCGTGCATTTTATAAGGATTATTTGGAAACAGAGTAAGATTAAAATTTTAAGCTTTCTTAAAATATGTTATTTAGGTACAGAATTTAAGTATTGTAAATAAGTATTATGTTACTTTCAAAATATCAATGAACATTGAGGAAATAAGGTTTAATACAGTACAAATTTCGTATCCATTCAAAGCATGTTTTACAGAATATGAAACTTACTTTTTAATAAACATTAATTATTTAAATTCAAATATATTAATGCATTTAATTAACAGAGACTAATGATCCTTTAACTTTTTTATTAAAAGTTATTTAATTTTAATTATTAATGTTTTAACAAATTGTCATAATCATTTTTAAAACATTTAATAATTAAAAGTGAAATAATCAGTAGGTACTAAATATTTTAATATTTTACATAAAAATTTGAATACCGTGAAGTAAGATAACATGAATTCATGCGAGTATTTTCAGCCCAACAATAGAAAAAGGAATGAAGTCACTTTCCAGACAGATGAGAGTGATTTTATTTATTTATTTTGAGGACAATAAGTGCAAGGAACATGTTATTATTGTATTTTTTTGTCAAAATACAATGCAAATTGTTACAGTGTACGTTTTTGTGTGTCTTTTTTGGGGGATCAACAATTGCTCCCAAAAGTAAAATATACCATCATATATAATTATTCAAAACTATGAACAAGTTATAATGTTATATTACACATCGACATTTGACACTTCTTGTAGGTAAACACATCAATAAAACTGATAATACCAATTTTTATAAAGTTTTTTATTTAGTTTTTTCATAACAAGTCTTGCTGAGCAGAAAAAAATCTAGGTCAAATTACGGTACAAATTACAGGAACTTTGGGTATATAATCCGTAAAATCCATTTTACAATAAAATTCATTTTTACCGTCACATTTTATATCGCATTTCTTAAAATAAAATATATTTAATTAGAGTGATTACATGACATAACGGTAATTATTACAAAAAAGTAGGGAATGTCCGATTTGTTTTTCTTGTTCCGTAGTATATTCCTGTAAAAATGGGCCTTACAGTAAGAAGGGTTGGTACTTTTCACCGTAATTTGATCCGTATTTTTGTAGTATAGCTTGTACTAATGGGACAAGTGGTAAGGATTTTTTTTCTGAGGAAAACAGAATGTCAACATATTATTCCAAACTTGTATCAGGTTGTGTTAAAAATAAATGTATTAATCAATACAGATCAATAATCAATTTTTAACATCACAACCATTAAAGAAAATTATTTTGCTCCAAACAGCATAGCAGCCAAAAAACTATTAGAAATAATTACAATAACTATCTACCCCTAAAACCAATTCCGCCTTAACACATTGGCACTTAAGTCAACATATCAGGCAATAAGGTTTTGCTCATTAAGCTAACGACTAAATATGTGATAAGAAATTGCCTGTCAACTTAATTAACGAAATAAAGGCCAGAGCTTGCATTCCGTGAGTATTTGATCACATGTTTTTTTTTCTTTTTTTACTTTTGTTAGGATGACGTTAGTTTTTGATTCACTTTTTAAATAAATTCAAATAATTGTCCAATACAAATGCTTGTTAATTGGGGGAATTGATTAGAATTCATAACTTTATATGTTTATTATTTTGTCATTAGTTCTGAATGTAAAAATTACTTCTCAATGAAGTAATTAAAAACTAAGCATATATAGCAGTCCTTAATATTTTTTAGTACATAAATGTTTTGTACTGATAAAAGTAATGGAATCCCCACTAAACTTTTATAATTGAGTTAGCTTTATATTTTTATCGAAGTATGTACAAGATGTTAAATTGTGATCAAGATGCTTTTTTACTGCTGATTATGTTATTTTTGTGAGAGCAATTCGCATGAAAAGCAACAGATTTAGGTAAATTGAAATCAATCAATCAATATCTATCTCTTTATCTATATATATATATATAACACTACTAAAACAAAAAGGATAAAAAGAAGAGAGAGAAGTAAAATAATAAGTTATATTTATTGCGCATAAGCTCATAAAATAAGTCAAAGATATAGAGAAAACATGAAAAATAATATAATAAACATTTATGAAAAGAGAAGAAGAAAAATTAATATAAATTAATCTATAATTTTTCTTCTTCTCTTTTCATTAGTCTTTATTATATAATTTCCTGTGTTTTCTCTATATCATTAACTAAGCTCTCATCTCATGTCTATTTTGCAGCTGTAACACTAGAGTGACATATTTTATAATAGAGAGAAAAATTTGCATTTGTGCATCTTTTACAAATTTGTATTTATAAGTAGTGTAATTTATAATATGACATTAGCTTCTGCCATCAAATTACAAAAATTGCCTAAAAAACTTTATTTTGAGAGGGACTCAAGTATATTCTTCGCTAAAGAAAGTTATATATGATGCCCAAAACCTTAATTGTGTCACTTTTCAACACCAAATTTAAATTTTTAGTAGGTTTTGTAGTATTAAGGTGCCCGAATACCTTCGACAAAATTTTTTTTAAATATTGGTATTTTTTATTTTTTTGTTTTAGTTATAGATATTTATAGTGTAGTTAATGAAAAAATTTAAAAAAAATATATTACTGTGAAAAAAACCCAAAAACTTGCTGAAATTTGACAAAAAACTCCCTATACGGGGCTCGCTCTAAAAGAAATGCTTATTAATAAAAATAAATTTTTAAAGACATATGCAATAAAATAAATTTTTAAAGACATATGCAATAACATATAAATTTTTAAAGACATCTACAAAATGACCTTAATTATATGAAATTATACATTTTTAACTCAAGATATGAATTTTTTTCCAATGAATACCACGAATTTTGGAGGAAAAAAAATGTCCTAATTTTGAAAAAAAGCCATGAAATTTTTAATAATACAAAAATCACTTTTATTTTAGGTCAAAACAACACTAATACTTCCGAAAACATGTGTATAAAATTTCAAACCAATGCAACAAAAACTGTCTGAGTTATCTTTGCCCCGTTTCAAAAAGTAAGCAAAAAAATGTCCTGAATATTTCAATTAAATTAGACACATTTTTTAATAACTATTTATTTCATGCATGGAAAAAAATTTTAATGAGCGTATTTCATTTATTTACCATACGGAACGTAATCTTAGGAAATGAAATTAATTCATTTTTGTCACAGTAGATAAAACCCTGTTTTGTTCAAAATTTCTTTTATGTTTTATTTTTATTTTTTAAGATTGAATTTTGTTAATTAATAAATTCACTTAATCTTGCTGAATTACTACATTAAGTTTTAAATTATGGTAGTTTTTATAGATTTTAACATTATGGTTCATGCTTAAATGCTATATTTTTATGTGCTTTTTACGAAAAATTATTTTTTAGGCAACACAAATCCACAAAAAAAAAAAAAAAAAAAAATCTTAACTACTTAAAATATAGTTTTATTTTAAAAGTTTTATTCCAATCATATATCAAGAATAATAAATTAAAAACTACTTTTTTTAATATAATTTTAAGAAAAAAGGATGCCCCTATAGTTTTAGGTAAATGAGTCACATTTTTTTATTTGAAGCATAAAAAAAGTGAAACTAAAGTTTGCAATATGTTTATTGTACTTAAACACAGCGTAATTTTAGGAAACGAAACTAACTCTAAATTTTCATGAAAAAAAAAAAAAACCTGTTTTGCATGAACTATCTTTTATATTTCTTCTGTTTTTAAACTTAAATTCGTCAAATTCTTTATATTTTTATGCACTTTTTCGCTTGTGTACCGAAACTACATTCAGCAACTACAAAATAGAAGCCTAAGTCTGTGTTTTCAAAATTTATTACGTATAATTTTATTACATGTAAAAAATTTACTTTATGATTTCTTTGATAGAACAGCGACCAATTTTACGACCTTATTTTCTAGAAAAAGTACATGGAATTTCTTAGATGATACTTATCCTAGTGCTACAGTCCCTTTTCTTGAGTCACGTATTAAATATAGCTTCCGTTTTCAGTGACAAGAACACGATATATGTTATGGTAATGGGGCGATATATTTCCTCCGATCCTTGTAGAAATCGGGAACAGTAAGGGAGTAAAATAGGTCGAAAGCCCTTCTTTGTATTTTATCCTCCATCCAAGTTAAGTGTATATATCATCACAGAGTCTTTTACACCTTTTTGTGACATGTCAAGAGGCACATGAATTACATTTGCAATAAAAAGGATTTACGCTTCATTTTCAGGCTCTGTGATAGGACAGTAAGAGTTCAGTTTATCTAGTCCAAACAATAACAAAAAACCCTTTTGCTTTAGTTTTAGGTTTAAAGTGGCCAAATCATATTAAAATCTGTAGTTTTTATGTATTTCTACTAGAAGAATGTATTTTATTTTGAAGTTGTAGTTTTAAGTGTAAATACGTATTTAAAGCTACTGTTTAAAAAAATGACATAATTATTAATTCATCAAACATGAAATTATTTTCGTTCGAAAAAAAAATAATGATGTCATTGCGTATTTCGTTCATAACTTTGCATAATAACACACAGAACTTTGTTTCAAGAGTAATAATAATGATAAAGTTTGAAAATATTGATTGGAATTCATTTTGTCTTTTTAAAAATAATTATTTTAAAATAAGAATTTCGTTAAATACCTTAAGCTTAATAATATCTACTAAAAAAGCATTTTTATATTAAATCTTGAAAAAAGAAAAACAATATTCTATTTTAAAATTAGTATCAGGTTTATTTAGAAATATTGCTAAAAATGTTTTTCTAACCACACCGGTGTGCAAAATTTAACGATGAACTGGCTTTTTGAATGTAAGTTTGAGCATCAGTGTTGAAAATCGATAAAAATCATAACATAGGATCCTTATTCGTTACGAATATAGGGAAAGTAAGCAACTTGTAAAGAAAATGTCATCCACTGTATCAATAAGGAACGTTATTGAAATATAGGCTAAAAACACAATAGTACAAATGACCGAAACGTCAATAGTACATGGGATTGGCAAGGAAATTGCAGCCTTTAGTATGGGATATGATCATCTCTGACTGAATGGGATATGCAGGATTGACATCGCCTGCCCATGCTGAGGACCAGGTTGTAAAGAAGCTCTTGAAAAATTGCTGCCCATTCCTGTTATAGTGCTAATCTCAGCTGCGTAATTGTTGTTGGTGGCTGGTGATGTGCTCCCTAGAGTGACCCACACGTGATGAATTGGATTAAAATTCAACGACCTCATCAGCCATTTCATATCTGCGATATCTTCATTTTCCGACAGTTCTGTGACAGCCACTGTACTATGAGGAGTAGCGTCATCGTCCATAAAGATATACTCATAGCCCACAGCACATCTAAAAAGACATACATGATGAAGGAGAATCTCTGTAAAATAGCGGGTGCCAGTGATTGAATCACCTTGGAGGATGTGCATATCAGTACGGGTATCAAGCTTTATACCCCCCATACAAGAATTCCTCCTCCAAATCGGTCACTTTCGATGATGTTTAAGGGTTATTGCGTGGTCTTCACTCCCTCCAGGTGTGTATGTGTCCAGAATCACAGGTCAGACTAAATCTGCTCTCATCCGTAAAAAGTACTCGACCAAATTGCGCATCTGCCCAGCTGTCGCGTTCTTGGCACCATACTAAACGGCTTCTCCGGTGACCTGGCTTTAATGGAACCCGTCATACTGGCCGTAGACCACTTTTGTTCAGTCTCCTGATCACGGTAAAACTCGATATCGGGGTCCAGTACTTTGCTGTGTGTGCTTAGCGATTTCTTCTGTTGTTTGCCGTCTGTTCTTTCTAGCCTGTAGGACTCTATACAGGTCATCCGGCGCCGTGGTTATGCGATGAGGACCTCTACTAAACCTCCAGACATCTGTTCTAAGCTCGTAAAACGATACTGTGGGCGATCCCGAACTCCTCAGCCACACTGTCACACTTCGATATTCCAATAATTCGACTTCTAGTAAATTCATCCAGATGTCATTCTCTGTGTGGTTGGTCTATTGGCCATTTTACGCCATGACAACAAATTCACTTCGTTTAAACTGATGTATACCGAACAATACCGTTCACATAAATACCGAGCTTCCACCGCATGCATATCTTCTACTTTACCTTACCGTGAATGGTCTTCTCAATGACTTTTCGCTCCATTGTAATTGCCTGTTTTGTTGCTATGCTAGTTTTGCTAGTTTTTTAATTTCGTTCTTTATTTTTGAACACCAGTGTATAAATTTATACAAAAAATCCGTTGCATAATCCATTATTTATATCCTGTATTATTTTGCCCATATTATTTGCACCCTGTACCTTATGTACCCGGAACTACTGTAAATATTTACGGTATTTGGTAGAAAAAGTTCGCATTCTGTATTAGTTGCTCATTACTGTGACAGCAGGAATTAACTGAAATCTTGGAGATCTTTTCAGGACTGGAAAGTTATTTTTAATTTTATTACTTTTCGTAATTATCTTAAAGTAATGAAGTCCAACACAAGTAAGAGAGTAACAAAATTTAAATAATATAAGATTAAATTCCAACTTTTTTAGCTTTGGCTTTCGAAAATAAAAAAAAAGAAAGTGTAAGCTTCTTGTACTTTTGATCGATGTCAGTAGTTTGAATGCAAATCAATACATTTAAAAACATTACATTATGTGATTATTTGAAAAAATTTTTGAATTTTTTATAAAAAAAAAAATATTTGTCAAATTTAAATGCGTATAGAGATGCAGTGCTGATAGTTTTACCAATAATTGGTGATGGAAGTTCATTAATTCGTTTGAGATATGAGAAATGTTTCTTTTTTACTTTTCTCGAAAAAAGAATTCTTCCTGATTAAAACTTTCCGAAAACTGAACATTATAATCACTATATCTTAAAACAACTTCCACTAAGCCAGCATAATGATCAACATTATTAAAAAAAAACTTTATTTGCACAAAATCATTAACTTTTATAATTTAGTCAGAGTTGTCAAGAGGCTCCGATTCCAATTCATAAACTTCTGATGATGTATGGTAAAATACCAATTTATTTCCTGAATACTGATACCGATTTATTTTCTGAATACCGATTTGTCTCCTTTAAATTTTAATAAATTCTTTAAAGAGTGGATCAATATAAATGGTTTGAACTAAATTGTTAGCTTCAGATTTAAATCACTATTTGTAAGGATATTATTCTTCAAAATCGCTCTAATTTTAAAAAAATAAATAACATCAAATGTGTTACATTTGCAACCAGTTCATACATCTTCCATGATAAGGTCAATGGATATAGAGTGAACATCTCCACACTAGCCCATGTCTTTATTCTAATCCCACCACCAAGTATCTACACTGGCCCCATGGTGACATGCGTTTGTTTTGACCCAATGCAGATTTATTGAAACTATATAGTGCAATATTTAATGAAAGAAAAGTAAAAAATAACAGTATAACTCATTACATATTATTATCTTTTTTTATGAAATTCTGAAAATAAAATATGTTTATAAAAAGTAAAGAGAAAATTTGAAAGATACTCTTGCACCTTAAAACTTCCTTCTAAAATATTCACACTGTGCGTATATGACTGTACATCGGTGTTGCTAATCTACGATATATCACAGAGGAAATTTAACCAATCAAGAAAAAAGTTATTCACGATTTCTACTCTAGCCCCCATGTCCGCACTATCTCCTCCCCTCTTTTAAACTGTTCTAAAAATTTATTTGCAAAAAGAAATTCTTTCTCAGCAAGTTGGATATTAAATGAAAGCAAAAACCAAGCAAACAATATTTACTTTTATGATTACAATAGTTTAGTGACCAATAACTATGTTTCAACTGTAAGGTTTTAAACAAAATATTTTTTTCAGGAAAATATTAATTTCTATCATATACTTCTTAGATAACAATATTGGAAACTGATAAAATTGATCCTATTATTTAATCATTATCATATCCTAAAATAAGTATTTTAGGATAGTACCTTGTTATTTAAACAAAACTCATTCTTCTACAAAATGGAATAAATTTTAATAATAGCAATGAAATCCGAAGACAAAAAAACTAGAAATAAAATCTAGGGGGAAAAATATTCAGTCTCACTAGATGAATTTATCTGCTAGATATATATATTTTTTTCAAATGTTGTTAAGTATAAAATGAATGTAATTTAAATTTAATCGACATCGGGGATGTTATTTTTGCTGCAGTACTGAACAAAAAAAATGCAGTAATGAACAAAACTTTAAAATACTGAATCTAATTTAGAATAAGATTATTAGCTGCGTTTTGTTAAAAAAAGTTCTTCCTAATTGAACAAAATAGATCAAACTCAAATGTATTCTAGATGACCTTAAAATGTTTCGAAATTTCTTGTTCAATAACATTTTTGCTCTTACTATACATCAGAAGTGCAATTTTTTTAACCAAAATGACGTAGGAAACAAACTTTCGGATGGCTTATCTAAGTCTAATTAAAGTTAGATTTAAATAATTAGATGTTTATTGTGTAAAAGTATTTAAAATTTTTATTGAGCCAATAAACTTCGCTGAATAATGTATATTAAGAAAGAAACACGCAAAGAACAAAACAAATCCGAGTTAAATGTAATTCGAATTTGATTAAACATTTTTACTGTTTCTTGTTAAATGGCATTTCTGCTCTAAATAAAAAACAATGTAGTACATAACAAAACGTACTAAACAATATTTGAGAATAGCAAGTCTATATTTTTTCAAAAATAAATCAAGATAGTTAGCTGCTTCTTGTTTAGAAACCTTTTTCTTATATTACAAAAATATTAAACAAATAAATAAATAAAAAATAAACGTAAAGGACAAGAAAAATAAAATCTAAATAAAATCCAAATCGGATTACAATGTGTTGCTACCTTTGTGAAACAAAATTTTTTATTATAACTATTTATTATTAAAGTAAATTTAAAAAATGGCATTGTAAATCAAACTTTAAACTATCCCATTTAAATCTAATCGGAACACTATAAGGATTTCCTGCTGTTTGTGTTTAACAACACATTTCTTTCTGCTTGAATCTATCAATTATATAGATTAAAAAAAATAACTTAAAGGAGTACAACTTAAGAAAATCTAATCCAATCTTAATCTTAACCAAATTAAATTAAGCTATTTTGCCATTTCTTACTTACAAAATTTCAAACTTAAAATAGCTTTTCACATGGAAAGAAATTATTTATCGCTTCCAAATAAATCCGCTTACGCATTCTTTTTCCATTTAAAATGTTTCTTTCGAAAATAACAAAAAGATAAATTGCGACAAACGTGGATTAAGAAAATCTACAGCATTATAAACCACTTTATTCCCCCGATATCGGAAAATCAAGGTTTTTTGAGTGGGCCCTCTGCCGAGGCTTATACAAAACCGATTGCGCATGCGCATTTTATTCACAGCGTGAAATCGTTTATCGAATTTCGCCGGCCACATGAGTTACAAGAAAACAGCGTCGGAGCTATCTGCTCAATTGGTTCACTATTTCCATTCTATTTATTTATATAGAATTACATGCTTTAAAATCTTCACTCAATTATTTTCAGGGAATATAATTATAGTTGCATTTAGATTATTCTTAATATTTTGTTCTTACAGCACTGTTTGTTTCGAAAAGGTAATTTGTTTTTAAATAGTATCATGCTATGTAACTACAAGTAAGCTGCAGCATATACTTTTTTTTCACGAGTTCTTAAGTTTAGATTTAATTGTTATGTAAATGTTTTACAACATACTAATATAAAATTAAATGCATTTCATAGATAAACTAAGTTTTTTTTTTAAAAGTTTCAAAGTTCTTACACAAAGTTTAATATCATGTATATACAATATTTTTTTTTACTACAAACAAAAACAAATTTAAATGTATTTCATATATAAATTCATTCATTTATGTTCTTTTTTTATTTAATTTTTTAAAGTTTGAAAGACCTTATATAAAGTTTAGATTGCATTTTAATCACATTTTTTAAAGATAATGACATTTTAAAGAAACTGCTATAAGAAAAAGTCTAATTAAACTGCTTGTAATGTATTTTATTTAAAATAAAACTAATAAAATTTAATGGTTAGCTTTTAACTTTAATTGTAATGTAACCTAATCATTTAGGCTGAATTAAAAAACAATCAAAAATTTTGTATGTATAAAGAAGTCCATAACAATGAATTGAAAAAAATATGATTGTGAATTTAAAAATTTAAGGTTAAAATTAGCAACATATCGATAGTAAATTTATAAATTGATTTCAAAAAAAAAAGTTTTTTAATTCGAATGATGTGCTTAAGCAAGCACCTCATTTTTAAAATAAATTGTAATTCATATGAATGGCCATACTTTTATAAATATGCTAATACAAATTACCATTGACTTATTTTTATTTTTATTCATTACACTTTAATTTTATCTGTTTATTTATAGATGCTGAAAGCATATTAATCTGTAAAACTTTCACTTTCTAATTTTATATTAAGTTAAAAATCAATACTTATATTGGTAAAATATAAAACAAATTGGGCATAAAATATGGAAATATAATATTTTCATACATGAATGCTATTAAAAGTAACAGATTTTTCTCATGTTATTAATTTACAACACTTTTATAGCAACTGTTCTTTGAAAAAAGTTGATCTAAATTTTGAAACTCAAAAGTATTTTCTGTATTTAATTTTTCTCCAACGGGTTTTCCATCTATTATGATCATTGCACATGCAAATTTTTGATTCAAAAATTATTAAATAATTCAAAAACATTGAATTATTAAGAAAATAGTTGAATAATTTATACATATTTTTTAAACATTAAATCTCAAAAATCATTAAATGAACCTTTAATGAATTATAATTCTTCGATAGATAATTCTATAGCTGAAAACCCATTAGCTATAAAAAACTATAAAAATCTTATTACGTATTTAAAATGTTTGAAATATAAATATGGAATTTAATATCGTTTTTATCTAAATGTGATATCTTCATTTTGTAGTGTTAAATTTTCTTTTAACTTACTTCAAAATTTCTTTTATTGGATCCATATTTTAAAAATTCTTGATAACTGAATTAAATGTTTCTGAATGAAACCGATCACAATTTTTTAAATAGCAATTAAAGTAACTACTGTAATATAGTATTATTTGTTTTCAATCCGTACTATTTGTTAATTAAAATTTCATAAAGTATTTAAAATTTTTAAAAGCCCTGAAAAGATATTTAAAAAAAAAAGCTACTATTGAAAAATAAAACTGTGTTACTAATTTTCAATTCAAAATTAATCATGTTGAAAATTACTATTATTACTTTCTGTATCAAAATACTCATATTCTAAATAGCGTGAATATCAAAGAGTGAGAAAATAAATTAAATTTTAAACATTAAAGAAATTTAAGCATAAAAGTTTGTTATTATTCCACATAACAAACTGATCTTGAAATAGATCACTATGTTTTTCGTTAAAAGTAAAATAATTTAAGCATAAAAGTTTGTTGTTATTCCACATAACAAACTGATCTTGAAATAAATCACTATGTTCTTCGTTGAAAGTAAAATAATTTAAGCATAAAAATTTTTTATTATTCCACATAACAAACTGATCTTGAAATAGATCACTATGTTTTTCGTTAAAAGTAAAATAATTTAAGCATAAAAGTTTGTTATTATTCAACATAACAAACTCATCTTGAAATAGATCACTATGTTTTTCGTTAAAAGTAAAATAATCTGTATCTTCAAAAAAGGATAAAAAAATTATAGTGTCAAAATGTTTTTATCAAAAATATTACTATACCCTCTGATGAAGATATGAATTCTTTGCATATCCTCGTCAAAACATATTCTGATTTCAATATTTTTTTATAGTTTATAAGGAATTCAGGGAGGTAAACTATTAAAAGTGCATTATTTAATTTTAATAGGTCTTTGCAATGTCTACGTAAAAGTCAAGATTAAAAAATGAAATACTTACTTCACAAGTAAATTTGTTGATTTTATTTTGGTGTAGAAATTGTAAATAAAATTAATGCAACTTAATTTTGTTGCATGCCAAATTATACTTGTAGCTTTTGTGACTTTCCATATATTATAGAGTGGCAAACATATTACCACAGGTTTTTAGATTTTGAATTAAAACTTCGTATACTGGCAAAATCTTTCAAAGTTACTTTAATCAGAAGTCTATAAAATATGTAATGCTGATAAAAAATAAAAAATTTTGTTGAAAAAAAAAGTAGTATTCAATAAAAAATTAAGAATAAAATTCAAAAGGAGGGTTGCCGCATATTGTTAATAGTTTTTTTTTAAAGGACGATTCTGTAGATTAATACAATTTGTATTTTATCAAATTCATTATTTTTTTTTATTAATTTCCATTAGAGATTTACTCCTTTCTTCCTCCAACAATTACATAATATTTAGTGCTGCCATCTTGTGCTACTGTTTCTAGAAAATACACAATTTAGGAGGAGGAATTACTGCAAAACAAAAGGTTACCCAGATATTAGAAATCGAAATTTTAACTTTCTAAAAGAACGAAATTACATAATTACAAATAGATTTTTTTTCCTGTCAGTCAGCAAATAAAAAACGTCACGGCATTAGATACATTATCTTACATAAATATACAATACAATAAATATAAATCTATATTAAATATGAAAGGGTCATTTTTTAACTCCAAAATATTATAGTTGATTTATTAATATATTTATTTCGAGGTAAAAAAGTAAAAGTTTCGAGGTATAAAAGTGATAATTTAAAAAATTCAAGAAGAAATATTAAAATTTTAATTAATTAAGCTAAATTATTTGAGGCTATGATGTTTAAACAATGCGTGCTGCTTTTACTAACTTTCAATTATGTCTATTTGAGGGAATTGAAATTTTGTTTACAATCTTGGTTTTGTTTAAAGTTATAGTTTTTTTTCTCATTTTGAATATCATTTTATTAATTATTAAAGTTATGAATTAAATATACAACTAATGAATAAAGAAAAGAATAAATATATACTTTTATATTTTTGAAGTAAATATAGTATAAATTTAAATTAACTCGTTTATTTTAATCAGAGTTTTTCGGGGACTTTAACACCACTTGAATGTAATAAACAATATTTATTCCCTTTTTTCAAAATATTTCCTGAAAAATTCCTTAAGCTGTGTATATTTCCACAATTATAAATACTAATAACACCTTACAATAAAATAACGTGATATTTTAAACAGAAAACTCATCTAAGTGTAAAGTTTTAAAATTGTTCATCTTGAAAAATGCACATCAAAACAAATATAATACTCGAAATTTTAGTTCGCAAATTCGAAAATAAAAAAATTTTAAATATCTAATGTTCTATTTATGTAACAAAAGAGACTGGATTAATTTATTTCATGAATTATTCATTTCTCTATACTTTTCAGAGTGGAAGAAGAGAATGAATATAATATATTCAAAAGGGAATTGTTGACTAGGTTTAAAGAAAATTTACAAATAAACACTTTACTTTAAGAAAATTAATTAGAATTTTCTTTTCGATCAACATCGATATTGCCATACAAGGTTTAAACGAAAATGCCAGGTAATTTTTTCCCTCTTTTATCACCAAGCGAAGGGAATTACTGCAGCGTAGATCGAAACCGGAGACTCGACTAGGGCTGCACTTAAGCCAAAACGAAAAGTAAGTATTTCGAATAAATTTGATTTCGAATTTATTTACACGAAATGAGAAGAAGAGGAAATAGCGTAAATCTCATCTGATCTGATTTGCATACGCTAACGAGAATGTCATTTTGAATTCAACGAATCTTCTTGGATTTCGAGTAAAGATCAAAAGACAAGTTTTCAAATGTGTGGCGTCAGGTTAGTGATAAATGACTTATTAAACGACATTTCGTGTACGGAGCTTATAGAAAATACACGCAGCTACGAGAAGAGGCAATTAGACAGAATTCACGAGAATAAGTCTGAAGGTGTTAACAGCTCCACAGAGACAACTATAGCTATGTTTTAGAAGAGATATAACTTGTTGTATCTCGTAATAAGTTTATTTTATTTTGGCTTTAATCCCATGTTAATGCAACCCAGGAGGCACGAATTACGATCAACTCATGTGCTAAGTAGAAAATATGTGATTTTATGTTCTTTTCAACAAAATGCACCAATCAGAGAATAAAGAAAATATATTCAGTTATTTTACATATAAGGTAGGTAATGCACAGATTAACTAGGGTAATTGTATGTACTTTTCAACAAAGGGAACCAATCAGAGAATAAAGAAAATATATTCAGTTATTCTACATATTAGGTTGGTAATGTGCAGATTAACTAGGGCGATTGTATGTCCTTTTTCAACAAACTGCACCAATCAGAGAATAAAGAAAATGTATTCAGATATTCTACAGGTTAGGTTGGTAATGTGCAGATTGACTATGGCGATTTTATGTTCTTTTTCAACAAAATGCACCAATCAGAGAAGAAATAAAATGTATTCAGTTATTCTACAGGTTAGGTTGGTAATATGCAGATTAACTAGGGTGATTTTATGTCCTTTTTCATCAAAATGCACCAATCAGAGAATAAAGAAAATGTATTCAGTTATTCTACAGATTAGGTTGGTAATGTGCAGATAAAAAAGGGTGATTTTATGTTCTTTTTCAACAAAATGCACCAATCAGAGAATAAATAGAATGTATTCAGTTATTCTACATATTAGGTAGGTAATGCGTAGATTAAATAGGGCAATTTTATGTTCTTTCCAAAAAATGCACCAAACAGAGAATAAAGAAAATGCATTCAGTTATTCTATACTACGTAGGTAATGTGCAGATTAAATAGGGCAATTTTATGTTCTTTTTCAGCAAAAAAACATGCACCAATCTGAGAATAAAGGAAACTTACTGCTACAATACATATGTCAGTTATTCAACAAATTAGCTAGGTAGCTTGCAGTTTTACTAAGGTGATCCATTGAAGTAAAAAAAATAGTTCAACTTCCATAGATAATCTTCAAACTGCAGATAAACTAGAGTAATATATTAAAGTAAAAAAATAATACTCCAATTTCCTAGGTAATCTATAAGTTACCTTTATAGTTTACACATTACTGACGGTACTTCATTCATGTGTAGTGATTAAAATGAAACTAAGGTCTTGGCTAGAAAAACAAACTTTTTGGAACTGTTCTGTTAATTCAAATAATGTTCAAAAGATAAGTTTTCGAATGTTTAGTGTCAAGTTAATGTTAAATGACTTACAAAATTGTAAAATCCGTGAATAGGCGTAGCTACAAGAAGCGATTGGACAAAATTCACGAGCATAAGTTTAACAGCTCCACCGAGGCAACTATAGCTGTGTTTTAGAGTCCACATAGCTCGCTGTACTTCGTACTAAGTCTATTTTATTCTGTATTTAACTCAGTAATAATTAAGTCCAAGACGCATGAATTACGATTAACTCGTATTACTAAGTAGAAAACATATGATGTTTTCCTCTTTTAAACAAAATGTACCAATCTGAAAATATACAAAATTTGCATTTAAGAAGTGTCTATACTACCATTAAGGTGCTAAAACAAGTAATTTTGCAGATTATCTAGGTAACATACAGTTTAACTAGGATGGTCCATTAAAGTGCTGAAAATAGCACAAATGCCGACCGGCCTGTGTAGGGGGCAGGGAACTATCCTTGCATCAAAAATGTTCTGGGTTCGAAGCCCGGGCAAGACATGGGTGTTTCTTTCTCTCTCTGTGTAATCTCTGCACTTTCTCCTTTGTGTGTGTGAATGTGACCAGCCCTATAAACTGGTTTGTGGTTGTGTGAATGGTGTGGCAGAAGTCGAATTCTTGGCCATAGATGGCGCCACTGAAAAACAAGAACAATCGCACCCCCTCTGCCTAAACAAGCATACGACAAAAAAAAATATCACAAATTATCTAGAATACATCTACTTTACTAGTCATTCTCTAATATCCACATTGCATGCTAAGCACTCATTAATCTTCATATTACATATTAGATTCTCACCAAAGTGGAGATAAGATCTCTGTTAAGCAACAAATTGAAATAATCAAACATCGATATATTAATACATAGACGCAAAGGGTTTAAAAAACTTATTTAAATTGAAGAGACTAACACAGTGTTATTTATTTTTTTAACATATAATGAATGAAATGAATATAATCTGAAGAGTAACAAATTAACTGCGAGAATCAAACTACGGCAAAAAGATGGCGAGGACGGCATAAGGTTGGTGAAACTAAACTAGTGGAGAAGGAATTATTAGAACTCAGAAAAGAGAATGACAGAAACGAGCACCCTTGACGTATACAGTACGAAAGCCGTTAATAAGCACAAGTAAATAATGCAAAACTCTGCTGTCCACACTTTAACTACTGACCCGATTTAATCTGAAAATTTAGAGAATTATTTTTTTTTCTTGCAGAGAGTTCCATAGTCCATATTCCTAATAGAAATGTTTTGATTACCTTTCAAAAATAGAGTTAAACTTAAAACACATTAATAGGTGAAAATTTAAATTTAGGAGGGAAAATTATATTTAATTTCTACGAATTGTTATCGAAAATAGTACATTAAAAGTCGGATAAAAATCAATAAAATAATTTTGAAATCTCAATAAATCTAGTTTGCATACGAAAAATGCTATTTTAAATTCAATGAATCTTCTTGGTGATCAAGTAATCTTTAAAAGCCAAGTTTTCGAATTCGCAGTCAAGTTATAAATGACTTATTAAACGGCATGCTGATTACAGAGCTTATAGAAATAAGCTTAAATACGAGAGTATGCAATTGGTCCTTAGGAGATGGAGCTTCCGCTACGGGGACAACATAATTTTTTTATTTTTCCTTTTTCCCCATTATCGATTAAATTACATTTTATCAATTTATCACTAAATATACACTATGATAATCTTATATTAATTTCTATAAGAATAAAAAATATTTAGCAATTATTTAAATTTTATAATGAAAATTGGCATAAGAAAAATTTTTTGTAAACTCCTTTTTTTTAATGTAATCCTTAAATAGATGTTCCATTATAATTGCGGAAAATCTTTATAAGTAAGTAATCTTTAATTCCTGTCAAAATCTGTATCAAAAGATTTCTTGCAGGGAGTCTATATTAACCTCCTTGTTCGTTCGTTACGATATGGGTGCTTTGGCACAAAATATGAGGGATTCTCTTATCTCTTGCTCTCTATTACAACACCTTTACATTGAGAGTCATTACTATCGGAAAACTCAGATATCTTTCTTGGTCTGATAATTCTGGAACGCAAAGTGGATGGTCTTCCTGCATGTGAGATGTAGATCCTGCATATGTGATCTTCTTAATGAACTATTGACATTAAACTATTGACAAACAAGAACCTGCCAACAACGAGCAAGATTTGTCATCCGAGAAAGTCTGATGAGTCAACGAGAAGCCTCATTACATGGGTCAGTAAGCCCAAAGTGTCATTATATAAATTTTTTTTCAATCCTTTAACTTTATTGAAAGAAATGCGATATAATTTCCTAACTGTATAAAGTAGTTAGATTTTTCAATCCGCAATAGGAGAATCGAGGGAAATGGTAGAAAAATTTGATGATATATGTTTACCTATTGTTCAGCACCTAGGCTCCGGTTTCAAAAACAAGTCATAAAAATTAATAAATTTTTATGTCCAAAATCTTTTAATATGCCATGCATATACATAATTAGATGCAATAATTCTAAAGAGTTTGAAAAAGATAATGTGATTGGACATAGCAGCGCCTAATGTGTTAAACGGAATTCGCAAGTGTAGGTTTGGAGATCTTATAGAACAGCTCCTACGAGAAAACCCCTACGAGAAAGCAGCCACCACGAGTTTTATTTTAAAATTAGTATAGCTTATTGTACTTCGTTGTAAGTTAATTTTATTCTAGTTCATGATAATGAATCCACGAAAAAAGATGACGGGGACGGCATAAGGTTGGTGAAAGTAAACTAGTGGAGAGGGAAGTATTAGAACTAAGAAAAGAGAATGACAGAAATGAGCAACCTTGACGTATACAGTACGAAAGTCGTACAGTATACTATGTTTTGTACTTAGTAGAAAATATGTGATTTTATATTCTTTACAACGAAATTCATCTATCTATTAAGAATTTAAAAAAATTGCAATTGTTTAAGAAGTGTCTATGATACACTAAAATGTAGGTGATACACAAATACACAAAATGAATAAATATGATACACTAAATGAATCACACTAAATGATATTTTTTTCTGATTTTAAATTTGTCATAACTCAAACTAAGAAGTAAGAAATAGCTTTAATTTAAATTTCTAAAAGGAAATTTGTTCTTTTCAATAAAATATACTAATACGGAAATAAAGAAAACATATGATTAATTAATTAGATAATATGTACGATTTTCTGTAATAACTCAACTTTATGTGTATTTTCTAAATTTTTCATTAGAATTCAATCAAATATTATACTAATTAGTGTATGAAAAAAAATATTTACATTCGACAAAATTTTAAAGAAGCATTAGAAATGATGTCAGTTTTAAAGATATCCAAACTAGTTTATACAAATCATAGATATTCTAGATTTTTATTACTCTTACTTTTCCTTTCATTGTGGTTTATCTCTATAACTATTCGTCATATTTAGAAACACTTTTTAATTTTTTTTCTTTCCTAAATACTTACTTCTTTATAACATTTCATCAGAAATCTGTAAAGTTGATAACTGCAGGCCATGCTTCACAAATCAAGGCAGTTTACTTTAAAATTCGATATTCCATAAAGTTATTAGCATTAGATCATTAGATTTGCTGTTACTTTCAAAATTACACGACCTCATTACTAGAATTTTCTTCCCTAGAATAGTAATATATCTATGATTTCTCCCTCAGGAAAAACTACGAGAACGATCAGAATTACAATTATAATAATATAATTAAATCTGAACATAGACAGCTCTAAGAAGAATAAATGATTTCTCTGTTATAACTAAGAAAGTATTCAAATCTTGCCAGACATCATATTAAATAAAAGAGAATGATGCTATATCTTTGTGACTATGTTGAATATGATTGTGACTATATGACAGTAAATATATATATTCTGTCAATAAGTTCTTAGCTTTTCTTTTTTATATTTTTCATCGCACGTCACAAATTCTTCGCAAATAATATGGCATTTATATTAATGTATGTCTGTAACAGCTATTCAGAACTGTTAGGATAGGTTTTGCATCTTTGAGTCCGCATCCTCAATCTTAATTGTGAAATTGTCATGAAATTTTAACGTAATGATAAACCACAGTTAATAAAAATGCAAATTATTTGTGATTTAATTTGGTTACTCCAACACTGCCTTTTCTACGATTTTCAAAAATTATTGTTTTTGCTCATCTGTTTAGTTTACGCAATTTTTTACAGATTCAAGTTTTTAAAAACAAATTTTGATTTGTGGCAAAAGAAAATAAGTATTCAGCGTTCATAATTCAAATATATCGTTTATTTTATTGGTTTCTTAATTTGAAATATTTTATTTAAAATGTTCTCAACTTGCCACCTTTTGTCACTATTGAGAATAATTATGGAAAGTCAGTGATGGCAAGTTAAAAGTGGGAAAAAATTAACTCCTTGGAAGAAATTACTGTCTTTCTCAAATACAACAAAATCTACCACTGAGACCAAGAAAAAAATAGATTATTCTTATTAATTTAGAATATAAGTCATTTTAAAATCGCAAATAAGAATTTCTTAAAAGTTTGCAAACATTCTTGGATATTTGTAAGTTTTTTTAAAAGTTCATACTTAGTTATATGCATACATTACTATCTATTTTAATTAACATAGAACTATGTAGTTTTTGTACAACAAGTAACCTAACATCATTATTGTGTGCATAGCTGCGGGATACAAAGTAAAATAAAGATCAAACATTGAAAATAATTTTTGAGCTTTCCCATATAATATCCTAGCCTGTTCTTTTAGTTTTATCTACAATTTTATGTTTTTGTTTTTTTAGCTAGAATAAAAATAAAAAGACTACAAAACTTTAAATAAGATTAATTTAAAAATTAGTTTTTACTTATACCATGTAAATAAAAAGCAAAAGTGAACAAAACTGATTTTAAAATGTCGTATTTAATCTAAATAAATATTTATCATAAAGCACTCTAATGGTTCATTTTAAAAAGACTACGAAACTTTAAATAAGATTAATTTAAAAATTAGTTTTTACTTATACCATGTAAATAAAAAGCAAAATTGAACAAAACTGATTTTAAAATGTCGTATTTAATCTAAATAAATATTTATCATAAAGCACTCTAATGGTTCATTTTAAAACAAAAGAAGAAGAAAAACATTGTCGACAAATTAATTCCTCTCATTATTGTATTTATTAGGCTAAAAAATCCCAAATTAGAAAAAAATTGTCAACAAATCAATTCCTCTCATTATTGTATTTATTAGGCTAAAAAATTACAAATTATATAAATATTTGTTTTTGCCTATTTTGGTTACATAATACCAATGACATAAGAAGCTTTGGTGCTTAAGAAATCCCTTATTAAAAAATTAATTCATCATGTTTAAACCTAATAATGTGAGTAAATCTAGATATTTTAAAACATATAGTAAATAAGAATTGCAAGTCCAATTCTGGCATGTAATATCAAATGATTTTAACAACATCTAAAATATTTTGACGTGTTTTTATGTTATTTTGTCTTATAGTATCCAAGCGATAGTCATTCTCTTACCAGAAAAGCATTTTACGGTAAAGCTTGGAACTTCAATTGCGTCTTTTTTCACACACTAAGACAAAGAAATACGCATGTGCGCATCTCAAAATAAATTTTTATGTTTATGTGTTACAAGTAAAATGCAAAAAAATAAAAAAAATAATAAAATAGAATTTTTCTGTTTCTAGGGCATGAACAAATAACAAGATAATATTGCAGGTATATAAACCAATAATGATTTACAGAGTCTCCAACTTCTACGAATTCTCTGTAGTTTCAAAAATTAATTTTCCCATTGATATCAAAGGTAACGTATTAATATTTAAAAAAATAAAATTAAATGGATTTCGTCCACCACTAAAATAAAGCAAATAAAATAGATATATATATATAAGAGAGAGTGGGATAAAAACAGGTTGTGGTGTAAAATCGGGTACTGATTTTACGTCACAGCCTGTTCAATTTTGGCGAATTTAATTATTTTTTCTAGCGAACATATTTCATACTAGTAGCTAAGAACTTACCATATTAAGGTAAGTTCTTACGGCTATTGATTAATTCACGGCATCTGTGTTGATAAGTTCTTTTTACTATGTCTAATGCTCATGATGGTTATGTCATTATGGCTCATTATGGTTTGTTATTATGGTTACAAAAATTATATTTTTAGTCGAGCTGATTAGAAGTTTACTAAAGAGTTTTGTCTTAAATAACAATTGGGACTTATTCCAATAGTAGTACTGTTCGGTTTAGTTTCTATAACCTCTGGAATATCCTTTCGATAACCTCTGATGCTATAACAGACGCGTTGCTACTTCTCTTTGATTTGTTTCTTTGATAGGCCCAGTAAAACTGCGATACATGGAAGGAAAAAGACAGCTACTACCAAGGCTGAACAATGGTTTTATGGGCTCCAGGACAAAAGTGTTTTCGGGACCCTTTCCACAACACAAAAAGCCTTTTCACGTTTCGTAGAATTTTTCAACAGCCTATATACAAAATTACAGTTTCTATATAGATACAAATAAGTTCACAACTATTTTATTCGAAACAAAACATGACTAAACACTAATATAACAAAAAATTATATTGCCCTTAGCTGTTCCAGGCTCTGGATCAATTTCTCTTCTTTTTCCTCTAACTAACTTGAGTACAGTTTTAACTACACGGCTTGAAAATTGTGAGAATATTTTTCTTAAATTGCCTTAAAAACAGAGATATCTGTTAATTTTTCACTGAAATTATAGTACTTATAAATTTCCCATAAAATTAGACTTATTTATCTGCTTTCGTTTCACAAGTGGGGTATGACTTGGTGGTTCGGTTTTCTCTAGTCAAGCTTATCATTGCATTCACAAAACTTAGAACTTTAGAGATGGCTTGTGATGATAGGCGATATGAAGTAACATTTGCATTTCTTTTTCTACGAATTCTTCTTTAATAAGACTGAATTCTGATTCAGAATCAATAAGTTCTCGATATCAAACTCTATTACCGGAAACATATGAACTAAAGGTGTTGGTAGAATTCTAAAATGTAGTTTTTTGCCAAGAGAATAATGAGCTGATGAATTGTCCTTACTGTTAACAAATGCCACAAAATTAGGCTCTTCTTTGTCAAGATTTAACTAACAATGCTTCGTTAAGCTAAAGTTGAGAAGTTAATTTTTGCAATCAGTAAAACAATATTCAATTTTTCAAGCAATTGCAGCAACTCTCTGTTTAAAACGAAGATATTTCTTCTTGAACAGTATTTGAAATAATTTAATCACATCTATAAATGATATACGCATCATTCCAGGTCGCTTTGTGTTATTTGCGGTTTAACCCACTGACAGTTCTGTACTTAAAAAGTACGTATGTTTTACGTACAGAAAAGTCTTCGTACTTTACATAAAAGCCTTTACTGGATAGCAAAGCTAGTTTTTTTTTTGTTTTGTTATTAGAAATATTACATTTGGAGATATATATTTCTCCAATTTGGTCCATTTGCTTAACCGCTTTTTGGTTAAAACTTCCGACCTTTCAAACTTCACCTTCGGTTTTTTTGGCGACGAACTTTTATCGTTTCAAGTGCACGTGCCCTTTTTAACAGAAATTACCTCAACTCTTCAAAAGTTCATTTTATTCTTTTTTTTTTTTTTAGATAATTCCACCTCTCTCAAAGAATTATTCTATAGTTTTTTCCCCGCAAACAATAAGCTAAACAACTCCATCTATCAATTAGTTGTTTTAAAATTTACAAACTGTCTAAACATTCGGCTGATGGTTCTACAAACTTCTTCAAACCTTTAGCTAGTCTAAAATGCAACAGAAGCAGCATAAACAATTTATATAAATGGCAATAAACAAGGTCTACTTCACTATGATACCAATTCTCAAGTACTGTCCAAGACTTTTCAAAGCAAGCACCTGAAATTTGAATCGGATTTATTACCGATAATGCTTCATCTATAATCGATAATTTTCAATATTGTAACATTTAAGTTTTTAGCAGTAACTCATTGTTACACACAGTAGAAATGAATAAATTTAGAAAAAGGATCCAAGTAAAAAGCTCACCTAAGAAAGTTGATAATTCCGGCTTTGGAAGATTTGTTAAAACCGTCTGAGAAACCATTACAATTGTAGTCGAAGCTTGATTCAACTGTAAAGTTTTTGTTTCAAATTTTTAAAGAAAACTCCGAACTATCAAATTTGTTTAATAAATCAAGAAGCTCAGTTTCATAACAAGCGTAGATTTCTTTATAACATCTTACTATGATAACTTTGAAGAGATTCAGAACTTGTAAATTAAGTCCACTTAATTGGCGTAAACAGACATCGCAATGTATAATAATAAAATTTTAATCTTCTAACAAAGATATAATGCGTTACCAAAGTGTGATAATTAATTAAGTTACACATATAGTTTTATTTCGCAATTCGTTTGAAGAAGTAGAGGTGACCATGGTTACGAGGTTTAACCATAGCTATTAACAATAGTTCTTAACTATAGCAAGGTAGTTCTTTCTTTAGACAAACTATACATTTTCTGAACACCTACTGACATACCATGTGCAATAACGAAACAAACTGGTCGAACATGAGCCTCGGCGCTCACGGTCAATTCACATTATAGTTTAAGCCAGTGTTTCCCAAACTTATAACTTTCTAAATTTAACTTAAATTTCTAAACTTATAACTTACTCCTTCTAAAGTTCTTGTAACCCTGTGTACCACTGATAAAAAATGAATGTATTTTTTACTATAAAATTGTATTTGAATGTATTTTTTACTATTGCCGAAAGTTAAAAATCACAACTGGCTGTTGACACCACTAAATATTAACTGTCAACTCTGCAAAAAATAGCAAATATAAAAATACGTTATCGTAAATTTTCATGGCTAGCTTTGTTTTTGAATAAATTTCGTTTGTTGCAAGATATTTCGCATAAAAACGCGTATCCCCTCTAAACTTTTCCCGTACCCCTGAGGGTACGCGTACCACACTTTGGGAAACACTGGTTTAAGCAGTAAAAGAACAGAACAAGTTATTTATTTAGAAAAACAGGATTTCATCTTGTAAAAAAACTTCTTACTTTTGACTAACACTAACACTTGACTAAAAATAAAATTAACTCCATTGAAAGCGAAATTACATCAATTGATCAAAAATGTTAAAGAGATATAGTTGACTAGAAATAAATCAAACAAACTCATCAACTGAACTCCGATATCAATTAGAAATTTCAAATACCCCCGACATCAAATCCCTTTCAATGTTTGGAATTGATTAATAAGAAGTAAACAAAAGCAGTACTACCTCAATCATTTGCATAAGAATACTGCTTAGAGTACAAAAGCTAATATCACGTAATAAACTATTCGCTTTATGTTTACATAAGCAAACATAATGCAGATTATCTCACTATCCAAATTGAAAAGTGAGCAAATTTTAAGCTCGAGTATACCAAGACTCTGAAGCGTGGAAATTAATCATGAAATCAATACGCCCGAGATAGTTCGAATAATAAAGAATTCAAATGTTTTAATTTAAAGACGATATATTTCAAGGAAAATTCTTAAAATGAAATACGTGCTCATGCGTGTTCAATACAGCGCGGCTATGTAAGGTTATGCTGAAATAAAAGATATTTAAAATAAGATAGTTAATGAATCTTTTTATAACTAGTTTTCCTCAAAGCAATATCTAGTAATAAAAAAAGACAAATTCCATTGTCATAAATTTCAATTGTCATGTGTACCATTTGTTTTGAGATACTCTAGTGATTTATGTATTTTTAAATTTGGATAAGACATATGTTCCCTAAACAGTATTTTTCAGTTACGAAGAGAAAACTTTTTTTTTCACAAATTTACACAATGAACTGTAATTATAAATATATAGAATGCTTTGTTCAAGATTTTAATTGAAATTACTTTAATACTTTAATACCTTAAATTGTTGCAAACGGCCTATATATATATATATATATATATATATATATTTATATATATATATATATGTATGTATAAACTACTGGCCATTAATTAAAATTGCTTCAACAGTATAGCAGTAAAGCAACACACCACGAACGCGAAATTTGCAGGACATATAAAACAAGTTGTGGTATGCTAATGATTAGCTTATCAGCGCATTCATGCAAAGCAGACGCATACAATGTGTATAAAAGAAGAGATTTGACAGTAAGTTTCTCATACAGAAATTGAATTTGAGCGTTGTACTTCAGTCAAAAAGTTTTTGTAATGTCTCGTGTAAAAAAGGAGAAATGCCTACCAGCACGTGTCTGTGTTTGAACGAGGTCGAATTGTGGCCTACCGGGATTGCGGTTAACCATACTGAAGTATTGCTTCTCGCGTTGGTCGAGATTCCATGACTGTTAGCAGGATATGGAATCGATGGGTTTGCGGAGAACGCCCATTGGCAGCTTGCATTTGACATCGTCATGCTGGCCCATCACCTAGAGTAATGGTATGGGGTGACAAGGATACACGTCTCGATCACCTCTTGATCCCATTGCCGGCACTTTTAACAGCAGCCGTTATATTTCTGATGTGTTATGTCCAGTTGCTCGGCCGTATCTTCGAAGCCTCCATAACGCTAAGTTTCAGCAGGACTGCACGTTGCCCACACTGTCCTGACCTTCCTTGACAGAGAGCATGTTCGCCTGCTGCCCTGGCACGCACGTTCTCCTGATCTCTCACCAATTGAAAACGTCTGGTCAATGGTTGCCGAACGACTGGCACACCACCACTCGTCAGTCACTGCGGTCGATGAATTGTGGCATAATGTTGAAGCTACATGGAATGCTGTAATCGTCCATGCTATCCAATTTCTGTTCGACTCGATGCCCAGGAGAATAACTGCTGTTATTGCTGCCAGGGGAGGCTTCTCTGAGTACTGATTCTTCAGGACCTATACATTCAAATATCCTGAAAATATAATCACTTGTTCTTCCAACTATAACGCATATGCCCAATAAATACCATTCTGTTATTTGTATTTCTTCCTGGTGTAGCAATATTAATCACCAATAGTGTATGTATATATATCAAAAGTTTGTTTAAGTTTGTTTGTTAAAATTTACAGTTCTAAATAAAGTAAATAATTACATGAAACGTAATTATACACAAATGGAAAAAAATATATAATTCCATACTAATCATGGTTTCGATAGAAAAAAATGATACCAGTAAAAAAAATAATAATTCTGTATCGATAGCACACTTAAAGACTCTTTAACTTAATGTCAGATTGAATTTCTGGAACAAGCATAGTTCTTATATTAAACTTGTTTTAATGCAACACGAACAGCATATGTTTGATATTAGGACTTGTGTTTCATTTTTTGTTTTAAATTGCCACATCGAAGGATATTCACCATGACACGTGTCTGTTTAGATTTCCATTGTCCTCAGAGGAGGTAAAATAAAAGCTAACATTTGTTTAAGAGCAAAACTTATTTTATATTTTAAAATAGTAACTGTTTACATTTTAAAAATATACCTGTATAGGAACATTTTTTAAAAAAAATATTTGTTGAATACAAACAAAAATATAAAATAGCATGCAAATGTCTTTGGTCAAACTCAATACAATCGATTGTTGATTCAAAATATTGTAAAATAATGCATACGTCTATTTTTTAATTAAATAGTTTGTTTATCAACAAGAAAACAAAGTTTTGATAGTCACTTTAAATCAAATACAATTTTAATATCATTTTGGTTTTAAATAAATAGTTTCGTGTTTTGAAATGCCTGTACTTCGAAGTAAGTATTTGACTAATTCTTTTGTTTGCATTAATATTATTTAGTTAAAAAACAGTTTTTACTAAATAGTATAGGTTATACATATTTCCTTACTGAGTCCTAATCATAATTTTATACTTAATTTTTAATATTGAAATTTGTTTCTGTCAAATTTGTTCGTACATATTTCGAAATATTAAAGAAAAAGAATAGTCAACTTGGCTGGGTGCATATTTAGCTTGGCTGGGTATTATAGAACAAATGCTTAGAGACACTAGCTAAAGTGTTTATAACCAATGCACGGCCATAAAATACCAAATCATTAGAAAATTGTTTAATATTTAACGCAGCAGGAAAAAATAAAACACAAATTTTACAAAATATTTGCTCACTCATATCACTCAGCTTTTCGTTTTCCTCCCGTAATGGATGGAAATGAAAAGTTGAAGGATACATCTCACCTTCTTCTCCATCTAATTTACGCTGAAATTATGTGAGCAAGCACTTGATTAAATTTTTACTTCGGAATTGAGATGCCAGTCGAATGAATCATTCATAAACCTGCTGAAACGGTCAGCAGAGAAGATGGTTATGCAAGTATCAGTAATACTTTGCTATCTCCATATTTGGTTTGGAAATATAAGAACCGAGAAGATGTGAAGGTACTCGAATAATCAGAAGCAGCTGTTACCTACATTATATTATTTTCTCATAAATTATTCTTGTCAATTTATTACGAATTGAATTTACTTGATGTATTTTATTTTGATCCAATAAAAGTATTATTATTTTTTTAATTTTGTGCTATTAGCCAGAAAGTTTATGATTTTGAAAAAAGAAAATTCAAAAATATCAAAACATCTTTCATGCAATTTTCTTCTCTCCACCTAATATTATATTCTATCATTCTCTCTCTTTATCCCCCTTTCTCTCTCTCTCGCCACTTGAAAAAAGTACTACGAAATTCAGAAAACCAAAAAAAAAAAAAAAAATAATAATAATAATAATAATAATAAAAAAATAAAAAAAGTCATTTTTGATCTAATGTCATGGCTTAAACTACGGTTTCTTATTTCGATTTTACAGATAAATTGTTTTTGTTTCAAACAGGATAAAATTAGGTCCAATTACCACATTTAAGATGAGCAATATGCAACAAGTTTACATAGTTTGTTACATTTTTAAAAAAAATAGAAGTTTATTATTATATTATTCCTCAGTTAATAATCTATTCAATAATTTGTACTTGTATATAATTTTGCATTGACTATTAAATCATAATTCAGTTGAACAATGTTTTAAATCGTAGATTGAGGATACGATCGTTATTTTGAAATAAAGGTTTCGTTTTTTTTTTTCTTTTCCAAACTGTTATTTATAGAATTATAAAAGGTTCTTTAATATAATTTTTTCTCAGGTAATATCCATATGCAATAAAAAATATAATTTTAGTTGCAGTGCTAGAAATTTTAAATCAAAATTTAGTAAATGAATCTTTCTTGAACCAGATATTGACTATTAAAACGATTGTTATTGAAAAAGAAACCAAGGTTTCAAGGCTAAAGAACTATTAAATTTTTTGAATTATTTAAGAGTTCTAAATTGCATTTTTTGTCAGGTAATATCCTTAAATACATGATAATATAATTAGTCATCGCAGACATCGAAATTGACAAAACTCATGTTATTCAAAATAGAGCAAATGTTTCCCTTTTTCGTGACGAAAAATTATCAAAAATAATCGAATTATTTGTTAATAAAAAATAAGAAGCAGACATTACAAAAAAACCCAACATGAATTGAACAACATACATTGCAAAAATATCGAAGAATTCAAGTTATTTTTTTTGTGGATTTCGCTTTTACAAATATTTCAGTTTATTAAGAGTTATTTGAGTTATTATGTTATTTAAATGTTTTGCATATATAAAATAAAACATTTTACTCCTTCCATTTCTTTAATTTGAATCAGATCTGATATTGCAGCATTATTTAATTTTTTATGAGTGATTCGCTTTTCATTTCTAGTAAGAGATATTAAAAAAAATATATGCTGTGTACATAATGTATATTTATTTATTACTCATGTCTTTTCATTACTTATGCATTTCTAATCAAATAAACAATAGTCAGAACAAATAATTTCATCAAATGTCGTCTGTTTTCAAAATTCGCATTAAAAAAAACTCAACCCGGGAAGAAAAAAAACAAAGTAGGCGTGGCCAATTACTATCTTTAACGCTCAAAAGACAAAAGTTTCAATGACAGAATAGAAGAACATCAGTTTTCTCTAACGTGGTGTATAATAAATGCTGTTTTGAAATGGTGAAAGGTAAAATTAATATTTTATTTCTCTTTTTTTTCTATTAAGAAAATTGTTATTCGAATGAAAAGAATTTGATCGATAAAGAAATCTTTATCATATTAATAAATTCCTCTAAATATGCCAATTTTTTGTACTCGCTTATATCTGATGTATTTTTACTTTCAGATTAAATCAAGGACTGTTTATGGAAGAACCATTTTTAGACCAATGATATGGAAAACCAACGACATGGAGACCAACCATGGTTAACAACATGTCATGGCGGTTAGTCATGCAAATATATTAATTACCTATGATAAATATTTTTTCTAATTAAAAAAAAAAGATCAGAAGAAAGAAAAAAAACAGAGAAAAATCAGTTGTGAAAACAAAAAGAAATTGATTAAGTGTGGCAATATTATTTTCAACACTCAAAAGAAACTGATTACAATTGAAAAACCAATGAGCGTCAGTTTTCTATATTCCTGTGCGTAACAGTTAGAAAGTGATAAAAGGTAAAATGGATAATTTTTTTTCCTATAAAGAAAATAAAAGTTTGAACGAAAAGAATTTGAACAATAAAGAAATATGTATGTTATTTTATTAATTTCCTCCAAAAATTTCAACACTCAAAAGAAACTGATTACAATTGAAAAACCAATGAGCGTCAGTTTTCTATATTCCTGTGAGTAACAGTTAGAAAGTGATAAAAGGTAAAATGGATAATTTTTTTTTTCCTATAAAGAAAATAAAAGTTTGAACTAAAAGAATTTGAACAATAAAGAAATATGTATGTAATTTTATTAATTTCCACTGAATTGCACTCTAGTATTTTTTTTCTTTGTTCTCTCTTATAATCGATCATTTCAGATTTCGTCCAAGGCTGCCTTTACATAACTATTTTGAAACCAATGACATTGTGGCAGTCTTATGTTTAACAGTCATACCTGCCGCCACCGGATATACTTTCCCAGTTCATCATTATGCAGGTTCAGTGGTCTTAAAACAGTGCAAGGTGGCTAATACACTATTAAATATTACACTTTATTAATAAAATAGCTAAGTACTTGGTTTAAGTTACAAAACAAGTTTTAAATATACTACAAGTTTTCTGTACTTGAAAAACAACGTAAAAAGGATTTTATTTTAAGATAGCAATTAAGTTCTATTACAAATTAAAAATCTGAAAAATGAAAATATTTATTTATTTAGAAATGCATTGTCATGTATTTATAAATTTGAAAAATAAATTTTAAGATTTCCAGTGGTAATTTTGTGGTTAAATTAGTTAATTGAAAATACATTCTATTTAGTTAATTAAATACCTTTTAACATGTGTAAAGAATTTTATTGAAGTTAATTTAATAACAATATATCCAAATAAGTACTATTTATTCACAGCCATACAGAATTACTCATGAAAATTTTATTTACAGAAATAACGCAAATATGTTTTAAATACTCTTGAGAATTTAAAGTTTATCTTTCGCATGTGATTTATTTAAAACGCAAATCTCTAATAGTTTTGTTTAAATGGCTGTATTTATAAGTTAATATAATTATATTTAATCAAAAAATGCATAAAATTTATCATTGTAAGGAAATTTCCATAATTTTTCAACTTTTAAAATGGGTCATTAATAATAAACTTGTCCATTTTTTTTAAATTACGCGTTTTAAAATCACGTTTTTAAATTAATAATTGTCTAGTTCCATCTAAAATTAACTTGGATAATCTTTTTTTCTATAAGATTTAATTGATCTACTAATACATTATGTGTAATGAGTAAGGCGGTGCGTTTATTTCTTATAAATCATAGTTGTAATTTATATTATCAAAGATATTTTAGGTTCTTTATTTTGTATGTTAAAAATCTATTCTTAGACAATTTTTTTTGACAGAGATATTCTGGAATTATTGATTAAAAATATTTATTTTTGTATATATAAACGAAAATAAACAGCATTGAAAACATTCATTTGGTAATTTTTCCGTTCATATTGTAACGATTCGCCGCAGATTCTGATTTTCAAAACTATAGTTCTTCTTATCACAAGTTTAGTGAAAAACACAAAACTGAAAAAATTGATTTAAACAAATAAATGGTTTTTATGACATGCTGTAAGGTATCATAATGAAATTACCAAATTTTGCCACATATAGCAAAACTTATCTCATTTTATAAGACCATATTTCATTGTTAATTATACTTATATCGTTACCAAACCCCTTCGGAAAATATGACCGGGATTTTTTATAGACAGCAGACTTTGCAAAGGTATTTCTGTTTCCACCATATTTTTTTTCTCAGCACAGGAAGTCAAAACAAAGAGAAATTTAATGGTTTATAATCCTTTGAAATAGAACTTTACTTATAATAGTTGTCAGACACTAAATTTATTTTTTAGTTTAACCATCTTGCGTGTATAAATAATGGAAAGAAGTAAATACTGTATGTGCGTCAATTGTGTTTATCTATTACAAACATCAGCATCGAATAGGAATGGTCATTATTCATATTATGCACAACACCTATTCTCATTTGACAATCAAACTTACGAGTAAATTATGGAATTCTCTAACAGCAATATTCTCACATATCCCCAATATTATAATAGTGAAGAGGAATTCCAGGCTTATTATTTTATGATACAGTTCTCTGCATTATCTATAAAGCTATAAATTCAAATTGGTTTTGACATATATATTTGATGTATATGTGTACCATTTATATGATATTGTTCAATTCCGATATTAGTAATTACAGGTTATAAACTGGTTGTCTGAGCTGCAACCTAGCTTCAAACAATCATTCTTATGACAGTTTTTGAATTGTTTCATAAAAAATAAATGGATTTCACTCCTGTGTTTACGTTTTTAGTTCTTATTATTTTTTATTGAAAAATAATAGTACTTTTTCTTTTAAGTTGTCTTCGGCACATTTTTTTTAATATTTTTAAAAGTTAGATTTTTATTTTAAAAAATGTGTATATATGAACTATATATATATATATATATAGTTCAAAATGTAGATAAAAGAAGGGAAAAATTACAGAACAATGAAAAAAGAGGAAAAAAGAAAAATAATAATAAAAATAAAATAAACAAAAATCCGGGGGATAATTCCGAAAAAAGGACAATAATTGTTTAAAAAAAATCTGGAAAATAAAATATATGATCTTTTTATCAGCCCACACGATTATACCCGATTATTCCCGGTTTTTCGTTATTTTTACTATTATTTTTCTTTTATATACACACAGTAAAACTTGTGTAAGTTGACCACTTGTGGTGCATTGTCTTAGTGGTCAACTTAGACAAGTGGTCAACTTATAGAGGGGGCGGTTTGACAGGTCTCACTGTATATATATATTTATATATATATATATATATATATATTTATATATATATATATATATATATATATATATATATATATACACTGAAGAGCCATTACATTATGACCACCCTCCATCTATAACAATGGGCTCGCCCAGGAACAATGTTTCCATGGGGCACATTAGGATCCATAATCCTCATAGAACAATCCCTGACGTCTATAAGCTACTTGATCAGGTTCACCCATTCATGCCAGCAGTTTTTCCTGCGGGGAATGGTGTTTACCAACAGGATAATGCACCATGTCATAAGGGTCGAATCGTCATGGATTGGTTCGAGGAACATGTGGAATCAATGCCACGGGGGGTGTTAGCAGTTTTGAGGGCTAAAGGTGGTCCTACATGTTACTAGCATGGTGGTCATAATGTAAGGGCTCTTCGGTATATATATATATATATATATATATATATATATATATATATATATATATATATATATATATGTATATATATATATATATACAGAGCAAAATGAATAAATACAAAAAAAAAACAGAAAAAAATTAAGAAAAACAATAAGTGTCATTTATTGCGCATAAGCTGCAAGTAAATAGAACTCATAAGATAAGTTCAAAATGAAGATAAAACAAAATTAAATTACAGAAGGGGGGGAATAATAATAATAACAAACAACTGGGGAAAGAAAAAGAATTAATAAAAAAAAAAATTAAAAAAAAGGTTAAAGTTTTTTTAAAAAACCGGAAAATAAAAGATATCATGATGAAAGATCATGATGATGATGAAAGATCTTTTCATCAGCCCACATGATTATTTCCGAAAAAGAGTGCTTTCTAATATTGTATCAATATAGCCAAAGCAAAATATATCAATACAATAGTGTGAGGAGCACTCAAAAAATTTTTTTTACAAAAATTACGACAAATAAAATTAAACACAATAAGTAAAAATAACACGTAACAACAGAAAATAAAATATAAAGGAAGAGCAGAATAAAACAAAATCTATAAAGCGAGTAGCGAAATATAGGGAACTTACATGAACGGGAAATTATTCAAGAATGATTTAAAAAGTTTACGTAACAAGATTGCCAAATTGCAAAATATGAAAACTATGAAAACAAAAGCGCAAATTGAGCGTAATGCAGCAAGAACGCACTTGAAACTCTTCTAGTTAATAACATATAAATCATTTTATGCCGTGTTGCTAATGACTGGGCCAAACACTATCAACCTGGCATTTGACAACAAACAATAAGAACATAGTACATATTTCTCCAAACAGTTTCATCACAAATCATAGTAAGGCAAACTTCTTTCTAGGTTGCCATACACTAATAAGCCATCCAAATTATTAGATTGAAGATGGTGCTGTGATTAAAAGTGTCGGTTGCGGTTTAGGATCTTTGGCTAATGTAAATGCAAACCTAAAATTTTAATTGAGCCTAGAAATGATTCATGAAATTAATCGGGAAATTATTACAAATATTTTACTAACGGTCCAAATATTTTTATAGTCAGTTTTGGTGTTTTACATTAGTTACAAATCTCTTTTTCTGCCTTGCTAAAATCTATCACGTGGAGTTATCCCTTAGTTCACAATTGACATTTTTCTTGTACATACATCTTGGTATCTTTATATCTTGGTATCTTGGTATACATTTTTAAACTCACAGACGATTTGAAAGTTCTAATCAGCCAAAGATGGGTTATCTATGAGTAGTACTATTTTGCTTTAAAAAAGCTACTGGCCTGGGTTAATTTGAGATAATCCATACTGAGAAAAATGATCACAACTGCCAAGATATGGTTAAATTTACTATGTTTTTTTATATATAATATGATGCATAAATATATATGATGCACCAAAAAGTTTGTAGTTTCTACCATAAAGTTTTAGTAACGTCTTTTAGTAAAACAAACAACTAAAAATGTTTTTTTTTTTTTTTTTTGCCGTGTTATTTGATAGTAAATAATGTATAATTTACACACTTAAAATGAACGAGTGAAAATAACTCAACTTGAGTGCTATTTAACTCCTTCATCTAGAAAAAAGCGACCTTCTCTTTTTGACTTAAAATAACTCAGGTGAAAGAGTTATATAGAAATAGCACCAGTTTGAGTGAAAAATATTTCACTCAAACTTGAGTTATTTTCACTCGTGTTTGAGTAATTTTCAGTATTACTTGAGTGGATCGTTTTCACTCGAGTTTGAGTGATTATATGCATCACTTGATTGGGTCCTTTTAACTTGAATTTGTGTGAATTTCAATCATTTTTTATTCATGATTAGCATCATTTAAGTGAATATATTTCAATAATACTGTTCAACTGTTCATGGCTGAAAGCCCTTATATAGCAAGACGAAAAAGAGAAAAAACTGGTACGTAAGACATTTCATTCCAGCATTTTTTTCGAAAAAAAAAAAATATCTGTAACTATCAAGATTTCTTTTATAATTTTAGCATAAATATAAAACTGCTTCTTTTCCATGATAAAGTAGATATTGTTGAATAGTTTAATAAAAGAAAAAGTAAACTCCTCCCCAAAACTAGCTATAGCTGAAAAGGTTTTACTACCAGCCTTTCCTCTTTTCCGTCTCGCTTTCACCCCTGCAACTGTTCAATGTGGGCCATCCATCGAAGTAGGTGTTACCAGATCGAAGCGGGCGTTACTGCGTGTTCAAATCACGTCTGGAGGTCACCAAAGATTAGCATGTGTTATATACCAGTGAATTGATGTTTATTTTTCGTAGTGGTAGTTGCGCAACAAACGTTAAATAAAAGTGAAGACACAATCTATTTAGATTACAGAACATAACAATTTCATTTAGATTTATTATCGTTTGCTTTTTGAAATAAAACGATAGAAATTCCAGCTTATAGCTCGCGCATTTCAAAATACGGCAATTAAGTCCTTGTGAAATTGAGGAGCAAGTAACACAAGGCTGAAACTTACATTTCAAATATATCTCTGAACGGTAAGATTTGAATTCGCTACATTACTTTCATCTTTGTAATTACTTTGACGTTCTGTTCTTCAACTTCAAACGGGCTAATAATCAATCATTATATGTCATGAGAAAACATGTCTTCATATATCCGTATGACATTAAATAAATAAATGCCTGGAACTGTAAATTTTGTGAATTATTCGTTCTATTAGGGCCTCCCTGGCCTAGCAGTTTCGTCTTTCTACCAAATTCTTGATAATATAGAGAAAGCGAGTTCGAATTCCACCAGATTCTTGGATGTGGACTAGGCCGGATTAACCATTAAGCACACTAAGCACGTGCTTAGGGCACCAGAGGATAGGGGGGCACCACAAAGCCTAACTAAATGTTCGCAGTACATAAATTTTTTTTTCTTTAAACATTGATATTATAAATTTATTATTTTGAGCTTCCATTTTAAGAGTAGATAACAACCATTTCTAAGTACGAAATTTGACATAATAATAATAAAAATAAACAAAAACGAAAGATGTTTTTAATCAAAAATTTTTGATCTTATAATGAAATTAGGTAGGGAATTAGTATGCGATAAAAGCTCTATTTATTTATTTATCACAATAATTCTATAACATACTGCCACGATTCATGTTTACAGAATATTTTTCGAAGTTGTAGCAAGGTAATACTTCGGCAATTTGATTTTCTCATGAAAAAAAAATTGATTTACAAATTTTTGATGCAATGATTTGATGTAAAAATTGATTGATGAAAATTGATTTTTTATGCGAAAAAAAAAAACTATCTCGTGCACGTTTGCAGTTCTTGTGCATGTTTTTGTTTATACTATATAAAATATTTGCTTATATTATACTTTTAATTATATTCTTATTGCAACTGGAAAAGAAATCATCAAATTACGTAAAGGTTATGTAGCAAAATTTTATTTCAAAAATTTACGTCAAATATTTTTTTTTATTCACTAAATTATGAAAAAGCAGCTGTGTTTAAGTATCATTTTTCGAAATTTCTTTGCGGAGGAGAGGTTAAATTTACGAAAAATATGACCACACACTTCGCATCACTTATGATTTTTTTATCTAATATATCGAAATTAGATTTTAACATTTAAAATATATACTACGTAATATGAATGCAAGCAGCTAGTTTTTGAATAAGGAAAGAATTATAGGTTCCTTAGTCCTTAGAGTTTTGTATAAATACAGATGTTATAAAAGTTGAGCACAAAAGATGTGTAAATTCACAATGTGAACCTCATGTTCGTTGACGGTGAAAAATACGTTAAGAAGAATACCCATTAAAACTAATTTAGTTTTGAAATCAAATGTAAGAAATAAGTAGCAATAAAATCAAATTTTCAATCATTGAATTGGTTTTCGCGCAAGTAAGCTATATTTTGTACATCTTATAACGAAATTTGTAAAAATTAAGAAATAAGAAAAGTACTGAAAATTTCAAATTAAAAATAAATAGCAAATTTAAGAAAGATATTTTTATTAATTGAATTTAAAAATATGTTTAATAAGTAATAAGGAAAATACTTAATGATAAGGATTATATATATCTATATGCAATATATGTGTGTAATTTCATCAACTTTTATTATGATGATTATTTGAACATGTAAATATTTTGAATATAATAATATTATTTCTGTCACTAAAAATAAATTTAATAGTTATGCTTAATTTTTACTTGTAGCTGGTGTGAACATCAGAATGAAATAAATAAATAATTAATTAAGGTACTTCCATTGTTCATTTAACTTTTTCTTAAAATAAAAATTGGTCATTCTGCATAAAGGAGTGGGGAAAATATTGTTGCTCCTGTTATTTTATTATAAGTAACAGACTGCTGGTAAACGTGGTTCAATTTAACTTGATCTTGCTTTCTGCCTATAACAAAAAATCTCGCCATAAAACAACTAAAGCTGTATGTTGCCAGCATTCGATTTCATGAATTCGAAGGTTCCTGAAAAGGACCACCGTGATTGTCACCGACATACGTGTTAGAATACAAAGCTAAATTTTCCGAGAAGAACCACTTTAAGGACAAGTCCAAGTGTAACCAATTGATTTACTACTGACAGAAAACATCCTTTCATCTCAGATATCTTTAAGCATCCTATAGGTGACTCATTCCCCTTTCTTTTTTTTAAAAAAAAAAAGAAAAAAGGGTGCATATCTCAGAAAATTCAAATTGTTTTCTTGTCTTCCTTTCGAGGGGGGGGGGGTAGAGATACAAATAAATGGTGACTTAAGATTGAAGAAAGTGGGAGGTCTAGGAAAAGAAAAGTATTTTGATTGACATAATTTTTAACAATAAGCAATAACATTATTTATGCTACAATCAGTAACTAATTTCCCGTATTTACACACCCTGGTATATACGTGAATGCACTGAATTCTACATGAATGCACAGAAAAAGTTTATTCTACTAAAACATTTGAAAGCATGCTGTAATAGTGTAAATCTGATGTTGCTTCAGGTAGTAGCTAAACCTTTCAAATAATTTTATCCATAATTATTATTTATCGATCAATATTGATTTTGTCTAAATGAATATAAGTGAAGAGTTTAATTTTCCTATAGTATTATATTTTAATAATAAAAAATTAAACAAACTTAAATGTAAAAATAAAATTACAATTATTAAAAATTATATAATTTTTTTTTACATTTTAAGCATTCTATTACACAATAATACTCAAAAGTAATAAAAACAAATTTCAAGTTTTTGTTAAAAAATACAATGTGACGTGTTTTTTAACCGTATTATAAGTTTTAAGAAGTAATTAAATTTTTTAAATGATTGATGTCATCGAAATAAATTTCATTCTATGACGTTATAATTAAAATAGTTATTCGATTTAAAATAAAAATTTTAGGTAACAATGCACAAATTTTATTTCAATTTATTTGTCTTTAAATGTTGTAAAGAATATGTAAAATATTTAGTACATAAAATTTTAGTAGGCAAAGTAGATATTAGTTGGTTTAAGACAAATATTGGTTTAAGAAAATTACATACATAGGATTAACTACATTTATGATTATATTTTTCCAAACCTAAATTTTTTTTCTATAAAACTTATGTGGTATTATGTACGCGCTTGCATACAGGAATAGAAAATATTGTAACACAAAAAAAAGTAAATAAATTAAAAATGATGGTCTGTTATTTTCTACTGATTATTATTTAAGTTCAGTTTTTATATTACATTCATTGTTGCTATATTTATGTTTTTGTTTTGTATTATAAAAACACAAATGTTCTGAATTTGTTAATGAAAATCTGATCATTGAATTTATAGTTATTTAATGTATTTTGTTCATGCATTTATTTACTTATTGAGGACAGAGTGTTTATTTACTGTAACAGCTTTTTCAGACCTAAGTTTCTGCTATCACTTATGAGAATTTCAAGTACAGGTTTAATGCAGTAGTTTTAAGTGATTTCTATAATTTTTTCTAAAAGGTCATTTTTTTACTAGTCAAATTAAGATTTAATTTATAGTAATTTATTACTCTTAAGCTCTTCTGTACCTTTGACTTCGACAGGTCAACTAACTACGAGAATGTCCAAAATATAAAACAAAATAGTAATAATTTTATTAGATAATTAGTTCTGCTTTCCACAGATGCAATCTAGAGTGAGTTGTTATTATGAAATAAGTTCATTTCTGATTTTTAATCCAGATTTTGTAGGATCATTAAAGATAATTGTTGCATTTATAAAATTACTCATCACTATTTTTCCCCTCATTTCTCTTCCTATCATTATTAACATATTAGGTTTAATAAGAAAAAAGGAATAATGAAAAGCATTATTATTAGTAAAAGTGTTGCTGTATTATATACAGTGCGTAAAATAAAAAAAAGTAAAAATCCTGAATAACTCTTGATTTAATGATCGGATTTTAACTTATTAGTTCTCAATCTAAATGGTTTGAGGGCCAAACTTAAAATATGCTATTTAGTTGGTGCAGAAGATATTTTTTTAAGTTATGACATCAGGCAAACGTGCTTCCTCTACATACATATATAAATGTTGTTGTCATTGAATTTGGATATTTGCCTCTCGAAATATTGATGGTATTCACAATATGGAAATTAAGATCCCAAAAAAATTTTTAGGTTGAAAGTTTGGACTCTTTTTTATTCAATTGCAGTTTTCATGCATTTCGCCTTTTGAAACGAATTGAAAAAATTTTGCCTGAAAATAATTCCCTGTCAAAAATAGTTTTTTTAAAATTATTTATTATTAATGGTCGGAACAATTTTGAATTTAAAAATATAAAAATTTTTATATAATTTTAAAGAATATTGATTTAAATGGTAAAATATAAAATTTGAAAGAAATCTGTCGAAAAGTTCTTGAGAAATTAAATTTTAAATATATAACTTTTTTAAAATTGAATAATTAAGGTTTATTTGATTAATTTAGTACACATTAAATTTTGTATTTTGTCATTCAAAATGACATTTGTTAAATTTTAAATTTTAAGTTCTTTTGACTATTCTCTTTATAAATAAAATAATATAAAATAATTAATACTTCTTAAAAATTATTTTTACAAATAACTATTTTTAGGTAAATGAACTTTATTATTGTGCGCTATAATGTTTTAGTTCGTTTGAAAAATTCTCGAGAAGAATTCGAATCAATTGGAAAAAAAAGGCATGCTGTTTTTAGAAAAACTACTTGTCTGTTTTTTTAATTTAAAGTATTTTGAGTCTTAGTATATAAAAGTTCAAACTTTCGATCATAACTTATTCAAAGTGTTTGCTTTTTTTGCACATTGAACATACACACAAACATAAGTTATTTTTTTTTTATATTAATTGAAAAGTTTTCAATTGATTCTATTTTAATTTTTTTATTTAATTTGAATAAAAACTTTTTTTTACAAAAAATTTTGATTGTATATTTTGAATTAACCCGTGACTTAATACTAGATATATTTTAATTGTTAGAGTGGGGGGGGGGCACCAAAATATTTTCAGTGCTTAGGGCCTCAAGAGGTCTTAATCCGGCCCTGGATGTGGAACAATAAATAATTTAATTTGGTTTCGATGCGTATGTGGGACATTGGACAGACAAACATTCAGTTTTATAAATACGGATTATAGTTTGACAGTCTTGCGAAATCAGTATGAATAGTTTTTGTTTAAATGCAGTGATTCAAAACGAACTACATTGATTCTTAGAATATAAAAATTAAAGCATATACATGACAAGATTTTATAGAGCAAGATTTTTTCTTCGAGTAAAATAATCGTTTCTTAGGAGTATATTTTTTTATTATATCTTTAACTTAAAATAATAATAATGAATGAAACTATTTTACTGCGGAAAGAAATTGTTTGTAAACTTAAAATTTCGTGCTTAGAGTTTTAAACACAAATAGCTATAAAAGTTTACTGCGCCTCCTTATTGCTTGTTGCATAATGAATTCCGTTGTTGCTTAAGTGTAGATCTGGTCATTTCTAAGAATAATTTCACTCTGTATTCTGAATACTTTCGAGATAATAATAATTACGCAAGTTTCTACAATTTCAAATGAGTGACATAATTGTAGGTGTAATTTAAAAGAATAATAGACATGATGTGGATTCGTGTTGGTGAAATTTTATTTATTTATTTAATGTATGTCCCCGCAAATGTATAAAATTCGACATTTTATAGAATGTATAATCATTGAATAAAATACATAAAATAGAATGAAAAAGTATTAAGTTATTAACATTTTATACATTCTTAAGGATTCTATTTGATGACTAATGAAAAACAGAAGACGAAGGCAAGACAATGTATCTAACAATTCTCACATTTCAAACTTTGCCTAAAAACAACAATTCCAAAGAATTATTTGATTTTAAGTTAATAATACAATTTTCTTTGTTTCAAATTTTTCCAAGAAAAAGGGAATATATATATATGTATATATATATATATATATATATATATATATATATATATATATATATATATATATATATATATATATATATATATATATATATATATATATATATATACCTGCCTGAGCCTTCCATTTGTACTCGCGTGTGTCTAACTTAATAACTTAATAAGTGAATAAAGTGAATATAAATGTTTCCAAAATAATTGAAAACATTTTTTATTCAAATAATTGTTTTCAACTTGCAACTATTTTGAATCTTAAAATGAAACAATGAAACATATAATTTTTTTGAAGAAAGCTTTAAAAATTGTAATAAACTGATTTGTTTACAATTGGTAGTTATTTGAATGGATATTTTTGGTTAGAAATGTATCGTATATGTTCATAAAATCTTAGAATGACTATTTTATTCGACATTCTCTTGCAGTAATCATTAATAAATAAATAAACAAATAAAAAAAATACTAAAATATACACCCGGAAGTTTCTTAGCATCTCTTTATGCAGAAATACCGGGGATAACATAAAGATGACAAGACTTTGATGTATGACTTTAAAATTAATGCAAAAAAGAAAATTTATAAATGAAGACTACTTTTCAGGCACTCGTCCAAAATGTGAAATCAATAGTTATAGTTCTTTTGATTCCTTGATATTTGAAAAAAAAAATCCTTTAAAAAATAATAATGTAATAGAGCTCTGAGTTTTGTAAAAATCTGAAGATTCAGTGTTTGAATATTTAAACTTAATTTATGTTTAAATCACAAAAATATTTCAAAAGTAAACTATATGCACGGAAAACATGCACTCTGGACAGGCTTATTTCCGGTTTTTTTTTTCCAAAAAGTTAATTTCTTTAAAAAATTCTAATAAAATTTTTTTGCAATTAAATAAACGGATATCTACTGTTTCTTATCATTAAGAGTACCGGGTATAATATTCGTGTTAGAAAGAAAAAAGAATGCAAACTGACCAAAAAATAAATAAAATCCTTAAATACTATAAACTTTTCGCAATATTTTATTTTTAAAAAAACGAAAAATTAAGTATGCAAAACTTACTTGAAGCATAAAAAAAAACAATTAGGAAATTTCATACTGCAAGCAACAAGTTTACACCTACATAAATCAGTAAGCATTTCATAATTTTCCCATTCCGTCAAAATATTTTATTTTATCACCTTGACATCCTTGTACAACTGGACCCAATTTTGATTTTACGACTACTTACGTTGAACTCCATAGGATTTGTAATTTCGAAACCATTCAGAAGACAAGGGAATTTTGGAAGACTTTTTTGATGAAACTAACTCTCATTTGCGTTACAGGGAGTTGAAAACCACAGTCAGCCTGTCGAGAAGGGGACTCTATCCCATTATCCATCTACAACTGAGATTTATTTTGTCTTAGCCATTAATAGGATTCGAAACTGTTTTACCTCATACGGAGGGAAGCGCTCAATTCCCTGATCCACCACGGCTCCTCTCAAAATATTAACAAAAGTCCAGATCTCAGTAAATCGCGTTCTCAATCTCCTTGAAAGAGTAAAAAAAAACGCAGCTGTTCGCGTTACCGTTGATCGAAAAAAAAAAAAAGACCGAATGTGCTTACTTAAGTTTTACCTTATGTGAGACATTCTTCTAAATTATAACACTCATCAATCACCATCTAGTGTCGTTTGAAAACTGAAATAAAATGTTACATTGCAATCACGTTTATGAGCAGCAGGTAACAGAAATGCTCGTTTCATACATGACACCGTGGTTCATGAAGGGGTTATTGCTTCAATATATATATACATGTGATCATTGTCGTAAAAA